>JAESIW010000124.1:0-354039 GCA_016802295.1 Brachionus rotundiformis
TTATAAAACCAATACTAAAATAATTTCCGACCATTCTCCATATTTTTTTTTTACCAATCAGTTCTTTTCGATGCAAAATCTTTCCATACTCTTCACCATTTTCAAACCACCTTACTTCACATCGATCTCTATCTAGTTTATACCATATAACCCCGCTTTGAATTTTTCCTTAAAAAATTTCTCAAATAAGTATTTTGAAATATAAGATTAATATATACCATCCGATCTTTTGAAGAGTATTTTATCAAACTCTTTATTCAACATTTTTATTCGAAAATTCTAAAAAACGAAATATTTTTTTAAATTCAAAAAAGATAGATTTTTCGATTTTATTTTAGCTCTTTTATGAAATAGAAGTATTGTTTATTTTGTATTTCTTATAAATAAATGCTCAAAACCTTTTTTAAAATTATAAAATAACTAATTTATGAATTGAAATCTTTAGTAAACTAAGAAATAATAATTTTATATAATGTAGTCACCACTCTTTTCTTGAAAGTCCACAAATTAAGATTTTTTTTAAAACATTTTGATTTGGTTAATTTTTTTCATAATCACAACTAAATAAAATCAATTTTTTGCAAGATTAAATAAAACAAAAACAATTTTTAATTTAAAATTATATTTTCAAGAGTGTTTGGTTAAAAAAAAATTGTGCTGTCTTTTTCTTTACGGGCGTAGCCAGATCACTTAGCAATCTATCTATTATCTTAGTATATTTTCAATTTATCATGATTTAAGTTTTTTTTTATCTTTTTGAAAATGAATACCGTTTCTATATATCATTAACAAAAATATATGATAATTATTGTATTTGCTGGAAATAAGTGCCCTCAAATCTAAAATGACAAGTTTGGCAAAACAACTAAATATTTAATTCAACTTGAATATTATATTTAGGTCTTAGTTAGCTTTATTCAAAACTTATTTATCATTTGAACAACAAAAGTTACGTTTGTTTTGTCATATAACAATTTTTTCTTTACCAATTTGGAACCTTTAAAATTAAAAGAAAATTTTCATAAGCTTTATTTGCGGACAAAGTATCCATTTTGTTTCAAAAATAGTCTTTATGGATGGCTCTCACAATAAAATTATGGTTACAATTAATGGGCACAATATTAATATAAACCGGCTAATGTTCTTTGATTGATATTTTTAATTTAAAAATAAATCATTTTCATCGAGTCTCGAAATGTAATTTTTAGAATGGCTATATGACTTTAAAATTATTGTACGTGAATCCACAATGGGAACGCTAAGGGCTTTTGAAAATTCTTCAGTGCGTCTGTGTCATCTCATCAAAGACTTCTGTCATCTGATCGAGGATATCGGTCTGTCATTAAATTAAAACATTTTTTAAAGAAAGTGAAAATTTTAGGGAAAAACAGTTACAATTGTTTTGTTTAACATTCCATTTGCAATTGATCCAAAGCAATTTTGGTCTGAATTTGATTTAATTACATTAAGATTATTGCTCATAGGACATTTTTCCACATATTTATGCTCATTCGGCTCATCAAAATTATTTTTAAAAACTTTTACCTTTAAAGAAAGAAAATCAAGTAATTGAAAATAAAAGGATTTCATTTATATTAAATTAATTTAAAGTTAAAAAAAAAAAACCGTGCTTAATTACTCTTTTTTTGATTTTATTTTAGAATTATAAAATAGACAATATTTTATACTATATGTGTCTTTTTTTTCCAACATTTGAAATGTTTCCTTTACCTTTGCATTCTTCATAATTTGGACAGATATGCTGACCTACCTTTATGTTACCGTCTATTCTTTTGATATTTGATCTCTTATTCCCCTTATGAACTTCTGATATATCTATTATTCTAGAAAAAATTAAAAAAACCTAAATATTTTTCATAATTATATTAATTTAATTTTAATTAAAAATTTTTCAAATAAATTTTTTCGCTGTTAATAAAAATATTACATCTTTAAGATTATCCGTCATATTAGCTTTCGTGTCTATATTTTTCAACTCTTATCAATTAATGATTTATCTTAAAAATCATTTAAATTAGCTATGAATTTTTTTAATTAATTTTACTTTCGAAAAACACGTCACAATCATTCGGTTCAACATAAGGTTAATCATCAATATAGTTTTTTACTAAGTCAATGTTGATTTTTTGATTTTGACTTGTTCATTTGAAACTCTCTTGAATTTTTGAAATCGAAGGTTACAAAACCTTATCTACTTTCTTCTATCCGTTATCGATGAAACTTAATAAATAGCATAGAAGATACCTTCTGCATTAGAAAATTTATTATTTTACGTTTTAATTGATTCCATAAAAACAAGTTTCTTTTCGGCTACAAATTTTTCATCAATTAGTTTATTTTCACTGTTTCCATCCTGAAAATATGAGTTGATTTTTTAAATTATGTTATTTGTTCTTTTCTTAAAGGAAAATTAAAGCACTTTTAATCACACATTAATAGGAAATTATATTGAAACAGCAACAGAAAAAAATTAATTAAACAATTATGAATAAACTATGGATCTTATGTACATCATAATCTATAATTCGTAAATTTTACACGAAATTAGTTAGAAATTTTACACTAATTTTTTAGGAAAAATTGAAATTCATGATTAATTTAATTTAAAATCATAATTTAAAGATTTAAATTTTAAAAAAAAGTTTTATTTTTAAATAAAATTTTAAATAATAAATGACCAAATTTTATCAAACATAATTTGTTTAATCTTTAACTAGAATTAAATTTGTACGAATTTTATCTGGAGTAAAAATAAAATAATAATCAATAATTTGTAATTCAAAATATAACTCTGTTTCACTCTTATTTTTTCAAATAAAAATTAAAAATAAGTAAGTTTGAGCAATAATTTGGATTACTCAATGGCAACTTGAAGTTCATTACGATGATCAAATGATCAAAGGGTTAGGGGTATATGTAAAAAAAATGATTTTTTTTGAATTTAAAATATTAAACATTTAATATCATAATCAAAATTTATTTGATTTGACATATTTTTAAAATATTTATTAAAATTGATTTTAATAAAAACCCGAAAAAATATTAATAATTAGCAATGTTTACTATTCTTAAAATAAAAATCATTTGTATGTTTAAGTTCAAAGATTTTAAATAATCATTATGATCTTAAATTTGGTCAGAAACATCCTTTTACCTAGTTAAAAACTTAAAATTTTTTTATTTAAATATCAATATAATTTAATTGGCTAAAATTAGATTTTTTAGAACGAAATTATGCGTTTCTGAGAATTATGTATGAAATAAATTTTTTTTTTGGGATTTTTATACAAAAATTTACAAAAAAGAAAAATTTTTCCATTCTTGATTTTATTTTCGGTTCTTGTATTTCAATTTTCATTTCTAATTTCGGTTCCAAGTCTGAGTTAAAATTTTGGAAGAAACTTTTAAAATTTTGTTTTTCGGAATTTAGAAAAAATTTCGTAACTTCCATGTTCGAGAAAATTAAATTAGGAAATCATATTGAATAAATTCTCAAGTTCCTTTGATGAGCTTAACTGAAAAAATAGCAAAGCATTTAACAAGGTCACCTGTGATTCTTTTTTATTAATATTTAATTATTATTTTTAATTTTAATGCATAATTAACGATATTCTGATCGAGACTTCATGAAAAACTCTTTAAAAGATTTAGCTAAAGCAGTTGATGGCATATCTTTATTAGATTCAAAGCGAACAACAAGTGCATATGCTTCAAACTCGCATGATGGTACATATTGAGCTGTAGTTCTAAATTTTTGCAACAGTTCCTGATATTTTTCACTATTTTTATTGGAACAGGAAGGCCATCAAAAAAGAACTACCTAAATATATAGAGTTGGGCTTGCTCATTCTTTATTATAAAAAATTATCAATATATAATAGAAAAAATTTAATTAATTAAAGACTGTTTTATTAAAACTTCCTTTTTTTTCAAAAAGATCAGATTTAATGCTTAAGATTGCAGCTTCGATTTTTCCAATTTCCATTTAGGTTCAAGTTTCTAAAAAAAAAAAAATTTTCCTAACTTGTTTAATTTATGAAAAAAATAATAATCATTATATAAATAAAAAAGACTTCAGATCAAAACCACTTCAGATCCGGAAATACTATAAAATGGTAAAATTTTCGCAAAAAGAATGCAATCATATAATTAGCAAATTTCAAATTCAATTTAACATCACCTAAACGAAAGAAAAATTATTTTTTTTCATTGTCATGATGTAAATGAGAAATAAAAATATCCGATCTAAAGCAAATTGATTAAATTTATCACATTATTATATTAATTTAAACAAACAGTTTTTCTTTGTCACAAATATTCCACAAGATTTCTTTTAAATGTGAAAAAACATGGTTTCTGTTACCATTAAGTTCTAAATTTCTGCATCCTTAAATCTTATTTCATAAATCATAAAGTGCAGTACTTTTTCATCATCAATTTTTAAAAATAAAAAATTCTTTGGAAAATAAAATATACCATAACTTATCGGTTCTAATAATTCCAAATTAGTATTTAGCTTGACATTACAGTTTTTAAGAAATCTTGCAATTTTTAATTGTTCGGTTAATTTGTTCTTTGTTTAATAATTTTTATCGTAACGAAATAAAAATAAAATAAGACAATTACTTGTTCTCTTGTTTGAAGATCATTTAAATATTCAAATTCTGTAAAAGCTTCTGATAAATTAGTCATTATTTTAAATATAAATCTAAAACAAAAGTTTTTTCAAAAAACTAAATTTTTTGCCTATTCTTTTCTTATGATTAAAATAATAATTTAAAGTCAGGAAAGGAACATGTGTTTTGAAATGAAAAATTAATATTTATTATTGTATGGGACTTTAATAAAAAATAAAAAAAAAGGAGATTATATTTAATTATAAAGTTTTTTAATTTAAGCGGGATTCTTTCAATCATATCAATTTAACCACTAACCTTTGCAACACTAATGCTTTGCTGATCCATGGCTTCTAGCATACTCATTTCTATTGTTCATTCATTACTTTAGAAGGAAAAAATAATTCAATTGAACAGAAGGAAAATTTAATAAATGAATTAAGAAATAAAAATGAAAGAATGCAAAAGTTTGTATTTGAAAACTTAATATAAAGTTATAAAAAATATAATCTCTTAGTACGATCGATGAGCAGATGGGATACGGCCCGGCAAGGCGAACACTTCGGAGCTGGCTAGGGTGAATCTCATTTGGCCATAGACTAGCGACACCTCTGAGTTGTTTCCTTTCAAGTCAATGACCTAAGTGCTTATCATTTCGTGGTACAAATCGTTGCCTAAGCGAGTTCGCTCATCGACACCAGCAAATATTGAGTAGCCACCGTGGGACTTGGCCACGTTGTAGATAAGCTTGAAGACAAGTACGGTTTTGCCCACGCCGGCACCGCCAAATTAGCCGATTTTGCCTCCTTTGGCGTGTGGAGCCAACAAATCGACCACTTTGATGCCAGACTCCAAAATTCGGCTCAACGCTAATCTCGGTAAATTCTGGCGCTTTGGCGTGGATTGGTGCGTATGCGTCAGTTGTGTGTCAAACATTTTTTTTGCTTAAATAAGTTTATTTTTAATTTATTTTGAAAATTAATTTGAAAATATCTTTTCACAAATCTACTAAAAGAATACAATTATTGTCTCAATTTTTTGCCAAAAGATATATTTCGTACTAATTTTTTTTCAATAATGTGAAATAGTTAGATGGATATTTTTATTTTCAAGATATCATTCAATTTCATTTCAGTTTTTCGTGCAGAAATCATGCCTTTTTTTCCTAGTGTTAAAAACAAAAAAAATGGAAAAAATAAATTTTTAATAATTAATAATAATTAATTAGATAATTTTCTCTAATTACAGAAAAAACAGCCCTTGTATTTTTTTTTCTTTCTATCATATTTATGTTAGTATACTTTCTTTGTTTTCAGAAAAATAATTATTTAATTATACTTATCTTGACGTTATTCAGATTTATAATTTAATTTATGTTAAAATCTATTGACCATTGCGTTTCAATCTTTCTATTTCTAATTATTTGATTTCAATATTTGTTCTTTATTTTCTTATAAATAGATGTGCTTACTTTGTTTGAGACAGCTTCATCTCAAATATCCTCCACAAGTAAAACTAAAATAAAACTTTAAATTAGGCTCAATATATTATTGTAATAATTGTACTGTAGATGTGATTATTTAATGTTTGAAATGAATAAAAATTAATAAATAGGATTTTATCTTTATTTAACCCTTATATGAGGATTACTTTTATTTTTTCTCATTTTAGAACGATATTCTCCTTGTTAAACTTAAAAAAATTCAATTAACAACTTAATTATATAATCAAACTTAAAAGTTAAATTTCTGTCATTAACTTGATTAATCAACTCCTTTTTTTTTTCAATTAACAACCTTTTAGACAAAGAAATTTAATTGGCTGTCTGGCTTAATCGTTTTTTGTTGGCATCTAAATCAGTATAATAAATTTAGAATTTTAAACACATACACAAAATTTAAAAAAAAAATTTTTTAAAAGATATGTAATTTTATCTAAATTTTAAAAAAATTTTTTAGTTTATATTTAAATATTCATTAAATATTCGAATAACATAAGGTACAGATAAATAAAATATTTTGATTTTATATCAATTCAAATTTTAACCCACTGTATATTCTGAAATTTAGTCTCATACTCCATCTTTACCTCATCCACAACCTCAGCCTCATCTCAACAAGTTCTATATTAGATGATTTCACTGTATATGCTTTGCAAAAAAACTAAATATTTGTCAAATTAATTACAAAGAAAAATTTAGTCTTTTTTAAAATTTGATTCTTACTTATTTGAATTTAAAAAAATTTTAATGACTTTTTTTATTTAATTGATTTCTTTTTGTAAATAAATTTGGTCTAAATGTTAAAACAGAATCGACAGAATTTTCCTACCCACTTAAAAAAAGGGTTAAAGGTAAAAAGGTATTATAAAGAATCTTAAATAAAAAATATAAAAATACCAGTCAGTTAAATTGATTTTAAAAGACATTTTTATTTGAACAAAAATTAGATAGAGCAGAGATTTTAGTCAGAGGAATTTCTGAACAATATCTGAAGTAAAATTCGTTCTTTTACCATTAATCGTTAGATTTGCAATAGAAAAGCACCGCTCACTCAGGAATACTCGATGCCATTTTTCCTAAATAGTCCATTGCAATTTTTGATAGAATCATAAAATCCTTACGACTTTTTTCCCACTTTTTGTCAATCTCTTGAAAAAATATAATGGCAGTCTGCTACAAATACATATCGATCTTACTTTAATTATTTGTTGACGTATTTGTGATATTCGTGATTGCATTTTTCTTAAATAGTACATTGCAATTTTTATTTGATCATTTTATTTGAGTTTCTGGACAGTATCTGGCTGGTGATGTTTGCTGATGTTTTGGTGATTATTAAAACTTGTTTTTGATGATTATAATGATTATACATTATACTTACTTCTGAAGCAATATGTAATGCAGCTCTTATCATTTCATGAGTCGAATTCAATCCAGTATTTACATCAATAAAAACATTAATTTTGGGCTTATCATTTGATGTTTCTTGTGTTTCAAGATATTGCATAAGAGTTGTGGATTTTTTGCATAAAAAGCGAATTTTTTCAAAAAGAAAAGAGTCTCACTCATTACCTAAGCTAATTTGTACTATAAGATGCAAAATATGAAGAGCACATCTATGTGCATTCGATTTTTGTTTGAAAAACAAAACATGTTCAAAGTATTATTAGTTGATACTGATATTGTTTATTCGCTTATCGAGAAGTTATTTAAAACTTAAAAAGTAATTTAATAAAAGAAAAATAATTTTTTAACTTTTTAATTATTCTATTTAAATTTTCATGTATAAATGTACCGTCATGAGGATGTGTATAAAGTTGCGTGAATTTTCGATTTTATTGAATCGAGCAATTCTTTTGCTTAATTCAAAAAACAATTATACCTCAACATGATCTTTACCATAAATTTTCATCGACATTGTAAAATATATTTGCTATCTAGACTATATATAATTATATGAATCGCTTTAAATCAGAATTGTCAGCTCACATAAAAGCTTGTATATTATTTATTTAAAATTTCTAAAACAGATAAGTAATTTAATTATTTTCTGACATTCGAATGACTTTCGGACTATTTTTTTTAAAAATATAGCCAAACATGACTTGTGTTGCGCCTGCTTTCGTTTTTCGCCTAGATGAAAGGAGAAATAAAGGCTGATTCGATTAAATTGGGAGTTTAAAAATTGACTAAAATCCATTTTCGGTTTTTAGCTTTTATAAAATTAATATTTTGGATTTATAATTTAAATAATGAATTTAAATATCATACTATAAAGAAAATATAGTCAAGATTACATTTATTTTAGGATTCACGAAAAAAACGTGGAAGCGTTCAAATTTTTGGACATCTTTTAAATGTCAATTTTAAATTTTAAAATATAATTTTATATCCAAATTTCAATCTTTCAATCCAAAAAATTAAGATTTTACATACAGATTTTTAATTTTTAAATTGATTTTCTTATTCAACTTTCTTTATACGTTATTTTAATTATACAGAATTTGTTTTTTTAAAGAAAAAAGTGAAAAAATCTTTAGTTGTTAACTCTTAATTTAGATTTATTGCTTTCTTTAGTGGATTGATCCTTAGACCTTCTTCCCAGAATAAGAGCGAACTTACCTCTGTTTGGTATTCGAATAAGTTGATCAAAGCTAAATCGGAAGCAAAAAAACAAATACAAAGAATAAAATTTCAAAAAAAGAATTGGTAAAACATGAATGTTTAAATTGAATACCAAACCTTCCTGTAAAAAAGACTGATATCACTTGCACTAATAGATGAATTAAGATCAATAAATGAAAAGAATTCAGAAATCAGACTTAATAAAATTCTAAACGATGTCCAAAGCGATATGATTGGAGTAGCGACACAACTATATAATAATGTCTATATGAAGAAAAAAAACATCAAAAGAAATTTCTGGTGGGAAAAAGGTATTGAAGAACCACATAAAAAGATGAAATACTTCCCAAAACTATATAAAACAGTCCCTATATAAAGACGATACTTCAAACTTTAATTACAAAATGTTTAAAAAACTCTTTAGGACTAAGCAAAGGAGTAAGATAAAAAAAAAAAGATGAGAAAAATCATGGATAATGAATCCAACATATACAGACAAGAACAAATTTTAGAAGCTAACAGAAAAATTTCCGTTAAAAAAATAGCAAAATACACTTATCATTGGAGATGTTAGAGACAAGATTTAAAAAACTTTTAACAGAGAAAATAATTAAAGCAAACGAGGAAAATGAACTTTATCTGATAAAGATTAAACTTGAAATTCTTGATTATGAAAATGAAATTGCAAACCATACTAGCCATTATGAAATATCCAAAAGAGAAATAATTAAAATCGTAAAAAGCTTAAAAATTGGAATAGCCGTCGGCCTTAACGATGTAACTGGTGATATGTTTAAATATGGAATATATGACTCATTATTTCTGATAATTAAGATGCTTCAGATCCTGGGAAAACTCAAAAAAAATAAAAGGGCATCGATTCAATCCGGAAAATGTATAACCAGATAATAAAATATGTGGAAAAGTTGAAATTTCTTAGTTTGCTATTGAATAGAAATAATCAAAAAAAAGACTAACTAGAATCTAGAATCAAGGTAGCATTTAAGTCATTTTATACGATAAGAAGCCTCTAAATTGAAAAAAAATTCTTATTAACTAGAATAAAAATTCATCTTATAAAACTTTCGTTAGACCTACGCTTACCTATGGTTATGAAAACTTTTTGTGAAAGCAAAAAATTACAAACAACTGATTCGACTTTTATAAAACGAATGTTTGACCTTAAGAAAACATCCCAAACGACCAACCCTTTAAATGCAGTGGGGATAGAAAAAATGGAAGATAAACTTTAAAAGGAAAACTACTTTTTATCAAAAGAATCCTAAAGAATGCATTCACATCGGATATTGTGCATACAATTCAAAGAAACACAAAAGAAAATTTAGATATAAGTAAAAATCAATATTAAAAGAACTGCAAGATTACTTGGAAGAAAATGAAATCATTAAAAGTAACTTGGCTCAAATGATTGATCAAAAACTGAAAGAAATAAAGAAAATTGAAACAAATGGAATAAGTGCCTCAATAAAACTTTGTTTGGAAAATGATGGAAATGAAACTTATAGAAAAACCTAACGAAACCTTATTGACAAGAGCTTAAAAATAAAAAAAAAATTTTTTTACCTTGAAGAAAGTTTGCATTGATTGACTTTTAATAAGCTGAAAAATTTTTATGTCAGAAATATTTATTTACTTTTTGCTATTAAATTTTATAATAAACTCAAAAACAAATAACTAAATATATTTTATTCAAAAATTTTCATTTAATTTTAGTCAAAAGTCCATTAGTGGCATCAATTGTTTGATTAATGGTAAGACAATCACCAAATTTGATGCCATATCCATGCCTTAAGCCATTAGGATTCGAAGGGCTTACAAAGTCTAGGTCAGGCTCTTTTCTCAGGCACTTATCAATGTCCACTCCACTGAAGAACGCCACAGACTTGAAAATATAATTTTTCTATAATTTTTATTTATAAATATTCTAATTTATTACCATTGGCAAATCATCAAAGCCCATGTTATATGCAAATACCGCTCTTGTGTACAAATTGGTCAAGTTTAATGCCAGTGCAGCTCTGTACCTTAAACAATAAATTGATGGCAAATATTTTCTCCATTGGTCAGTCTTACTCGTCACCCTCTTTGACAATGTATCTGATCTCGTCATGAATGCTTATGGAAAATCTAGCTTGTATGTCATATTCTTCAATAAGCCAGTTCATACAAACCAACATTATGTGAAGGTAGTCAACAGCTGAACTTTGAACCACCCAGTTTATCCTTGATGTAATGAACTAAATTTTTGACAAATATTTACTAATCTGCTTATTAAATAATATGTGAAACAAACATTGGTGTCAACCACTTCTGGTTCAAGAGCTTGACTAATCCGGGCCTTTAAGACTGGCGTTTTTGGGTGCTCTGATACCGCTATCTTTTCCAATTTGTTAAACATTTCAGACTCAGTGCCTCCAGTCCATTTGCCAGCATTAACATCTTCATCAACATCACCTGTCAACTCATTTAGCTGTTTGGACAACTGCTCATCCTGGATACAATTTTTCTTTGCCTTGTTTCGAACGCCTTTTGTTTCAGCGTAAAGTTTGAAAGCTTTAATGGAAGCTTCTTTTTCGCTTAGCTTGGGATTGAATTGCATCAAAAGCTTTTGAGCAAACTTTTTTCCAGCGCCGTAAATACGGCCATAATTAAACACTTTTGCTTGATCTCGGCTAATTCCAATTAGTGAGGCAGTCTTACTATGCATGTCCGTACCATCTGATTTTTTTCCCTGGAGATTCATCTTAAACAAATCAAATTACTCAAATAGCATACTTTGGCAAATACCAAGCTTTTAATTTTAGCTGAACAAGCAATTAATTATTATTTTTCTTTCATTTACCGTAATGCCTTGCCCCCTAATGCATTGCACTTTAAACCAGAATTCTTGATTTTAATGCTGCATTTAACCCACTTTTTTTTCCAGATACGCTGCGACTAAAAATGCTGCAGTTAATGTCAAAATTTTGGTAAAAATGCCGCATTAAATACGTAAAAAATATGTAAAAATAATCAAAATTAAAAAATAAAAAAAATTAAAATTAATAATAAAAAATTTTTATTATTTTTTACATATTTAATGCGGCATTTTTATCAAAATTTTGACATTAACTGCAGCATTTTTAGTCGCAGCGTATCTGGAAAAAAAAGTGGGTTTAATGCATACATTAAAATCAAGAATTCTGGTAATAAGTGCCGCATTAGGGGGCAAGGCATTACGGTATTTTAAATAAATTCTAATTCTTAAACATTTTTGATTTATAATTAATTTTTTATTAATTAAATAACCACTTTTGTGGTACTAAGATCCTTAAAATTAACTTCTGGTAAACTTGTTTTGAAAAAAAGATAGGTTACTGAATGAAACGAAAATTAGCGTTACCCATCCGAGAGGAGTTGAGCCGTGTATTTTATACTCCGAGTCTCCCAAAGTTGCTGCTATCCAGAGCTCTTGTGAGTCCACGTCCGCACCGACCAGATAAAAACCATCCGGCGACTGGATCATCGCTTTCAATTCACTGCCAATACGGTCTTTCTGATATTCACCAATGTTAAAGATTAAATTGTTGGCAAGATTAATTTATATTATACCGAGTAGTTGGTGGCAGTTAACCATGTGGGCTCAACAGCGCGTCTTGTCACTGTGCCACTGACCACTGAAATTGGCAGAATAGCTCCGGTATTATCATCGAGATAAATAGCTTTTTGATCTCTTAATAAAATTTAAATTTTTTATGCTATTTGTTTATATTATAAAAATTAATAGACAATATTCTTAAAATAATTATTTAAAAAAATTGGTCTTAAAAATCCAGTCAGGTCTCATAAACAAAATTTTAATGAAAAAATTTAAGTAAAACAAGTGCACTCAACAAGCATTAGAAATGCCTGTGGCAGCTGAAGAGACTCAGTTTATGGTTAATAAAGAGCTTTGAGCAAACACGAGAACCCTATTTTTGTGAAGATTGTGGTAAATTAATGAAAAATGCCAGAGGACTAAAATAATATATATAATTGACTTTAAAAATTTTATCTTTGGAATATTTGGTCACGTAAATAAAAACTAAACTGGATATTAATTTTAAAATTGGTCACATATCCAGCAAGAGCCAAAACTTTAAATTTAAGTTTGCTTAAAAGATGATGCAGTTAATAATTATCTTTTAATTAAGCTTAAGTAAATGTAATTATCATTCGTTGTCTTATTTTTAAAGAGATTAACTTAACTACTTGAATAAAGCTTAAAAAATAATATTTTATTTTAATACTACTTCTTATACTTCTTACACCGATCTAAAAAGATCTAAAAAGACCGATCAAAATCAACATGTCCCAATTTAGTCAGTTTTCTTAATAAGCAGTTTTCCCAATTATCTTTCAATATCATTTAGATTTGGTATTTATTAGTGGAAATAAACTAAATGAACTAGACACAAGACAAAATTTATTAATTAAAAGAGCACTGGGAATCAAGAAATTTTCAAAAATAAGACCTCTGATATAAACCTTGCACTTAGAGATGGTTGAACAACTTTACATGAGACACAAGGTATTCTTTTTAAAGCAATTAAAAAATAGCTCAGTTTGTTGGAATATCTTGACTTTCCTTCGCGATAACTATAGAAAGTTTGATCAGAAAAATACCTCCTTTTGCAAACAACTAAATAATATGGAGAAAAAAACTCATATTGATGTAATGGACTATAGTTTGAAGACTTCTCTAGCAATAATTGATCATTTATTTATCGAAGAAAATCATGGTCTAGTTGATTCAATTAAATTTATTGTGGCCAAAATCAAATTAAATATGGAATTAAACTTAGCTTGCTTTAAATTTTATGACTTAAATTTTATGATTAAATGATCTTTAAGCGATAGATTTTTATAAATAATTATGTTTTTTTTCTTCTTTTTATTTCTTTTAAATTTATATATACTTTAGTTTGTCAATGGGACTTAAACTCAAACTTAAATAAATAAATAAATACCCATCATTTACACTTTGCTTATCATTTGTTACATTTTAAAATTACTATTGAATTAATGCTGAAAATCTTGTTATTAATTTTTTACTTTAGAATTTTATCTTATATAAATAGTAAAATTAGCTTGGTAAAAAGTTAACAAATTATTTTTTTGAAAATTTAATATTCAAGACCATTCTTTATAAGCTTAATTTTTTTGTAGCGATTATAAAATGAAAATTAGAAAATTGTCAGTGGTGATACTTGATTCGTTTTTGGTTCATTTCCCAATAGGATATCTGAGTGTGAATTTTAAGAGCTAGACCGGCAGCTTTTTCCGGTATTGAGCTGATAACTCCTTGGTTTATTTTGGACAAGAATGACTTGGCTAATGGATTGCCAACATTAAATTTTTCTCCATCCTTAAATTTAAAAAAGATCAAATCAAGTTTATAAATCAACAATCACGTTTACCTTATGAGGAATTTTCTGAAAAACATAACTTGTTTGACCAATGGTCACTTTTTTTTCATCCATCTTTTTTTTCTTAACTTTCTGGTCTTCGATAAACTTAGCTAAAAATTCTCCAAAATTAACAGCCTCTTTTCAATTAACAATTTACCATAATTGCTCTCTTCGACCAGGTATCCCCAGGCATATTTGCTCAAATAATGGACCGGATGACTGTTCCAAGTGAGCCTGAGAAGATAGGGTGTAGACCTAGTCTTGGTTGAAATCAAACTTGGTCCAGGCTCCCAGTTGTCTTCATTAAACTTGGAGCACAGATCACGGTACCAGCTTTAAAAAAAAAGATATCTAATTATCTATTTTTTTTTGAAAAATTATATAGTTGGAAGGTATTAGACAAACAGCCTACTTTGGATAGCCACATAAATTTGGTATGTTCTTTGGAATAAATTCAGATGTGTTAAGAGCCAATTTTGTTTTGTTACCAACATTCAACCATTTCAAATTGTCTTCTATCTTGATATTTTATAAAAATTTCCTATTAAGCATACCAATTGAGAAACTATACTTCTTTTTTTAACTTTTGACTTGAATTTTTGTAGAAAATATTTTTGGTAAAATCATTTTTTACCACATTTAAAAAATTTTTATTCATTGTTTCGGCGTGGTCAGAATTTATTTTTAGTTTTTTTGACATGGTGAAGGGTCTTGTGGTCCAGTCAAGTTGGGACAACCAAGGATCATGTCTAAGCAAAATGTTTTAATTTATATAGACAGATAAAAATAATTGTACTCTTGTTGATGCTTGAATTTACAGGCCTCATTGGCCGAGCGCACTAGTAGCTTTTTGAGCAAATTCTCAGAGTCTTTGAAAGCAGAATCACAGCTGTGAATGTACTTGTTCCAGTTTTTGTTCACCGGCAAATACATGGTGCTCATTTCTAGCATTCCGGCCAGTGTAGCGGGATGCTCGAATCGCTCCAAAAACAGTGTCAATAGTTGGGAAAAGACTTCAAATGTAGCTTTGGTGTCGGTGCCGCAATAGCTCATCAGATTCTTGTGGCAAAGATTTTTTAATTTTTATTGATTTTTTAATATTTTATTTTTAACTATTATTAAATAAAAAAAAATTTTTTTATCAATTTAATCAATTAATAAATTATTTACTTAACCAAACTTTTAAATAACAAGATCTTTAACAAAACCTAATTTTAAACTCGTAGTATCCTGGCTACTTTTTTTGAAATTAGAATGTGATATTTTTTGGTAAATCAAAATTGGAGCTTGGAACCCATACAAGCGCAGTGAAAGGGGAAAAAATTTAAAGAAATAAAGACATGGACTTGGACAGTTTGGTGGTACTAGAAATGGACAACCACGAATTGAAAGACAGCTTGTATTATTTCTTTTTCACAAATGGCACAGCCAGGTCCTAGAATGCCCTTGAATTGGCAAAAACATGCATAAACTATTTGGATTTTAGGAAGATCAGTATTAACAAAGTATTAAGTAAAGAAAGTGAAAATACTGAAGGAGGCTGTAAAAGCAGACCCTACTAGAGTCAATATTACTACCAATACTGCTAACTTGATTACATTTTTGGTCATACCAATATTTAGTTTACAACTGATAACTAAAACTGTAAATAAAATGAAATTATCAATCGAATAATAATAATCTTTTTTAATGGTATGGAAAAAAGATTGCAATTTTAATAACTAATCCATTTTATCATATATTTTAAAATTAATAGAATTTAGCACTGACTTTTTACCATAAAAATATGTTTCTGCTGAATAAGTTTGGCAAAAAAATTAAAAAAAATATTTAAAACATTTAGAAAAAAAAATTAAATTAATTTTTAACTAAATTTAATTATTATAAATAATTTCTAAAAGATTTATAAATATTTATTGACCAATTTCAAGCCTTACCTGAAACTCATTAATTATATCTTCTGGCTCGCCATTGACAAACAAATTTCGGCTTTCTTTGTCCATTTTAATTTTTGAATCAGAGCAATAAAATTTATGGACATCTTTGAGATTGTTCAAAGAGCCCATTGTTCGCCATAGACAGCCCTAGAGATCAAATTAAGACTTAAGCTTTTATTATTAGATAGGCAAATACAGGACGAGCACTCCGATTAAAATCGTCACTGTCCGCGTCTGAAAGACTTGGCTGGCCTCTATTGTTCAAAACAGCATCCCTTTGTTCATGTGTAAAGCCCGAACAAGCTATGTGCAAGCTCATGGTGTCCAAAAAACGTAAGGCACTTTTCTTAAAAAGTAGAGTCTTTTTCCTCTTAAACAAAAACCTACTTCCAGATAATACTGTTGCTTGATGAAGGACCGGTCAAAGCCAACATTGTGTCCAATGACTATTCTCTTGCGTGTCTTACGCTTTTTAGCCTCTTCGCTTTCCAAAGGTATCAAGTCATTTAAATGCAAGCTTTTTACATATTTGAAGTCATTTTTGACCAATCGCTCACTACACCATGAGTACCAAGCATTGGTGGACACAGCAGTGGCCATTACGGGCATGTTTTGATATTTTACCAGACACTCTACATCAAAAACAAGCGCATCCTCTTCTGGAAAATCAACCCGCGTTGTTTTACCAGTCACTGGATCATATCTTGAATAATATGGCAAATTTTTCATTTATTTTTAGCATAAATTTTCAAGTACTTGGTCCATCCTGGCTGAAAATTGAAGTGTGCTGGAATTTGAGGAAGAGGTTGATTTGAGAAAAAATTCAAAATTCTCAAATATGATTTGATTTGATCATGAGCTATGTTAAAAACGTGTTCGTCCACATTCCGGCCAAGTAGCTTGGGAAGTTCAATTTTTTCATGAGCGCTTGCCACCGGAGTAGATGGACTATTGGCAGGTAGTTTTTTTGGGTCCAAAAGCTCAAAATTAATCAAGGTAGTTAGAATTTTTTGTTCTGTGTCCGGACAGATCCGGTTGTGTCGATTGAACAGGTACTTTCTTAAATTCGGATTGAGCATCCGAATGCCTAGATTATTTACATTGGAGCTCATTATAATTTAAAAATTTTTTTTTTTCAATTTTTAATTTAATTAGAAAAGTTTGGCTTGCAATAAAATTAGTCTTAAAAAAGCAAATGCCAGTCATCTTTAAATAAAATTTTAAAAATAAGCTCTAAATAAAGTTGGTGAAGGGAAAAAAAGAGACTGACTGAGTGAATAGAGACTGACTCCTAACCACATATTTTCAAATATCTAAATAACTCTATTTAAATTTTCATGTAAAAATGAAGAGTCAAGAGGATGTGAATAGAAAAATACATCAAGAAGCATGTTAGTTAATTTCCAATTTCTTATTAACAAACTGAACTGGTACATTAATTGAATCGATTCAATAAATTCGAAAATTAATGAACCAAATTCTTTTATATTTTTCAAACAGATACCTCATCATGATCTTTTCCCTTATTGTCTTTCGACATGGTAAAATATTTTTGCTGTTTAGACCATTTAAAGATCTTTTAAAATTAAAATCATAAAACCCGACTTCGCATGAGGGTTCCTTGTACCTAACTTGCTTAAGGAAGAGACGGAAATGTCATAAAAATTATAAAGCCTATAACTTTAACCTTTAATCTATTTAACGCAAATTTATAAATCATTTTGGTAGTAATTATTCTTGTTCAACAAATTATTAAGCGGTTTTTTCAATCTAAACGGTCTTGTAATTATCCATTTCTAACCCGTTCGCCCTGATAAAACTTTTAACCCTAACGACGTTTTTCAATTTAAGAATACCCGAAACCTCAAAATCCAATGAGGATGATAAGAACCAACTGATACCAAGAAAAACACAGTATAGATTACCGAGTGCTCAAGAGAAAACGAAGACTAGAAAGAAATTAAAATTAAAGCGGCAACCCTAAATTCAAAAACCACAAAGACAACTCAGTTATTAGATTTTCAACTGTTCAAGTGAAAAAAGGATACTTTCTGCAACTTGAAGAAGTAATAAATCAATCATGAATCAAAGTTTAAAATTAGGGTTTAATACATGCGTTAGACCTAAGTCAAGACAAGCATGTTTTGCTGTGCGTGCATTAGATTATAATTAATGCGTTTTGGCGCATTTCATCTTTCATCTGAATCATTTCGAATTGAGCTAAATGGAATATTATTATTTGCTTGACTTGTTTCATTAGCTTGAGTTTCATTTATATCAGTCTGTGTTGAGGAGTGAGGTGACTTTTTTGTCTGTTTTCATTTAAATTCTATTCGCTGAATAATTGATCCTTTAGAACGCCTGTAATATAGGTTTTACATTCTCGAAATTTCGAGCCACTCCAACTTAAAATATGGGATCAAAAATGGTACTAATAAACCAGGAGAAGCCGGGTTTTTGAAATTTTGAATCGTTAATTTCGAACGCTTTGAGAATTTAATCCCTAACCCTAAACCAAATCTTTCTTTAATTTGATTTTTCAACTCAGAAAAAGATAATCCGAGGCAAACAATTGTAGGTTGAAAATTTTTTAAATGTTCGATCAATTGCAATATTGAGGGATCAGCCAAACTATGTAGAAAAGCTTTCTCATTAAATTTATAATCCAGCAACGTATATGAATATTAATGGTTGTACGAATGGTATTAAGTCATAAAATGAAAATAATAAAATTAAATTTTATTTTTAATAAAATGAAATAATTTGTTTATAACAAGCCTTATAGACTTGTTGAAATGATAAATTGGGGAATTGTGTCTGAATCTAATTTCTTTTTGGAATCATTTTCGGCTGATTAAGTTTTGGTATTTAAAAATATAAAATTCTTATATTTCGGTGTTACATTGTTTCACATGTAGAAAAAGATTAGAATATTATTCTTTGAGTCGCTAATTGATTATCGGCACAAAACGCATTTAGCAGACTTTGAGACAGTGATATTTACATCGTTTTCTTTTATTAAATAAATTTAAAACAAAATTACAAAAAAAATGATATTTTAATATTAGATGCTATTTCAGTAAAACCAAGTTTTTAAATTGAATTATTCTTTATAGTCGTTGTTGATGAAGTTGAATTTTCGTAATATTCTCCATTTTATTTCTATTAAATAATCAGAATTATATTTCTTATCTAGGCTTAAAATTGGATAAAGTTTTTTTTTATCAGTTAGATGAAAATTCAAAGCTTTTGACAGAGTATTTTACTCAATATTATATATTTAAAGCTTTTATGTATAATTTTTTTTTCAAGTTTTATTTTTAAACATTTTATTAGAAAATCCTTTGCTTAACTTAGAGGGGAGGATTTTCCTTCAATCCTTTTCGCTCTCAAACAGGAACCACAAACCTGTGAACCGTGCTTTTCTAAATTTTTTATTTAAAGTTTGTTTTTATATTTGAATTTAGAAAAAAAATATCGGTTAGTAGTTTTAACATTTAATTAAAAAGCGTCATCTTTTAGAAGAAATATGAAAATTTAGTTTTTTGTTTTAATTAGACTTTTAAATGACTTTTTTAAATTAACTTTTGCCAAAGTCTGCACGGGCATTATTTAAAAAATAATTATGCTGTATAATTGCGATTTGAATGTTGGTAAGTGATAACATTTAAAAAAAATTTGAAAAAATTTATTTTTTTTTAAAATAAATTTAAATAATATATTTTTCAATCAAAATATTTTATGACTAAATTTTAAAATAATATAAAACTTGTATAAAAATGAACATGCCGTCAGCTATCGCTTTTTCAGAGCTGTTTAAGTTCCTTTTCCTTTACTTATTACAAATCTCCTTACCTTGACATTTTTAAACTTAAAACTAAACCCAGAGGTCAACTTTTTATTACTTGTTGTTAATTTTTTCTTAACTGTATAAATTTCCTGATTACTTTTGGTCTTACAGGAGACCAATTATCTGACATCTAACTTCATTGGTCACACCTTTTTTTTTACCAAATTTCCTAATTTTTTCGGGGTTAAATTTTTAATGTTCCATTCTCTGAGCAGTAAGTTTTATAGCGATGCTTCATAAATGAATCCAACACTTGTTGCAAAATTTTTAAATTAAGACTTTTAAAAATCCATTTAAGTTAATTAATCAATCTTTAATTAGACAAAAATGATGTGCGTCTTAACTTTTGTGCAAAAAGTTTTTACTGAACTTTTTATTGCCTTTATTTAATTTCAATTTTTCAGCTAAGTGTAATATCGAATTATCATGTATTTTATATCAATTTGAAGGACAGAGTTAATTTTATTAACAATTGATTTTTATTCAATACATTTCTAAAACAATATTAAATATTTTTATGGCTTTGGAGTAATTTCTTTTGAAAATATGCTTTTTAAATAAGTCCTAAATTGCTTATTTAGTAAATAATGTGTAATTATTAAATAAGAACTAGTGATAATAAAAAACAAATTTCCCAATTCAATAAAATTTTGACAAATTTTCTCCGATTTGTAACAAAAGTTATACTTGACAACCATATAAAAGATAAACAAGTTGAAGCTTAGCTCAAAAAATCGTAAAATCATTATAACAAAATTATTCAGCCAAATTTTAAGAGAAGTTGAATTTATTTTCTTCTGGATTTGATTTAGATAAACTTTTTTGGACTGTTGATTCAAAAATTTGAGCCTGAATTTCTTAGATTTTGTTATCTGTATTTTAAATGTGATTAAAAGATAAATATCTGAAATGAATAGCAGAAACCAAACTATTAAGCCATTAAAAAAAATATTGATAATAAATAGAAAAAAGAACTTCTCTTTTTCCATTATTTCAATGTTTTCTCCATAAATTCCATTGATAACTTTAATATCTTCACTTACTAGCCAATTTCTCATCGGAATTCCATAATAGTCCGGGTCAAACATACCTTCAGTATAAAAAGCTACTGACGAATTAAGTTTGTCTATATTACTTGCCAACAACATAAGAATAAAGATAAAACAGCATGTCCACTTGGTTTTTTTACTCATCGAATTGGTCAAACTTTGGTGAATATTAAAAAGTCTTGTTTTTTGGCTAATAGTCCAGCATCTCAGAACAGATATGTAAATGTTAATAATGTTTGATAAAGATTTAAGAAATCCTGCAGCAAAATCAAAAGCGTATATTTCAAAGTATTGAGCAAAAACGCTCTGGTAAAAACTGGAACAAATTGGACCATTTATGAGAGCGCATGAACCGACCAAGTGAACCAGCTGAATTGAACAATATGAGATGTTTACAATTGAGCTGATTATAATAAAGTTAAAAACTTTGACTGGAATTGCATTGGTTTTGTTCGATGGAAGAAATTTTTTGCATTTTATGCTCACCAAGATTGATATGAGATTGGTCAGTATTGAAATTGTGCCAAATATTATAGAACCAAATAAAGTAATGTAGCTAAAAATGGCTCCAATTATTAAATATTCAAGTTTATTTTGAGTTGTGTAATCTTGACCAAACAGGGCTTTAGTTGCTTTAAAAATGTCACAGTTGTTTTCCCATTTTTCAAACATACAATTGTTTGTCGCAAAGCCCGAGCAAAGGCTTTTGGATATCCAGAAGAGAACACAAGTACAAAATTTGTCATTTAAGAAAAATACAAATTTAAGTGACTTGAATCTTGGAAATTTGTGGAATATACAAAAGTCTTTGTTTGGAAAGGTGTAGTTGTCCTTGTGGGACAAGTAGATGGTAACTGATCTTGTCAAATTTTGGTCAAGTGATTCAAATAATTTATAATTGTCATAAAATAGGCTGTGAATTTCAGTATCAGATAGATAAATTAAAGTTAAATTTTTGAAGTTAAAAAAAATTTGGCAATCGATTTTTTTTATTTTGCCAGAAATGAAGAGAAAAGTGAGTCTGGGAAAAAATTGGTCATTTAAAAAATCATTGGTTAAGCTAATTAAGTGACCATTTAGGAACAATTGCTCTATTTTGGTCTCTATTTTCCGATTTAAATCTACGAATTTTACCTGATTATTGAACACAAAAGTGTCCGATATTGAGTCAAATTTAACAGTTTTGATTGTCTTATTAAAAAAGATAAGCGGGCATATTCTTGATAGATATTTTACTTTTTCAAAGATGATTGAGAAGGTGTTTCTGAATAAGGTAAATTTGGATGATTCAGAAAAGAGACATCTGTCAAAATCGAGCTTGATTTTCGAGTATGTTAATTGTATTTCTGGCGGAACTAAAAATTTATCAAAAATGCTCAAATTTTTGTCCACAGATCTTATGTTAACAAAATTAAACTTGGAAAAATATTGCCAAAAAAAAAAATCCTCCAAGTCGCTAATGCTTTGAAATAAGTCATTGGACAAAATAAGGGGACGGCTCGGAGTAAGCTTAAAGTTTATCTGGTCAATATCAGTCTTATTGAATTTTATGCAATTTAGCTTAATGGCCGAAAAGGAAACAAAATTTTTGATAAAAATATTGAAATTTTGACCAGATCCGTCGCTTTCTATTGTTTGGAAAATTTTTAATTTCGACTTTTGATCGCTGCAATTCGACCAGTTGTACAGGTTGGTTGCAAATGTTTGACCAAAATAAAAAAAAATAATAAAAAACATTTATATCTTGTAGAATTTGAATAGAAAAGAAATTTTATATCAAAAATTTTTTTATTTTTAAAATATATTTAGAAATAATTGATATTTAAATTTAATTTTGTTTATTTGTAAAATAAATATTTTAAAAGCATCTAAATATGTATTATATTTAATTTTAGATAAAATTTATTTTTAAGTGAAAATAAACAGCTTTTAATGCTTCATATTTTAGAATAGATTCTTGGATCATTTATTTTAGCTAGATAATATTAAAAAATATGCAAAAAAAAAATGATTTCCTACTTCTTGCATTTCAATTTTATTAAAAAAATTGTCTTTAATATGTTAAGTATTTTTTTAAAACCAGCTTTAAATATGCTGACTGAAGAGATGAAAAAATTATAAATCAAAAACATATCCCATGAATTTGGCAGTAGGACAAATAAATTTAAATTTTACTCGCTTCCCTACAATCTAACTCACATTACCAATGCTCCAATTCAAAAATGAAATTTGTTAAAATATGTTAATATTTTTTTTCCAGGAATTTTTCAAGAAACCAATTCCTAACTAGGATAAGATTCTTAATAGGATCTTAAAAAGATATTGACTAAGTTCTTATTTTTTTCTATCTGATCAAGATTTTTTCTATCCTCTTGGAAAAAAAATTTTCTAATATTTAAACATCATCTCATAATTTTGTATGATTTATAGTTAATTTTTTAATAAAAGAAATCGTATGGAAATTTGAATGAATTGTGTGAGAAGATAGACTCACTTCCATCCAATTCAATTCAATTTCAAGGTTAATCAACAGGCTAGTGCCCATGTCATAAAGACCGATTAACACTCCATTTATTTAAATAAAATAAGTTTTACAAATTAAAAATTAATTGTTTATATAATTATTTTAAAAATATAACATTGAAACATTTAAATTAAATTTTTTGAATTTTTTTACAAAATCTGAAAAAATAAGATTAATATTATTAAAAATTGAATGCTTAAATGTTGTAAATTTCAACATTGATCCCTTGATCACAAAGCAATTTATAAGTCTTGAGTAGAAAAATCCAAAAGTTTTTTCACCATTTACTGATTTAGATGTTGGTTCTATCAGATTCTCACAGTTCCTTAAATTATATTTCAAATTTCTTGAGTCATTTTTCTTTAAATTCTGCCTTAAATTATCAGGAGAGTTATGAAAGTATAGTGTTTTATAAGCAAAAGATAGCATTCTATCTAGTATTCTATGTTGGAATGCATATAGGCCATACTTTTCTAAGAAGTTATTAATATCGTTAAAATTATTAACCTCAAATTTGAACTTAAACAATTTAAATATTGTCAAATAATAACTCTTAGCCAATTTAATTATTGCCTCTTTTGAGAAATAGCACAGGAGAGTCGAGCAATAATCAAAATAAGGCAAAATAAACGTCTTAAAAAACTGTATTTTTACGGATGTTGATAGATAGAAAAGTCTCTTAATGCTGAATAATTTTTTATTTACAATTAATGAGATACTACATGCAAAATTAGAAAAGTTAAGATTTTGATCTATTTTATAACCTAAAAGAGTTATTTAATTGACAACTTTTATTTCATTTCCACAAAAATTGATCATCTTGGGAATAATGGTCTTTTTATTTGAAAAGATCATACAATAGGTTTTTGACCAATTTATATCAACCTTGTTAAAATAACACCAATCACTAAGATTGTGGATGGTACTGGAAAAATTTTTCGGTTTTGTGAAATTCAGAACAAAATTGCAAAAAGAACAGGAAAAAATGTAAAAAATTGAATAACTTTTTTTCTAAAGGTTTAAACCTAATTCTGTAAATGCAACATAGTGAAATATTCAAAGTTGCATCAAATATCTATGTCTGCTAATTTTGCAGAGTTCAGCAGAAATTAATTTTCAATATAATCGAGTGTAGTGCATTTTGCAGAGATTTTGCACATCATTTGCAGACTTATACAGTTGATGCAATTTTGAATGTTGCACCATTCTGCATTCACAGAATTAATTTTAAACTTTTAGAAAAAAAGTTATTTAATTTTTTTACACTTTGTTCTGTTCTTTTGTACTGAACTTCACAAAACCGAAGTGACTTTATCAAATTTTAAAAAATTTAATTTTTTAACATTTTTTTAGGATCTAGCAGTCGAAGATGAAGTTGACTTGGAGCCTGTCTAGGATGAAGACCCTTAAAAGAGCGAGCCAAGTCCCAGTGGTGTTGCAACCACAAGAGCAAATCCAGTTTTGCTCTCCAAAAATAAAACTCTTCTTTCTTAAAAAATCTATTTACATATCTACACACATTATTATTAAATTCACAGACTAAAGTAGTCAGAACAAAACTCCTTGCTTTTCCCTAATAAAATTATGTACCAGTCTCACAAAAGTCTAGATCAATCCCATGTTAAAACAGACTAGTTACCCCTAGTTATATATGCGTGAATTAAAACTTAAATTATCACTTTTAATTGACTTTAGGAACGCTTTTGACTTGAAATCCAAAAAGTCAAAAACTGGAATTTTTTTAAAAGTCAAGTCAAAAATACTGAAAAATATCAAAAAATCTAAAAATTCTAATTTTTGTTTGAAAAAGAAAGATGAGTTTTTTCAATCAAATATTAAAACCAGTAGGCAATTTTTTTTAATTCAGATACACTTTATTATTTAATCTTTTTAATATACATTAATTACTTTCAAAAATCTTATATGGTTGTACTGACAAAAATATAAATATAAAAATTTAAAAATTCAAAAATGATAGAATTATTAGATAATTTGAAGAAATCTTTGATTATTTTACTGTATATTAATACCATTTTCTATTTGAAAATTAGAACTTACTATTTTGTACAAATTCAAATGAACTTTTAAGACATTTTTTTACCATTCAACTTTTCCATCGAAAGAATTTCACTGATAAATAGAAATTTGGATGAACTTGGTTATATAATTGAATTGAAAAAAAATTTTATCTATCTTAATATTAATAAATTTTAAAATGACTTTTTTTTACTTATGCCCAATCTGGTGTTATTATAGTAATTTTTCAGCATGGTAATTTTTATTTGTTTGTTCAAGCTAGAAATGAATATTCTTTTCTAAAGATAAAATATTCATTTTTTAATTTAATTAAGATTTTAAACTGGAATATTTTTAATTAAAACTAATTTTCTCTTAAAATTTATTAAAAATAAATTAAAATTCGCTCAGGCTAAAGATCATAAAGCAACTTGACTTTTGACAGATGCAGATAAAACTGGTGACACATCGTCAAACTTAATTTTCTCCACAATGTTCTTAGTCTTGATGCTTTCTTCGTGATTGGCAACAAAAACATATCCATCGTCCTGTTTTTTCCAGCCTTTTTCCTTAATCATCTTGTTCAGCTCATCACCTTTAATTTTAATTAAACAAATTGTTTCATTTAATCTAATGACTTTCTAATTACTTGACAAATTTCCCACTATTTCCTTGAGCTCATTAAAACTGATTGTCTGATAGGTCTTGCTGACAATGTGAAGAATAACTTGGAGCAAAAAATTAAAAAAAAGTCAAACTTGGCAAAAAAAACCAACATTCAATGATGCCATTTTCGAATCCATTCACATGAGTGACCACATCTCTGTAGTTGGCCTTTTCCTGTCTCAACAAATGCCAAAAGTCTCTGAATTGACACCTCTCCAATAGGTCAGATAAATCCACTATTTTATGCAGCAGGCCCTCGTCTTCCAACTAAATAACAATGTTTATTTTATTTTTCCAAAATAGGCAGAGATTACTCTAGAATTGTCGATGAGACACTTGCAAAGCAAAAAGTCCGAGTGTGGCAAATTGGTAAGTGCTTTGAGCAGAATGTGGGCAGTGACCACAGTCTGGAAGTGGTTGGGATTGAATTGGTAGAGCTTTAGCAAGGCCAGATTGGCGTCCAAATTGTACTTTTGTTCCTTAATCTGGTACTGGACGTACTCTTCGAGGAGCGGAATGTTGTCCGGGTTGTAGCGCTCTATGCCTTGAAGCATGGAATTAATGGTGCTCCAATCGCGGCTCATTTTTACAATCTAAATTCTTTGGAAATATTAATTAAAATTTTAATTTGCATGAGCATGCTTTCAATGGTTTGATTAATTGAAGATTTTGACTCCCAATAGCAAAACTAGCTTTTTTTTCCATCTTGAAAATTAAACTTAACATTTTTTTAAAATTTAAAAAAAATTTTTTTACATTTAATTAAATTAATATTGTCAAAAAAAAAATGTATTCCACAAATTTGGCAAGATCTTGATCTAAAAAAAAAAACAATTTTTAATGGTAAATTTAACAGATATTACCAATGAGAAATTTGAGAGATTCAAGTTTTTAATTATTTTTTTTTAAATGTATATAATTAATAAAAGAATACAAATTTTTATTTTATTGAATAAAAGAATAAAAATATATAAACTTAAAAAAAGATTATTTTTTATAAAATATCACTCTCCGCATAAGATAAATTATAATAAGAATTGTTTTAAATTAATATTTCCTTAGTTTAATAGTTCAAAAATCATTCTCAATAAAGAAATTTATTAAAAGCATATTTTTGGAAAAAAGAGACAATTTGATTCCTCCAGCTAAAGTTTTAATAATAAATATCAATTTTAATTTGTTTAATTGGTGCCAAGTTTTAAAATGACCAAATATCTAGTCCAAAGTTGAACCATAGTTTTTAGAATTTGAATCAATGTCCTTTATAAAGAAAATTCAACTTTTTATAATTTGATTTTTATCTTTAAATACAATCTTCAGTCTGTCCTTGTCTGTATCACCATATTCTTAATCCCAAAGCTTGGTGTTAATATTTGGATTCAATTTTAACTTGGTAAAATATGATACAAATAAATTACAATAAGAAGAAACTGATACAATTTTTTATTTTATTGAATTAAAAAAAAAATAAAAATACATAAACTTAAACAAAGATTTTTTTTAAAAAATATCACTCTTCCGCTTACGATTTTTTTTTTCATTCAGAATGTCAGACTCGGACTTTTTGAGCTCATTCAATAGCCGATCACTTTCGGCTATTTTTTGCTTAATGCAGTCCATGGTCGCCTTGTCCGCATTTTTATTTCTGGCCAGACTTTCTTTCAGCTTTTGATTGCGCTTCTCTTCATCTCTTATCTTGTTATGAGTGTCCAGCATTTTAATATTCAGGCCTTTATTGTTCACCTTGGAAATCTCCTTTTTAGAACTCTGCTGTTCAGTTTGCCTGTCTTCGGACACAAGTTTCGAGTTGATAAACTCGAACACGTTCAAGTCAACCTCTGGCTCTGGTGGACTTTTCACCTTTTTGGTCTTTTTAAGCTTTCTTTTCTTCCTAATCTCAAAAGCTTTGTCCAGCGATACTCCTACAGGAAGCACGGTAACTTCGACAGGCTCAACTCGGCCTTCGCCTTGTTTGCCAAGGCCTTTGCCAACCTGGTAGCCCATTTTTAGCATTAATTTAGAGCCAATGCCCCTGGTGTGCTTTTCCCAACTAGCTGCAAAACCACTATAGCTGCTATTCTCAGTCAAAGATGTCTCAAGGTCCAGATCAGAAAACTCATTGGTCGAATCGGACTCTTCGCCACTGTCCGGTAAATCCAATACGAGCACATCTTCCCATTCCAGCCCGATTCCCTTATTGAATCTTTTTAGCTGGACATAGATCAAATGCTCGTCGAAAGACTCCACCTCAGCTAGATGCCACAGGTCTTCGGATTTGGCAAGACACAAAATTCCTTTTTTCATGTGACTTAATTTAATTTTAAATTATTTTTTACCACTTGGCTCAGTCAGGTATTTTTACTCATAGCAGGGTTCCAAATATGAATGCAAATCTTCCAAACGCACTTGGTACCCGTGGCAGTATTTACATGATGAGCCAAATTTACATTCATTGTTCATAAAATGTTCACATGTTTTCATGTTTATCTCAGTTGGGTTACAAAAAAGTACCCGTACCTTCAGAATGAAGATTTTTGTTTATTTTTTTTATACATTTTATTCGTTTTAGCCCACTGTTTGCTCCGTTTCGGAGTCTGTGCCGAGAATAATTGCATTGTGTAGCTTTAGGTTAGTGTTTTTACATTCAAAGTATACGCGACATTTGGTACCTTTGGCAAAAAAATTCAATGGAATTTTGAATTTTTAAATAATTAATAACTAAAATTATAATTATTAAATAAATAGTTATTTTATAACTTGGATTAAACACACTTAGATTTTTGTAGGATAAATAATTAAATTTATCTTTTTTTACCATAAAAAATATGTATTTATTTAATTAAGGACAAATAAATTAAATTTTTGAGTGAAATCTATAAAAAATTTTTTCATATCTAAATATTCTTCAATGTTAAAATTAAAAAAAGTGACCACCTGTACTGGTCAATTAAAAATTTTTGGAATTTCAAGGCATTTATCTTTTACCAACCATATCCGTTACTTATTTGACATAAAAAACATAAAATCAAAGACTTTTTCAACATTTTTTTCCATTGAAATTATTTGTACATAACTTATTAGTTAATTATTGATAAAAATGAAATATCTGTTACCCAACAGCCACGTTTACATACTAACAAATAATTCTTAGCTTGCATCTTTCAGTCTTTATTTTTAATTCATTAGTCTTATCATGCACAATTTGAATTCATATTCTTTATGATATTCCATAAGTTAGTTTAGTTATTGAATCAAGATGTCGTTAGAAAACTAGAAGTCCTGAGAACCCTTATAAATAGTAGTTTTGATTTTTATAGTTTTATCTAGTTTTTAATTGCAATTTAAACAATAAAGAATTTATACAAAACAATTCAATATTTTTATTCAAGTCCCTATTGAGCCCTTAGCATATCTATTTAATATCTATTAGAAATTTTATCATCAAAATATTTATTCAGTTTACTATTAATTTTATAATTTTTGTTTTAATATCTTTGGAGTCCTTGTTCGACCATGATAAAAAAAGTTTATCTTTAGTAAAAGTTCAATAGAGTAAAAATTAAAAGTCATAAATAAATGATCCCCTATAAATAGCCCAAAAATTTATAGTAACATTCAAAAGTAACAAATAAAACCTGGTATTGTGAATTTCAAAACAGATTTGGCAAGATTTAAAATATAATTTTTGGTCTTTAATTAAAAAATGATTTATAATTTTGGTTATAAATGAAAAATTAATAAATTTTTGATTATGTTATTAGATTTTATAATTTACCCACTAATTCATCCGCTTCTTTTATCTGTTCAGCAGATTGAGCATTATCCAACTCGGCTAAAAGTCTTTGCTTTTTTAAATCCAGAAGTGTTTCTTTATTTGGAAAGATATAAATTTTGTCACTCAAGCTTTCCGTTTACCTTGGCTTAGATTTAAAAGCAGTTCCAGGTCGGTTTTTAAACTTGTAAACTCGGCTTGGTCAATGCCCTTATCATTTGAATTAAGTACAGTGTCTAATTGATCTATCTTAAATATCAAGTCAGAACATCTTTTTCTGTTGGTAATCAGCTGCGAGACACTTTACTTGCTTTTTGTAGTCGGCTATTTCAAGTTCTAGGATTTTTTCCTCATCACTAGACATTCTAAATTATTACTTTTGATTAATTTTTTTTTTACCCAATTATTAAAAATATTGATTAATAAAAAGTCAAAATTCTATTTCTTATTCCTAGTAAATTTTTTATATGAATTACTCAATCAATTTTCTTAAAAAAGGAAAAAAAAGTTTTACAAATACAACCGTCTGAATCTCAACAGCAACAGTTACAACAACAAGCTACTCCTTAGGGGAGTTCGTTTCAAGAGTATTACAAATTGAGTCGTTAAGGTCATTTCAAAAATGTGCGGTTATGTTAATTAGTAAGTGGACTAAAATAAGAGGATAAATATTATTGAAGTTTGCCGCTGCTTTTTGTCTTTCTGTTAACTTTAATCCTATTTTAATAATAAAATAAAAGAATGATTTAAATATTGATCAAAATTATCAAACTGATGCACAAAAATCTTCAAATGGTCCAAAATGTTGTTGCAGACCTGGTGGTTCTACAACTAAAAAAAGAAATACAGAAAATAGTTTTGTCAGAAAATCAAAAAGACACCGAAAAAACTAAAATTGATATTTCCATATGAAAGTTTATATTTTTTGTCGGTACTAAGCTTAATTTCTATTTTTTTCTTTTCCAACACTTAATATGAATAAAAATATTTTTGGTTATTTTTTTAAACTTTTATTTTTGCTATCAAAAACATAATTTTACAATTACTAAAAAATTTTACTACCAGAAGAAATAACGCCCATAGTTAATTATCAGATCAGATGACCTGGTAGAACCTGGCAGAACCCTAAAAAGCTACTAAAGAAAATTTACAGATTTAACTAGGTATAAGCGAATGATTTGTTTTCCAAGGATTTTTATTTACATTTTTACCACCAATGCACCAGATCAACATATTTGTATTAATTAATAAAATTAAGTATCTAGAACTGGAAAGAGTCATCGCACACCAACAACTATAAACAAAGAAACCAAAAATTTAAATTTAAATAAAATTTTGGACTCCATTTAATAAATTTAAAACTAAATTTAATCTTTTAATTTCCTTAAGTCCGGAGAAGTTAAATATTTTTCAATTTTTTTAATTGCTGGTCTTTTTAAAAATGGTTATTTTGGAAAAAAATCCAAGTGGACATTTAAATTCCCACAATTAGTTCAAAAAGTAAAGATTTTTAGAAAAATAATTTTTTTATTTAAAAAATATTCAGAATATTAACAACGCGCGATACTGAAAAAACATCTACCGATTGACTTAAGGACTTTTGACCATTTGATTTATCTTATGCTTTTCACTTTTGGTAAACTTTAACATTTGCATTATGGCATTTACCATGCTAATTTTTACATTGAGGTCCTTAGTGGTCAAATAACTGTACACAACATTTTTAATATACTCAAAATTATTTCCATTTAGCTCATTTCTGGACTGGTTAAGTTTCAGCCGTTCTATCTCTTCCTTAAGCAGCTTAATCTGACACTGCAGACGATCTATGTCAACACTGTTCTCGTCACATACTTGCTTTAATTTGTATTCCAGATCGGCTTTTGTTTGCCTCAAGCGAACAAGCTCTGTTTCTTTGTAGGCACTGGCTTCCATATTGTAGAGAAGCCGACTGGGCTCTGGTTCGTCCGAGTCCGAGTCTGTGTTAAGCAGTGAATTGAGGCCTTTGTTTTTTTTAAGCAACTCTATTTCAGCATCTTTTTCTTCTATCAACTTGAGAGTTCGTTCTCTTTGATTGACCAGTTGTTTTTCCAATTGGTCAATTTGCTGCAATCGCTCTGAATCCGATTGTTCCATCTGTCCTCTGAGCTTACTCCTCAAATTCTCTAGTTCCACAAGGTCAGACTGTTTTAAATTGGCAAGTTCCTCAGCGTGGTCTTTTTCAATCAGGACAATCCTTTTTTTCAGAAGGTCTATTTGGTCTTTGAACTCCTGTATGCTTGGCTCAGGGGCCGTCTTTTGACTTGGTCTTGTGTACGACTTGATGGTGTTGTTGGTGCGTACTTTGTACTCTTCAAATTCATTTCTGATATGGTTATTCTCATTTTTCAGCCGCTCATTTTCCAATTCCAAATTATCGAGCTTTTGCTTTTCAATTTTGGAATTCAGCTCATCGTTTTGCTTCCAAATCTCTTAATTTTAAAAAATTTTTAACACTTTATTTGAATATCTTTAATGATTATTTAATAATTGATAATTTTTATAAACAAAAAATATTTTTATTATCTATTTATCTTAATGATCAGAATTTTTCTGAAAAGGCAGCAAAGATGGTTCCATAAGTACAAGCAAGGATAACTCGTGGTGATTTGGTGCAAATTTATAAGATAAAAAATGGCTAAGGTGGCAAATAGGTCCTGATTTCGAGTCAAGAAGTTCCAATGTGGCAAACTTAACTAAAGAGCTACAGGGCAAGAATAATTAATGTTTGTCCAGATCAAAATTTTAAGAGGTAAATGTCTTGGAAAGTCGGGATGGTAGAATTCAGCACTCTGAATTGGTAAGAGTCATCACTATCACATTCAATTTAATGCACTTTAAACTTAATTTAACTGTTTTATAATTATACCAAAATTTGTAAATAAATATCAACCAAAGGGTGAATATTTAATTTAATTTAATAATAAACTAAAAATTAAACATTTTTAAATTACTAGCTATTTGGGTAGTCTTAGAGCTACTTTCAGCTAAATAGAACTTTTAGCTTAATCAACCACTATCTGGTCATAAAAAAATTATCTCTTTTAATTTATTTTTTGGTTGGAAAAAATGCGAAAAATAGGCTCAAACTTGAAAATTAACAATTTATGTAATTTACTTAGAAATAGGGCCGTGTTTAGTTTATTGAATGATAAACATAATGTGTTCATATCTTAAACTGGACAGTGCTCTTCACAGTTGTTAAAATGAGCTTGATCTAGCTAAAATTTGTAAAGAATATATAACAAAATTAGTTGATAAATTGGTGGTAAAAATAACCATGGAAATATGCTTAAATTTCTTTTAGGGGAACTAATTTTGAAAATAATAACTTTGGCACTGGATCGTTTATGATGGTGGTTTGGTGAACATGAATTAGTATGATGATAAATCCCATTTCCAGTATTAAAATTCAAATTAGTCCTAAATTAATAAACAAGACAAAATGAAAAGCAAAAACTTTCTAAGAAATAACTTTGGCAAACAATTTGCAAGAAAATGGTTAGATGGTACCCCTACTATTTGTTATGTACATAAATGACCTAACTGACTGTGCTTCTATTAGAATGGTATTGCATGCGGATGATTCAAAAATCCTGGGTGTAGTGAACAAAATCTGTGATAAAGCAATGCTGCGAAAGACCTAGATTCAGTATGTCAATGGATAGATGTGCCGTGTATGGTAAAGTGCAAGGCAGCATGAATACAAATTCTTTCAGAAAATAATATTTTAAGAAAAGAACAGATTTTTGTATGTTATTTGACCTCAGCTTTCATTTGAAAAAAAAATTGTCCAACAACCTGTAGGCCACTTCGATATTTGGACGATGAAACTTCCTAAATATTATTTAACCTTTTCTGGTTAATCGAGGACGCTCAATAAGAATATCTGCAAGACTTCAAGCGTCTGTGCTGTGTTTTTCATGGGATATCGTTAAAAAACATTTTTTTCTGTATCATAAGTTTAAAGCGTTATAACTCCTGAACAGAATTGTCAGATGGTCTGATAAATACATCATTTTGTAGAGAATTAAATTTAGGAGTTTAGTTTTTTATTAAGATTGAACTGAAAAAAAAAACGAAGCTATAAATAATGATTTATTGGGGTTGTGAAGTTCCTTTCAATTTGGTCGTTTCAATTCAGAAAAACTTTAATAACTTTTTTACCTTAAGGAATAATTTAGTTCTGTAAAATGCTTAATTTTGAGCAAATTTCTTTAATGCAATAAAATAAGTCTGCAAGTTTCTGCATTGTACACACCATCAAAAAGTAATATACTGTGCAATTACTCCGCAGAGTTTGTGCAGAAAATAAAAAACTAAAAAATTAATCGATTGACTGTAATCTAGCCTAATCTAGTACTAAATGAATTTAATACTAGAAATTAATTGCTTACTTTAAAATTAAGTCTAAATCCTTATTTTCGAATTAAATACTTTATATTTAATACGACTTTAATACTACAAGAATTACTAATTGAAAATTTTATCTATAAAAAACAATAAATGCCGAAAATCAAATTTTTGCACATTATATACAATTAAATTAAATAGAACTTGACTAAAAATAAATATAATTGGTTTTTCATTTTGAATTTTATAATTAAAGGCTAATTAATATAATTAGATGACTTCTTGTATTTATATAAACCAATCTTTGGTGCTCTTCAATTAACTTAAAATATTTTAAAATTATCTAAAACACTCAAAACAAAATAATAAATTTTCTTTTATCTTTTTTTATTTTTTTTTCGATCCTTAATAAAATGAATTTTAATGTCTACAATTTTTTTAATTATTAGCCTAAATTCTTAATAAGAGAAAAAAATAGTATTAAATAAGAAAAGTATAAAATTCATTTAGTACTGAATTACTGAATACCAATTAATCACTAACAGAGTTATTTTTTATCAAGTAGACCTATTCTTCTATGACTTATTTTATTAATCTTAAATTGTAAAAACTTATTCTTAATTTTTAATGTTTAATAAAAAAAAAAGCATCTGTCCTTTACTTAAAATATTGTTTTTCTAAAAGAACTTCTATTCATGCTACCCTGCAATTTACTAATATCAATTAATAAATTTGTTTTTTAATTTTTGATACAATTAATCAATTTACGACAATTAAAATAAAAAACTTCAGTTTGGTGCTTTTTCACCATCTGACCAAACCGGCATCTAGAAGTTGATGAACAATTCAAAATATCATTTCAATTTAAAGAGTTTATCTTTAGCAATTAGTATTTAGATTTAGTTTTTTTAAATGTTATGTAAATTTGAAAAATAAATAATTTTTAAAAATTTAAAAACTTTGGAAAAATTAAAAACATAAAAAATGGACTTAAGAGAGTAATTTTGGCAAAGGAATGGGGTCTACAGAAAGGCTATGCTTGAGAACCTGAATGGTAGAGACAACTGATTGGTCAAGCGAACAGCTTCACAAAAAATGGTTAAAATAATATCACTTTGTACTAAATATTTTTCAAACTATTAAATAGTCTAATTAAAATTAATAAACTATTAAGATTAACATACCACTAAAATCAAAGTTTATATTTGACTCTCTGGCAGTGGTTTCTATATATTTTTTTAGATAGACAACTTGTTCCACGGCTGATTCAAAATTGACATTCTCGTTGAGTTTTGAGTTGGTGTGGAGCTCGCCCGGTTGGGCTTCATGAGCCGGATGCGACTCATAATTGGCAATAGTGGTGCACATATCAGCAATTCTGGCCTCCAATTCGGACACTTGTCTCTCACTTGTTTGGCTGATTTGTTTAAGCTGTTTTCTCAAATTGTCCAGCTCGGTCTCACTTGAGCAAATTTGCTCGCTATGTGCCATCTTAAGCTGCTTTAGCTCGCCATTGGCCTGGATCAACTCTTCACACTTGTTCTCAAATTGTTTGGTCAAATTTTTTATTTTTTTTTTCAAGTCCACATTTTCATTTCTCAATGTGACCATGTTTTGAGATTCCTGGTGAGCCACCGACCTGGACTCGAGAGTTTCCATCTTTTTCTCGGTGTCCGTGCGGTACTTTTCGAACTTGAGCTTGAGCTCTTCATAGTCAGCCCGGAGCTTTTTTCTCTCTGCTTTGAACGCCTCTTCCAATTTGGTCTTGTTATCCAGCAGTACTTGAATGTTGGCGGTCAAACTGTGCACCTTGTCCTCGTCGTTCTGGGCGCTGTCGGCCTGGTGAAAGTCGGCCTCGGACACGTCAGAATTGGACACCGAGCGCGACGAGGCGCTCAGAGCGCCCTTGGTCTCTATTGATTTGACTATTATTTCCAAGGCCTTCTTCTCGTTGGTCAAGTTCTTATAAGCTTGGGTCAAGTCCCTGAGCCTGGTATGCATCCGGCTTATCTGCTCGTTCTGCTCGTCTATCCGCATTAGCAGAATGTTCACATCCTCTTTGGTCTTTGCTGAACCACGTCCCAACATTGCTTCAAATTAGTTTCTAGTTTTTGTTTATCTACGTTGCTCTAAAAACCAATTATTTATTATGATAATTTGGAATGTTAAATTCAGAGCATTATGTTGAAAGTAAATGCTTAATAATGACTCAATTGAGAGCTAAGATTTGTATTAGTTTATTTTAAAATTGGAAAAAAAATTTTTTAATTTATCCACTCTGTGATCAAGCCTAATTAAATTTTCTGCTAATTAAACAAATGATTTTTTTTATTCTTGTACCACTACTTAGTCAATATACTACTTAAAAGAGGCCAACTGCCAAATGTTATTTTTGACAGTCATGGACAAAATTCTACATGAACCAATTATTCGGCTATTTTCTGTCTTTAGGTTTAGGGATTTAGGTTGATTAGAATTTAAGAGAAATCTTTTTGTGTTTATTTTTGTTAAAAAGATTGTCCATAGCTCCATTTGGTTGAATTTGATTAATATTTAAATAAAAAATTAAGAAAAATTTATTAATTATTGTTTCAATTATTTATTTTTTAATAAGTACAGTCTTAATTTAAGTCGGCATTGTGAAATTTGTAGCAAAAAACAAAAACAAAATATCAAAAATGTCAAAGCTCAAGTTCAGAAAGAGCAATACATGTTCCTTGAATTGTAGCACATGGTACATCTTGAATTTGGCAGACTTATTGGAGAGTTTTACAGAATCATAATATTGGTGGTACAAAGCATGTACCAAGTGCTACAATTCAAGGAGCAAATATTTCTCCTTCTGAACTTGGGTTTTGGTATTTGTGATATTTTGTTATTATTTTAGCAAAGTAAAATTTTTGATCAAATTTCAGGCGCTCAGTCTTGTTCAAACATTTTTAGATGCGCAATTAAATTTCATTGCATTTTTAGAAATTACAATCCTTTTTTTCAAAAGTTTGAAAATAAAGCTCTGAAATGTTAAAAGAATAAAAAATCAGAGATGAAATTTAATTGCGCATCTAAAAATGTTTGAGCAAGATTGAGCGCTTGAAATTTGATCAAAAATTTTACTTTGCTTTTTTTTTTTTGTTCCAAATTTCACAATGCCATTTAAGTTTAAATATGAATTTATTGAGATATTGACTTATTTTTGTTTGATTATAACCTCACTCAGGACTTTGCCAAGATCATTATTCGGATCTTGATTGTCATCACCTTATAAGTTTTATTTCAAAAATATTAGTTCCAAATTAATTTCCATTGAAAAAAAATTGTCAAATTTTGTTATCAATAATGTTCATTTTCAAATTCATTTACGGATACAAAAAAATGTCGTTTTCAGGTTGAATGAACTATGAGTTTTTTGACTAAATCAAAACTACTTATTATGATAAAATTATTTGTTTGCTGCAACAGGTTTCGTTTTTAGAAATGACAACTCTTTAGGTATTTTTACTTTTGAAGAATACATCACAAGGATTAATAGCTAAATAAAAGATAAATTTCCAATTTCTAAGAAAATATCTTATATGCCCAAAGTAAAATTCATTCTGACGCTTTATTTTATTATACTACTTTGTAATGCTATTGAATAAGAAACTTAATTTTAATTTTTAATCTATCACTCGTTAGAATATCTCTATCGTATTTTTCTATTTCAGCTTTGGCGTTTCACAATTAAATTCCTTAATCTTGAACAAATCTCTAGTAAAACTACTATTTTCATCATTTATATCTACAGTCTGCGCTCTTTTATCCGGAACCCCTTTTTTTATTTTCCCAAGTCCCTAAATAGGCTTTATTGATAATAAAACACAGCTTTTTAAGCAAGAGATAATATTGTGTATAATTGAAAAACAAATTTATAATCCGGAATACTAATTGTTAAAAATATATATTTTACTATTTTTTTATTTACGTTTGATTAATCATTGAGTTTTAATGCACAAGAAATAAAAGTAAAGTGTTTTTCATTATTAAATATTATCAAAATTTTATCAAAATCCAAATGGGGCTTAAGTAATAAAACTTTATCAACTATATATAAATCACTTATTGGTTTAATATTAGACCATTATTTTCCTTGTTAAAATACCCTATCTGAATACTTGGCTGGTAAGCTCCAAGTTATTCAAAACTCTGCTAAATTCGATACCCCCTCAGAAACTCTCCACCATGTGTGGTTGGTCACAACTTTTCCTCCATTAAATTGACCACAGATTAGATGAACTTAGTGAGCGTTATGTCAGGAATGGTTGAGAAAATAGTGTAGATATATTTATTCATAAAAAATAAAACTAAATATAATTTAGTCACTAAAGTAGTTTCTTCGCTAAAAATACACATCTACCATCGTTCTGGCAGCATTTTGATCCCCGCCCATAGAAGCTGACTGATTTTGAGGTAAAATATTGACTAATGTCTTTTTTGAATTCCTCCAAGTCTTGATAATTTTTTACACTTAGAAAATGCTGCATGGATCGGAACATATGGTAATCTGAAGAAGCCAAGTCTGGTGAATAAGCTGGGTGAGATAAGACTTCACCCAGCTTATTCACCATTCTTGTTGAAAAAACTTCTACTCTCTTTATGGACTGGGATGCAAGCAATATCATCTTGATTTGAAATTAATTTCGGAAAAACAATTAGAAGAATTTGATATTAGTCAAAATATGTTATTCAAAAAAAAGCCTCGAACACGTACTTGGAATGGATTTTTATTTATTTTTTTTATTAATTTTTCTCAGCAAACATGTGACCAGATAAATTTTCTTGTCAATCAGCAGGAATTGGCAAATTTTTATATTATCCAAAATTTTGGCTAAATTGCCAATTTTAAATTAGCCATAATTTAAATTTAAAATATGATTAATTCAATTTTTTTGGTCAATTATCTCACTCATAATTATCTTGTCTAGTCATATTCCAAATTAAAATAAATTCTATAAACTAAAACTTTTGACTTGTGTAACGAGGCTTTAGTATTGACCAAATTGTAATTAATAAAATTAGAAACAATGACCAATTTTAATTAAAAGAAAATACAAAATTTTGTTCTAAAATAATTTATTTGGTTAATTTTTTGCCACTTTTAGTTACAAAAGTCCAGCCCTCATCGAGCTGTTCAAAATTCTCTGCTTCCTGTTCGTCCATTACATTTTTCGGCTTGACCTCTTCACTCATTTCCACGTCAGCATCTTCTGTACCTGACTCTTCGCTACTTGTCTAGAAAATACTCTATATTAAAAATTATAAGCCTAAAATTAATCTTAATTACGTCTTGTTCAGTTTTGCATTTCTTAGAAGATTGGATAGAACCCTGTGCTGCCGAATACCGTTTCATAAGCTCATCATGCAGCTCTTGGAGACGATTGGCCTTGTACAAACTGTAATAACCAAGCACCAGCCTGGATATTTGCAAGCAGGAATTGTCTTCAATGATAGTATTGAATTCATTGTTCATGGTATTAAAAAAAAATTCCTCTAGCTCGTCATCTTCCAGATCGCCGGTCTCAACTATCCACTGATAGGTGGCCTTCAGGAACCATTCAGCTATTTCCTTGGTATCCGAGCCAGCAAAATCGTTGGATACGGCTAGCTAAAGCTTAATTAGACTTTTCTTGAACGACTTGGCAGCTTACCTGTAATGCTGTCCAGTTGTCAAATACTGTCTTGGTAGCTATATAAAATGGATCGCTTGGATTCACCTCAAAATCACTATCACTCATTTTCACCTTTTGGTGTAATTAACACATGCTTTGTAATTTATATTTTTAAAGCTGAGTGTATGTTAAGAATATATTTTTTTCCATAAATTTATAATTAAAATTGGTGCAAATTTTTCGTGCTAAATAATTTTCCAAAATTTATTTTCCAAAATATCACTCTCAATTTATAAGATATCTATTTTTAAATAAAACTAATGTAAATTAGTTATATTAGATTTTGGAAAAGTTATTAATTTTTGGCATCATAATATTGGTGATACCAAGCATGTACCATGTGCTACAATTCATGGAAAATGTTTTGCTCCTTCTGAACTTGAGCTTTGACATTTTAGATATCTTGTTTTTGTTTTTTGTTCCAAATTTCACAAAGCCTCAATTTTATTTGTTGATAATTAATATTAAAAACAAGAGCTTAATTTTAAACGAAATTTTTATTTAAAATAAAAAATAATTTCTGTTTTTGGATCCAACAGATTAACCAAGTTTTCTTTTTTCTATTGACTCACTGGTCATTTCCACTTATACTTATTTTTCTGTTAATCATTTGTGATTCGCTAAGCTGGCGAATTAAAGAACTAGTCGTTTCTTATGGGCAACCAGAGCGTCGCATTATTTCTAGTGGAATAGTCCTTGCAGTTTCTTTAAAACTACACATTTCTAGAAGAAAAAACTGCATTTTCATATTAATAATCAGACTTGTTTATAAGTCGGAAGTCTAAATCAAAGTTATGACTTGACTTGATAAAATTGACACTGTTTATTAATTTTGTAATTTATTCTCAAAAACAGTCCTAACTGCCACAGCTCTTATAGAGCTAAATGCCGGAAGGCATTAGTATATATTGCTATACTACAGTCTCATAACTACTACTACTACTTCATTAGGGGGTTAGACCCAAGTAATATTAATGACTTTAAGAGTTCCCACTGCCTTGAAAGGCATGGAGTACGAGAATAGACTTGAGCGGATGGGTCTTACATCTTTAGAGACAAGAAGACAACGGGGTGACTTAATTCAACTATACAAAGTCAGCAGAAGCAAAGATGACATAACACGTTATTGCGAGCCAAAATGGTCGGCTCCGAGAAACACGAAGAAAAGTCAACTACGGCGTGAGATCGTGGCATCTTGTCAGCAAAGACACAACTTCTTCATTAATCGGATAGCTAATTTTTGGAACGAACTGCCAGATGACATAGTCCCAACTGAGACTGTGGACTCCTTTAAAATCAAATACGACCGTTATCAATTAAGACGACGATACTACTACTACTTTTCGAAAATCTAATATAACTAAATATTAACATGAATAAAAAGAAAACAATTTACATTAAGTAATCAGCTATGGATATCTTATAAATTGAAAACAGCACATAATCTCTTAGGATTTTTTAATATTTGAGCAAGAATTATTAACCAACGAGAAATTACAAAATAAAATTTTAAGACTGGTAAAATATTTTCCACTAAAAACATCAATTGTACATATGCATCAGAGTTTAATTTTAAATCTGGTAAAAGATTGAATGAAAAAAACGTTTCACCATATACTGCCAAAAACAGAAAAGCTTTGAAATGTTAAAAGAATAAAAATCTGCGATGAAATTTAATTGAGCATCTAAAAATGTTTGAGCAAGATTGAGCCAATTTATTTATTTATTTATTAAAAGTATAAAATAAAATTTTTAGAAATAAAAAAACTTAATCATATATCTAAATTTTTCATTGATTGATAAAAATTTAATTATCATTGTATTCATATTTTCATATAAAAATTTTTTTAAAGATAAAGTATTTACACTTTTGTTTTAAAAACAAACTATTCTCTGTCATTCGCCAACATTCCGCTCCATACATCAGCGTCAATATTACGATATTTCTGTAAAGTTTGAGTTTCGTCTTCTGTTTTAGACTGGTGATCGCCACACTGGGCGAAGTCTGGCAAATGCACATCTTGCTTTACTCAGCCTATTCCTAATGTCTTTCTGAGTAACATTTGATTTGCTAATAATACTTCCCAGATAAGTCTTGAACACATTCGACTGGTGTGCCGTCGATTTTTACATCGGTCTTGAGTGTTGTATTTATGCACATGACTTTCGTTTTAAGACCGTTTATTTCAAGCACTGTATGTCTGGCGTTTTTAGCAAGGTCTAGTGTTTTCTGGTGTATGTGCTCTTCCTTACTTGACAACAATGCCAGATCGTCGGCGAAATCTAGATCCTCCAGGTTTGATTCAAGTGTCCACTGTATCCCTCTAGAGATGGCTGTGGTTTTCCTCATGACATAGTCTCTAAGTATTCGGAATAGTAAAGGTGAAAGTATGGATAATTAATTTCATAGTTTTGAAACAAGACGAAGTTTACTTTGAAGTAAACATCTTGCGGACTTAAAGAAAAATAGACAAAAAACAAAAACAAAAACAAAATATCAAAAATGCTAAAGCTGAAGTTCTGAAAGAGCAAAACATGCTCTGTAAGTTGAAACATCCTTTGAACCATCAATATAAATATTCGTTTAAACTCTACAAAATCTGCAAAATTCATAACTTGGTGAATTTAAGTTCATTATACAAAAAACACTACTGATTTAAGTTTGATCGACCAAGTTTGTAAAAATTGTAGAAAATAAAATTTTTTTTTTACGTTTTTTTAAATGAAAATTTTATTTTTATATAATTTTTTTTTGGAATATTTCATTTTGGATTTTTATTTTTTTTTATGTGATGCTACAGGAGATGTACTAAGTGCTACAATTCACTAAGCATGTTTTGCTCATCTGAACTTGAGCTTGTCTAATAAACGATTATATTTAATAAGATTTATTCTAAACAAATGAAAGTGGCCACTCTAAATAACCACATTAATTAGAGAACAAAAAGGAGAGAAAAAAAATATAATAAAAAAAGGCTACTATTTAATTTAGTATCTAATTTTGACAATATCTAAATTAATTTATTGACATCTATTTTATTTAATCAGTATCTAAATTATTTGATAAGTATCTAATTTAATAAAATGAGTATCAAATCAACACTTGTAATTTTGACAATTAATTTAATTCAACTATTGATTTTTTATATAAAAATGTAGCGTATTCTTATCAAACATTAAAATTTTACAATATGAGTGACTCTGATTCTTCATCAACTTCGATTCTTAGACCTGTAACAACAAACCAGCCAGGTATGGATACCGATGACGAAATCGACGGCTTCGAAATCGAACAAAAATCAAAAAGGGGTTAAGCAAAAGTTTATGATCAGTATCAACAATATGACTGTTATCAAGAGGCATTAAAGGTCATCCAAGATTAGGATATTTTGTTTGAGGATACATGTTGGGGTAAAAAAAACCTAAAATTAGGCAAATACAAATTATTTTATTATTTCAAAAAGGTTAAGGAAAGATACGAAAGACTAAGCTTTCTTACAGCCCAAAAGTTAAAAAGGTTAATAAATTTAAAGTTTTGAATAGATTCAAGGATTTTAGTTATAATTATTCTGAGTATTTTATTTTATTTTTTTTTTCCTGTAGTTGATGTAAAACTCAGAAGAATGTTTGAGGATAAGATAGGATTTCTTCTCTTTTTATTGTGTTGTTTTGATTTGTAATTTTTATTGATTAGGTTTTGCTCAATTATTTCGTTTATTACTTGATGATTTTCTCCAGTAAGGATAATTTTGTCGTAGTATTTGTGATTCAGTTTTATAAGTCGCGGCTTGATCATTTCAATTATTGCTTGTTTATGGATAAGTTCAGTGCTGTCCATGTAGTTAGAGCTAAGGCAAAGGCGTAGAGTTTTGTTTTGAAGTATCTGTAAACGATCAAGTGCATTTTTGGATGTAATAATTGCAATATGGCTGTACTCGAATATGGATCGAATGCATGTTTTATAAAAATTTAATAGTAATTCTCTATTTGATGACCAGAGCTGTCCTTTCAAGGCCTTTATTACATTTTGTCGGTAAGTGACTTTGTCACTAATGTATTCAATGTGTTTCATGAAGCTTAATTTTGGATCGAATATTATACCAAGAAGTTTTGGATGTGGATCAAGAGCTATTTTTTGGTTATTAAGTGTTAAGTCCATTGAATACAGTCTCTCGTATGATTTTCTTTTTCCAGCAGGTGTAAAGATTGTGTAGGTCGTTTTGTTTGAGTCGTTTTGTTTGAGTTGAAACACCATTCAACTATATAAACTTTACTATATAAATACATGTATCATGCACATTATAGCTTCTTTCCAGGTACGAATAAATCTTATTAATTTCTTTCTGTATGATTGGTTTTAACTTTTTAATAGTTGGCTTTACTATATAAATACATAAGTCGTCAGCATAGATAGCGTGATTTTCTTTCAATTTTTCACTTAAGTCAGAGAAGTATATCGAGAAGAGGGTTGGTGATAGGATGCACCCTTGTGGGACACCCGCTTTGATGTTATAATTTTGTGAGAAGACCTCTTGGTATTTTACTTTGAATTTGCGGTCTGAAATAAAGTTAGTGATCCAATTTATTAGATAAACAGGTAGTTTGATTTTGTTTAATTTAAATAAAGGTCCATCATGCCATACTCGATCAAATGCTTTTTCAATATCAAACATTACGGTTCCACATATGTTTTTTGAATTAAATGCATTGAGAATAGTATTTGTAAGTTTAAAGATATTGTCCTTTGTCGAGTAACCTTTTCTAAACCCAGATTGGTGAGGCGAAATAACTCGAAACACCTTGAGATGTTGGTTTATGCGGTTGAGGATGATTTTTTCAAAAAAGCGTGCAAGACAGCTAGTTAGTGATATAGGTCGATATGAGGCGATTAATTTCGGATCTTTATTTGGCTTAGGTATCATGCACATTATAGCTTCTTTCCAGGGACCTGGTGATATTCCATATTCAATTGATTCATTTAATATCTCAATAATAACAGTTTTGGCTGAGATTGGTAAGTGTATCAAGTGATTATATGAGATATTGTCTGGTCCTCGTGCACTGTCCTTCTTAAGACTCTTTAGACAGTTATTAAACTCTTCAAGCGTTACTAACTTTATTTCATTTTTTTTTGATTGCTTCAGTTGTGATGTGTTAAATTTTAAAACATCTTTGTTGTGATTAAAATCATTGATATCAAGACTAAAGGTCTTTTGAAGTTGTTTTGCAAAAGCATCAGCTATGTGTTCATCAGTTGGAGAAATAACTCCATCTATGATGATATTATTTCGTCTTTTAGAGTCAATTTTGTTGTTTTTGCTATTTAGTTGTTTTATTTTTCTCCACATGCACCTCAAAGAGACATAAGATTGTTTTGCTTTTTCACATAAACTATTCCATTTTTTACGTTTATACTTTTCAATATTTTCAGTGATGTTGCGATTGATTCTATTGAGTAAATTTTTATCACTGATTGTTCTAGTCCTGTAGTAGGTTCTTCGCTGTTTATGTTTGTTCTTTATTTCTTCTATTATCTGGGGTGGTAGAAGAAGTTGGTTTGGGTTTATGTTCAGTTCTTTTGTAGCTTGTACTGATGATTCAAGAAGGATTTTGTTTAATTTGAGGACTTTACTTTCAAGTGATTTTTGCAGGGATAATTGTTGTTCTATGTTTGCTCTTTCAATAATTTTTGTGTAGTTTGGCCAGTTTGTTATTTTACGCTTTTTTTTATCTGAATTTATTCTCTGGGAATCAAGTGTAGCTGTTATCAAGTAGTGATCTGAGTCAAGTGAGTCACAAATACAAATGCTAATAAAAAAAAAAGAGGTAGACCAGCTAAAAATCGAAGTGAAGAAACTTAAGAAACCGTTGAGAATCCAAGCAAACGAAGACAAGTTTCAGAAAACAAATAAAAATTTATTGTTAAAAGATCCGTCTAATTTTTTTTTCTCACATTTATATTTTTTTTTTTTCTTATGTGTGATTTTTTTGTTTACAAATATATTTTTTTTTGATACTATAAAATTAAATTAGATATTTTTTTGTTTTTTTATTAGATATTGTTTTAAATAAATTAGATACTAAAATAATTTGTAGCCATAAAAAAATAAAGTAATGTTTTTTTTTTCTTTCATTAGTTGGTAGTTAGTTTATAAATAAATTAAATATGCCGTGTGCAAACTTATAAAACTACAAACAACTTCCATAGGATTGCCAGTTGTTTGTTGTTTGATGATACATTAGTTGTTTAATGATGTGAGTAAGACGTTGCTGATGTAAGCTCCATGTTGTTGTTGATCTTGTATCACGACATTTCAAATAGATTATTCAACAAAGTCTCAAAAATACTCAAGTTAGGACTGTTTTTAAGTATAAATTAGTTGAAGACATTAGGCCGAAAAAATGGACTTCATATTAACCAATATCGTATTAATAAAATTAAATTATTTTAAAATATTTTATTTAACTATATAAATAATAAAGATTTTAAATAAAAAATTGTTTGTATCTATTTATTTTCAGGATACGTCAGGTTGACACAAAAAGTCAAAGCACACTTCTGGATGCCGATTTGGTCAGCATTTTTTTCCTATTAACACTCTCTTTTTTGCAAGATATTTTATAGCACAGGTCATAGAACGAATTTCTAAAATTCTCGTTATAAAAAGCGTATAGACACGGGTTTATGACAGGTGTTAAATAGGATAGAGTGTGCGCTAACAATTTAAACAAAGATAAATAAGGAAACAAATAGGGATACTCGCTTAGACTAGGCCTAAATATAATGAACAAGTGTGTAGGAAGCCAGCAAATGCCGAAATTAAGCGTCACCACCGCCACCATGGTGGTGACTTTTTTCTTTCGGTTTTCGGACTTTTTTAACTTCTTGCTTTTTTTGGTGTCTATACGCATTGGTTCCGCACTCTTGAGATCCTTGCTGTTTGTGTCATGTGTGATGAGTGTCTTCATGCGGGACCGGCTGCTCTCGTCCCTGTTGAACTTGGCCAATCGACGCTGGTTCTTGGACAAGTGCGACAAGAGACGAGTGTATGAGAGGATTATTATCAACAGTGGTATGACATAGGTGGTGGCTATTGATATAACATGAGATATGCTGATGTAGGAGATCAGAATCGAGTATGTGTCTTTGTCGTATGAGCACACCTTGAATGTCTCGTTGCCATCTAGCACAACTTTGGTAACTGTGTAGTAGATTAGGTCTGGACTCGCGATCAAGAATGAGATGAGCCATATGCCGATTGTGATCAACAGGACAGTTCTTTGTCTTCTCTTTATGTTGGCCAGGTGCTGGGTCATGGTCTTATTTTTGATGATCAAATTGCATCTGTGTATGGTCATGGCAGTCAGTGTCAAGCATGTTGACTGAACACTTGCGTGCGACATGAAGTGGTTCAACTTGCAAAATGTCACTCCGAAAAACCAGTTGTCGTACAGGTATATGTACATGGTGAACGGTATGCAGAAAATTACAAATAGCATGTCTGTGATGGCCAAATTAAATATGTAGCAGTTGGTTATGTCATTTAACTTTTTGTAAAAAATTGCTATGAATATAACCAGGCCGTTTCCTTAATCAAAAACATTATTCTTTTATATAGATACATTTTTTTTATTAAATTTTTATTTAATTAATTTAATTAATAAATATTCTGTTTCGTAAAGAGGTATGGACATTTTTTTTAACAAAAATAAAAAAATAAAACCTATCTTATATTCTAATCAACCCTAATTCAAACCAGGGCTGCACCCCGGGCCCAGATTGGATTACATCACATTACCGTAAACCCTTGCAAATAAGTGCCCTCTTGAGACCCCCTTTTTTTAAAGCTGATCAAAAGTGGCTTAGTTCAATCTTTTTTTCTTTCTTTTAAAGCATACTTAGATCTTTAAAAAATATCTAATTTATATGAAAGTTGATGATCAATTCAAAGAGTTAATCTTTAGATATTTGAATTAATCTTTAATTAGATTTATTTTTATTTTATTTCGGAAAACACCTCATGGGCGATGTTAAAAAAAAGTTAAAATAAAATTAGAAAAAACTGAAAAAAAAATAATTTCAAACAAAGATAATTTTGCAGTTTTTTTTTTTTAAATTAAATAATTTTTTTGTTAGAGAATGATAAAAAAAATTGAAAGGATTAAAAATGTTCTTTGACTTGAATGTAATGTTTGTAAGTCTTATCTCGCGCTCATCTCCTTTTCCAGTACCTTTTTGAGCATTGGCTCCAATCTGACACAGAGGTTACTGCATCGAGTTGATCATCAACGCTTTAAATGTTATGTGAATTTGAAAAATAAATAAGTTTTTTCAGTCCATTGATAAGATCAATCTCTGGATCTAAGTTTAGATTTAGTCTGAATTTATTATAAGTAAACTAACATTCAAAATTAAATTTTTCAAAATAAATTCTTTCCTGCGAAAATTCTTGAAATAGAAAACTTTAACACAAGCTTTAAAGAAAATGAACTGATATTCTGAATTGATCATCAACTTCAACAAGATTCGGCATCAAGGGGTCCATAGCCAATAATTTGATCTAATAAATAGAAACTTGGTTCAAAATAAACTTTTCTCTTTATGAAAATAAATATAATTCTAAAAAGGAATTTATGAACTTTGATTAATAAGTCCCCAGAAAAGTAAAATTTTTGATCAAATTTCAAGCGCTCAATTTTGCTCAAACATTTTTAGATGCGCAATTAAATTTCATTGCATTTCTAGAAAGTACAATCATTTTTCAAAAGTTTGAAAATAAAGCTTTGAAATGTTAACACTAGAAAGCCCGACCAAAAAATGACAAAAATTTAAAAACTAATTTTTAAAAAAATTATCATAGAATAGCAACATTTTTTTTTGATATTCAATAAAGTCTCCATAAATCTATAAAATAAAATACTGAATATTAAATTCTGTTTCTGCATTCAAAAGATATTGAGATTTGAAATTTAAAAAAAATGGGTCTAAAAAACCCGTCGGGTCTTCTAGTGTTAAACGAATAAAAAATCTGCGATGAAATTTAATTGAGCATCTAAAAATGTTTGAGCAACATTGAGCGCTTGAAATTTGATCAAAAATTTTACTTTGGTTTAGTGCCCTGGACTTGTCAAGCTAATGCTGACAGGGATTTAATATACTATTTAATAAATATTAATTAAACTTGTTTAGGAGTTAACTTGCTTACCCAGAATGCCAAAAAAAACTAAACTGAGCCAAACAATGGCGATCATGGACTTGTAAGGCCGACTTTCGATAAAATAGCTTAGCCATATTGTGAATGCAGATGGACACTCGTCGCCAATACACAAGTTATAGTAGCGCGTTGTATTCAAGCTTGTCATTGTGTGCTTCTAATTTTATTGCATTCTATATTAATCTAAAAAATTGAAAATATAAAAAGTATGCTTTTGAAAAGATAATTGAATGTCATTGTTAAGGAAATGAGGTAAATTCTGTTATTAAAATTTTTTCATTAAATAAAAAACAAAAAATGCTAATTTAATTAAATATTTTACGAATGATCAGATTGAAAAAAAAAGTATTAACTTGAGTTTATTAGATATTTTCTCTTAATCAAATCAATCAGAATTAAATCCAGGATTGTTGTCTATAAATAAGCAAATTTTAAGATTAAGTAGGTTTTAATTTAATTAAAATTGTTTTTAATCGAATTTTGAGCCTCCTGTTTTGATAAAAGATACTTTTTTGTCTCTTGAATTTTCGATCAATAATTCAAAAACTGGAAAAAATAGTTTAAATTATTGATTAATGCCAAGAATAAAACCCAAATAGAGCCTATTACTCCGAGGCTTCTTTATAATTATAATTAATTGTAAAGTAGTGTTAAATGTTTAAAATTAATTTACATTCTCCCAAAAATCGCATGACTCATTGAATTATAAAGACTATCTATTAACTTAAATTAAATAATTGAACAAGTAAAAGGAAAAAAGCTCAATTTTTTTTGTTTATCCTTAGGACAAGCATTAGCTTTTATTTTTTAGAATAATTTTTTATGTTTAATCAGGCTAATAAAATTTTATATTAAATCACTCACAAGCTGCCAATTTAGTCTAAATTAGCTATTTTATTTCCTTTTATTTTATTTTAAAGAATAGGATATAAAACACTTGACAAAATTAAAAATTTATTTATTAACCAAGACTAATTTTTGGTCATTGTAGAATTTTGAATGCTCTATCATTCACAAAATGACTGCAAACACAAAAGGAAACTTTGTTTTGCTTTCTTGAGAAAAATAAAGCGGAGTGTCAAACAATCAAAACTGGTTCGTATAACTAGGTTAACTATTACTTTAAATTAATCAAGAATTATTTTGAATTGGTTTAATGATTCTATTTTAGATTCGATTCTGTCTCTTACAAAGCATATTCTTTATTTAAAATAAATCAATCTAAATTTTAGTATAAATTTTATGTTTTTACCTAATTCTAAAAAATAACTCAGTAACATGCTTCATTGTCAATTTGAAAAAAATTTCAAAAATTATCCAATTTTAAAATTTCAAGCTCAAAATTTAATTAATCTTTTATTATAATTAAAAAGCATTGCTATTTAGTGTTAAAATTTCTACAAATTAATTCTTTTTGGTCGTTTAACTAAAACTCAAAGTTTAAAAGAGAGAAAAGAGAGTTCACTTGCAGGTGAAGGTGAAGTTAAACGGCCTTTTATATTAAGATATTCAAATGATGCTTCGTTTTTTTAAATTGACTATATACTCCTAGAAGCACCAAAAATTCTACCCATTCTGAACCCATAACACCATAAAAAGTGTAAAAAAATTAACTAACTTTTTTCTAAAAGTTTAAAATTAATTCCGTAAATGCAGAATGGTGCGAACGATGTGCAAAATCTCTGTAAAATGCACTACACTCGATTATATTGAAATTTAATTTCTGCTGAACTATGTAAATTAGCAGACATAGATTTTTGATGCAACTTTGAATATTTCACTATGTTGCATTTACAGAATTAGGTTTAAACCTTTAGAAAAAAAGCTTTTAAATTTTTTTTCCATTTTTTTCTGTTCTTTTTGTACTGAATTTCACAAAACCCAACCCGGATCCCGAATTACTCTCAGTCTACTCCCAGCTAATTATGGACAAATAAAACCATATTTAGGTATTTTCCTCTATGCTCCACAAAATAATTCTATTCTTTGTGCTGGTAGGCACAAAAATAAAAGATTCACTTTAGGCACTTTCATATCCAAGCATGTGATTGCTACTGAGGATGATTAGAATTTTTTGAATTTTCAAATCTAGATCTTAACATTGAGAAAAATTCTAAAAAAAAAGACCACCGAATATACAACGTCTAAGAATGAAGATTAAGACCCTCTATTCTGCACAAGAGTGAATATGAATAACAAAAAAATACAGCACCTATTGCTTAACAGTATATTGCGCATAATAAACTCAGATAGCTTAAATTAAAACACTATAAATTGATAATGGTTGACTTTGCAAGATGATTAACAAATTCCTAATTAAATCCTTATTAGATTATTTAAATTAATAATAAATTTTTATCTAAAACATTTTTTAATTAATTCTAGTTTAATACCAGTCATTGGTCTCATTCCAAAAACAAAATTGATACTTTCTTTCCTAGAGATATGAAGCTATCTACATTTAGTTAGAATAGAGAATAAATCATAAGCCTCCAAGCTCAGATTTCAATCCAAAAGGCTTAAAATTTGCCACTCTCTTGTGTGGCAAAAAGGCTCTGATTTCGATTAAACAAATCATACAATTCTAACCTAAAAAGATAATATTTATATGTTTAAGTGATGGCAGTTTATCTATTTGCCAGCTTTTGCCTAAAGAAGATCGAAGCCTATTGAAGTAAAAAACAAATATAGCTAATCTGCTGTTTATTCCAGAGATTTGATATAAAAAAGCCAGTGTTTGGAGGCAATAGCAAGGCCCGTGTATAATTAAATTGGGCTTTTCAATTTATTAGCTCTGAAGGAAGGAAAGCAAATTTAATGAACACAAAATGGCACCTAGTGGCTCCCCTTTTGCTCTCTAACACACTAGAATAAAATTAATTAATTAAAATAGATGGATTTAATTTAAATGATATTTTTATTATAAGGAGAAATGTTAATCCTATTAGTGAAAGAAAAAATGATGCCATAATCGCTTAATCGCTTAGGCCCACCATCCTAGCGATCTTGTTTATCGAAGGCTTTATCGCATACAACCAAGCAGGCCTCCGCGCCTGGCTCCTCATCTACCTGTCAATAGACCAAATTCAGCAATAAGTTTTAACTCAAAGATTCATACTACTTTTGAAGACAATCTGGAGTCTATGAAGCTCTTGAGCCTGTTGAGCTTGCCTAGGCTGTACTTTTTTTCAGCCAAGTCAATTTTGTGCTCCAAAATGGCACATGATTGTTTAAGACAATTTACAAAAGTCTAGATAAATTAATAACTAATGTCACATTAAAATAGAATGTAAGTACTTCTGTATTGTCAAGTTTTTGGTACAAATGTTCAAGCTCTGTCTGCTTCTGCTCCAGTGTAGGGCTCAGGTGCTGCTCAAATGACTCGATTTCAGTCTCGCTCTAAAATAAAATTTAGCAATTGTTTGAGGACTAATTTAGCTTGCGCTAAATTGGAAGTAAGCATTGGTGCACTTGAATTGAATGAATGAGAGAGCAGTATTTTGTAGCTAGAGCCTAAATAATCATTTCTTGACAACAATTCAAAGATGAAAATTAAAATTATTTTCCAATTGATTTTTGCTCTGCTTACCTTAAGCGAATAAACAGCTCAAAAAAGATATTTAAATTAATTCTCTTAGTCTCATTAATTTAGTTTATTTTGTGAAAATTTTATTCAATTAAAAAATTTAAAATTAAAAATGCCAAGTATTTGTTTATTTAACAGAAAATGGTTGGTTAAATGCCAAATGATGCGGTTCATGCAGTTTTCTAAAATTTTAAAAAACTCTGTAAATGAACCTCGCTCAAAAAGAATTAAATTAAATTTCTGCTAAATTTGCACAGTTCTCTAAAAAGAGATCAGCAAATGCAACTTTATATGTTGCACCATATTTCATCAAAGACCTCAAGGTTAATCAATATGCATTCCAATATAGAATTCTAGATAGAATGTTATCTTTTGCTTATAAAACACTATACTTTCATAACTCTCCTGAAAATCAAAGGCAGAAGTTAAAGAAAAATGACTCAAGAAATTTAAAATATAATTTAAGGAACAGTGAGAATCTGATAGAACCAGCATCTAAATCAGTAAATGGTGAAAAAACTTTTGGATTTTTCTACTCAAGACTACTAAATTGCTTTGTGATCAAGAGATCAATGTTGAAATTTACAACATTTAAGCATTCAATTTTTAATAATATTAATTTAATTTTCTCACATTTTGTAAAAAAATTCAAAAAATTCAATTTAAATATATGAATGTTTTAATTTTTAAATAATTATATAAACAATTAATATTTTTTAATTTGTGAAACTTATTTTATTTTAAATAAATGTAGTGTTAATCGGTCTTTATGACATGGGCACTAGCCTGTTGATTAACCTTGAAATTGAATTGAAAAAATTGAGTATAATGTCTTTTTAAACACATAAAGCTGTAACAGATGTATCTCGTTAGGTATGTTTAGTCCTTTAGAAAAGTATTCCGTTCTTATTCTTGAAATATTGAGAGGTGTGCCTAGTCTCTTGTTGAATAGAACAAAAGCGCTATTCAAGATTCATTAGGGAAAAGGGAGAACAGTTAAAAGTAGCTTGAACTTCTAATGGTCTTGCTCTTCTAATCTTACTTCTAATGAACTCTTGTTTATGTGTGATGCATAAGCTAGAGTTTATTTACTTAACTCGTGTTTATGCGTTTACATAACTAGGAAATGTCATAAGTGAAAAAATGGGAACTCAAAAAGACATTAAGTGACAAAGTTCTACAGCAAGGAAACAAAACTCAAGATAAACAAAACTGTAGTAAAAGCGAAACTGATATATTGAAGTGAATGATGGGGCGTGTGTGAGTTGGATAAAAAAAGCCTGAACAGGTTCTAACAAGTAGCTTGAGAAGGATTCTTGGGATACACTGGCCTCAAATATAGTCAAACGATGAACTATACAGAATAACGAAGTCAGAGCCAATGAGTCAATGTATCAGAAATAAAAGACTGTGGTGGCCTGGACATGTATTTAGAATGAAACGAATACGAAATGAGAATGAATTTAACCTATATATTTAACTCTAAAGAAATATGTAAGGTTGCAACTCCATTGTGTAGTCTTTACCTCACTATTGATGAATTTCCTCCACACTCAACTTAATCTTATTTTCCAAAACTGTTCTTGATACATTTTTATTTCTTTTCCTCATATTTGCTTAATCATATCTTTCTTTTAAATTGTACTATACTTTCCTAGTTATCATATAACTAAAAAAACCTAAACATTTAGAGAATAAAATAGAGAAAAAAAAACGAATTTAAGATTAACCTTCACCCCAATCGTATATGAAATAAGAGACCGTTGTAATTCGGAGCTAAATTTAATTAATATATTGTCAAACAAAAAACGGGGTCTTAATTTGACACAAATTAGAGACTCCTAAAGGAAATTTACATCTTCTTTTTATCTATTTCCAGTTAATTATATTAATTTAAAAAAAATTGAAAAATGCTCTTGGTCATTTGTATAAGCTTCAAATCTAAAAATACATAATGGCCCAGATCACTTTTTACCACAAATCCTTATAGTCAGAAACACGAAAGAGAAGGACTTGTGAACAGTGGTAAAAGAATACCAATCATGTTATTGATTAAAGCCTGACAGTCTTTTTATTTTGAATTCTTTAGTACTTCTGTTGCATGTGCTTTGCTGCAGTTATTCTCTTATAAAAAAAACTAAATTTGTTCCCATTATCAGAACCAATTAACCTTTCTCTTAATTAATTAGTCCCTGATTGAGTCCTTGAATACCTCTGGTTAGAGAACAGGCTAATTAAAATATAACAATTTACTAGCTTACTTGGTTCGTCAATAAAGCTTACCAAAAACATATTAGGCACTCAGTGTATTGCATTGTAGCTTATTTAATTTTATTCTTAATCAGAATGAGCTTTATCTAAGTAGAGATAAGCTAATAAACAATAACAAATAGAAAGACCTGCGTTTATACAAATACAAATGATAAAACGCTTTTCAAGAAGAGCATGATTGATAGATAACTCTTAATCAGGAATCAGCAACCAAGATGCTACAGCAAGTGGAGCCGATGACTCAAGCTAAATGACCTATTCCAATTTACAGTAATATGATAACATTGATAATGTGAAAGAATATAAAAAATAAATTCCTCTATAAAAATATTTTTAATAGTTTATTATGCAGTAAATTTTTTATCTATTTTAAAACATAGCCCAAAAAGGAGCCTAATTAAAAAAAGTGATTGAGGGGAGCAAAACACAATTAATGGTTTTTTTTAAAATAGATTAGAATTAATAAGAAGCTTCATAAAAGACAAAATATTCAGCTAAAAAAATACTTATCCAATTAGCTGATTTTAAATTAACAAATTTTGAAAACTTAATTTCCTGAAGGCAATTTTATTTCTCTAGCACGTTTTAGCTAAAAAAATCTATACTCAAATTAATCTATCAGGCTTGATTACAAATATTATGATTTAAATTTCAAAAAATATTTTTTGTTATAAAATAAAAATCAACTGAATCCTGCTCACAATGTATCAAATTGTTCAATTTTCTATCCAGTTTCATATTCATATAGCCACAGCTTAAAAAATTTAACCAACAAGCAATATTATTATTATTGTTATATTATAATAAAAAAGCTACAGCAAGACTAGCTTGCGGAGGCGGCCTACATGAGAGGTCGCCTATGGCAGCTCGTTGCACATAATGAGATAAAACACTGATAGAAATATACAATAAGAATTTTAGGGTTAAAGGAGTTGGTCAAATTTTACAAGAATAAAAAAAAGAATATTTAGTTGTTTTTTGAATATAATCCACAGATTCTCAAAAAGATCATAAGTCAAATAAATTTGAAAAGGAATTTTAAAATTATTACTTGAACCGTAAAACCTTCCAAATAAGTGCCTTTAAAATTGTGTCTATATTGAAGAATTTAAGCCTTTAGATGATAGAAAATTTTCTTCAAATTAAATATTTTTTAACACTAGAAGCACCAAAACGAGTCATTTTGACTTGTTTTAATGAAATCTAATGGATAAAAAATTATTAATTGGATAAATCTATTCAAAACTTAATTTTAATTGATTGAAAATTAAAAATTAGCTAAAAAAAGTATCTAGCAAGAAATTGATCTTTTATTGAATACATTTCTTTTTTAGCCCATTCTTCGTCTTTCATGTAAAAAACAAAAACTATAATTTTTGCTTTTATTAAATTTGCTTATTTTCGTTCAAGTATTAAGGTTTGGGTCAGTTTTTTAAAAATTTGTATACTTTTTATTAATATTTTATGACTCATCCATTGATTTTGTAGCTAAATTCAATATTTTAATTGAAAAACGAGTCAAAATGACTTGTTTTGGTGCTTCTAGTAGTATATACTTGATTTTGCACAAAGACATTTTTTTTTTTATTTGAATTTAGTTAATTTAGAAAGTTGTTCTTATTTTTATGCTGAAAAAAAAAGCTATGCTCTAATTATAGATATAATAATTATAAACAATAGTTTACTTGGATATTAGCGGCCAAAAATCGAAAAAGAGTCATTTTGACTCGTTGGTGCTTCTAGTGTTAAAGATCTAAGTATGCTTTACAAGAAAGCAATATAGCTAGAATTAAGTCACTTTGATTAGCTTTAAAAAAATTGTCTTGACATTTTTTAGAACCCTTGCGCTCAAAAAAATTTCTAAGAAAGGAGAACCACTCCTATGTTATGCAAAAAGTGAACAAGAAAAGCCATTCGCGAAAATCTTAGGACTAAATTCCTAAATAATTTTTTTAATATTCGTTATGTCGTATGAGAGGAGACATAGCTAGGTGTGGTTTGAGAAAAGAACTTAAAATCAAAAACGCAATTTAAGACTGCATAAGGGAGAACAGTTGAAAAGAGCTTGAACCTCTCTTGGTCTTAAGCAGTATTTTATGTGAGCCTAACTCTAGTTTATGCGTTTACATAACTAGGAAATGTCATTAGTGAAAAAATGGGAACTCATAAAGACATTAAGAATAGACTTGCAAAGGCAGACTTAAACCAATGTGGAAATCAAAGTTTTACAGCAAGGAAACAAAACTCAAGATAAACAAAATTGTAGTAAAAGCGAAGCTGATATATTGAAGTGAATGATGGGGCGTGTGTGAGTTGGATAAAACGGACATGTATTTAGACTGAAAAGAATACGAATACAAAATAGAGCTCTTTAATGGACTACCTCAAGGGCGAAGAAAGGTAGAAAGGCCAGCAATAAAATGGAGGTCGACAATCACGAAAGAGCTCATCGAAATAAGAATGACATGGGGTGAAGTAAGGGTGAAGGAAAAGATCGACCTGAGCGGAAATCAAAAGTGATCCTTCACAAGGAATGTATAAGGAAAAAAACAACTTTAAATTTGAATATTTTAAAAAAAAATATGCCAAAATTGTAGCTCCTGCTTTTCTAAAAAATCAATAAATCTTTTCTAATTTATAAACAATTCTGTAAATGACAAACTTTTTTTAATAGATCAATCTTGTACATCAATTCGGTTCAAACGAAGCCGAAAGCTATTCGCATAAACCAAGAGATTCCCTGGAAAAATTCTTAACAATAAATAGATTAATATTTACAGACTTTATTTGACTTGAAATCACTTTTTAAGAATAATTACTTAAACTTCGTGTTAAATTTTAAACCCTAATGATAGCTTGGACACAGGCTTGTACAAAAGCAACGCATATGTTGTTTTTTCCCAAATTTATTTAATTATAATTTGAAAAATTAAATTGGTTATTAATTAAATAAACAATAACAATTTCTTGACTTGAATTAGAACCAAAGTTTCTAATTACTAATTAGGAAATAAATGCTCCAAAAGTCTAGATTTATATTTATTTAAAAAAATATATATTCTATATGAATTAGCACTCAGTGTAATTTTGATTGAATGGTGCCTTGAATGTAACAACTATGAACTAACCGACTCGATAAAATACTATTTTTATTTAATAGAATATTGTATGTTGAATAATCTTAATCATTTTTTTGAATATAAAAAACTGAATTTTTTACTTAATTGTTATATGGATATTTAATTTTCTATTAATCTTTACTTCAATTTGTCCATGGGACTTAAACTTTAATTAATAAATAAATAAATATTCTAAAAACTAACTTAAATATTTTGACTTTGTTGATATTGACAATGGCGTTATTACATGCTATAAATAGATATGCGTATCAACCCACAGCCTGATGATTACTAGGCAGTATTTTATTAGGAAATAGGTAAATATGTTTCTTAATTATTTGATATTTCTGTCATTAGTGTCCTTAATAAAAGTACAGGAAAATGTTGAAGTTTGTTAAGACAAAATAATATTCTAATTACTTTAATTGTCTAAATAAAATATTAATTTAGAAAAAAAGGAAAATTTATATATATGTATTTAATCACGTAATTACGTAAATATATTATTAAATGTGTTTATGTGCATGATACGATGTGGAACAGGAAAAGTTCAAAAGAGTTGGTGGTCATTGACCAATCTTTGGCAAAAGCAGGTCATTCAGTTACTTATTTAATTATTAAAATTTAAAAAAGTATAACTTTTTGATCATTTTAATTTTTTAAATTGAAAAGATGGTCCAAATATTTATTTTTAAAGTTAATTACTGGTTCGGCAACATGGTAATACATAAATGGTGCAACAGCTGACCATCAATGCTGTACCATTTACTCTCCTTGTAGAGCATAGGATCATATTTTATTTATCTGTCACTATTTTATTATGTTTTTTTTTTCTTATTTAAAAAATAATTTAGGAAAAGTTTTTCTATGGTAGTTGCCAAGTTGCCAATGGTTAAATTCAGTTTCAACTAAGATTTTGGTGTGATTATGATTGAATCAAAGGGTGTTTTGGACTTATAAATTAAATAAATCTTTATCCTACCATCCCTCTGGACAATGTATACCTAATTCCGAACTTCCTAATAAAATATTAGTTACTATAAAATATCTAATATGCTTAATTTATCATACTTTATAAATTTAATGAAAAAAAAGCTGCTTTTTACCATTTATATTTACCAAATAGAGAAAAATAAACTTTTTTGATTATTTTGTTGCCTCATTTATTAAACAAACATTCATATATTTACTCATATTAAACAATTATTAAATATTAATTGATCACTTTAGTAATGAATTGGCGCAAATTACTTAAAATTAAGGTCGTAGCAACAAAATTTGAAAAAAAACAAACTATTCCACTCCAATTTAAGACAAGATATAAAAATAAATTTTCTTCTACTCCTGGTAATTAAACTGCTTTATTTGATTCATAAAACATAATCTAATTATACAAAAATCTTTACATTGATTAATGCCACCGCTCATTTAAAATGGCATTTACTATCTCTTATTTAATTCTTAATTATCTGTCATTTAAATTAGCAGGAAACACTACCTCAAAATAGATAAGAATAGCGCCTTGAATAAACGTAAATGCTAGACTAATTAGGCTCGATTGGAATAGATGGGATGAATGCTGGAAACTTACTCGCTCAATTAGAGTCATGTAGTTGGCGAATGTGGTCAAAATGTTGTCCAAATTGGACTCTAAATGCCTTGAGTCCACTTTTAAAGAGTCACTAATCAAATGTGCATATGTCTCAGCTGCATCCATTACCAATTTTTTTAATTTAAAATTAGAAAAGAGTTTTTATCTCATAGATAATTATAACTCGTGATATAAAATATTTTTCTCTATATGTAAATCTTTTTGTTTAAAAAAAAAATCAATTATTTAATTTGTTCATGTTGGCACAAGCAAAAAAGAGTGGGCTGGAAAAAAATAGAAAAAAATTTGTTTTTATAATGTTCTTTTTATTGATTATAATGGACCTGTTGAAAATAAATTTCAAAATTAATTCCTTGCAGTTCTTTGTTATATTTTAATTAAAAATTAGATAAAGTATTTGTCAATGAAACGAGTTTCTATCTCGTCCGCAAGCTATTCTTTTGTTAAAATATGAACAAAAAAATTTTATTCATTTTTTTGTCAATTATTTAACAAATCCTTTTATTATATCAAATAGCACTCTTCAATTTCCGCAATACACTCACAGCTATTTAATTTAAACAAAACATAGACCTGATAGACTCTAATTATAATATTCAGGCACTGGATTAATTAAATTTTTATGAGTCTTTGCTTGCTTATTTGGTGCCTGGTTTATGGGGAAATCAGTTAAATATAATGAGATCATTGTAGGACTGAGACATTTTAGTTGACTGAAGTTGGTCATCTAAATGGTGTTCAAAATATCTTGGTGCTTAAAAAAAGTTTAAGCTAAAGTTGCCCTCAACGACAAAATATGGTTTAGTCAGTCCATACTTCCTAAAAGAAGAACAGATTTATAGATGAACTTGATTTAAATATTTTTTACACATTTTTTACATTTTTTTTAATATTTAAGTACTTCAGGTTAAAATTTAGGTTGGATAGCTCATTCATTGCATTCAAAAGTTATTGCTAATTAAGTTAAGTTATTACCCTTTTTTTCACCCGTTGGAAATTCATGTGGTTTTGTAAAATTCAGTAAAAAATGGCAAAAAGAACAGAAAAAAATGTAAAAAAATTGAATAACTTTTTTTCTAAAGGTTTAAACCTAATTCTGTAAATGCAACATAGTCAAACATTCAAAGTTGCATCAAATATCTATATCTGCTAATTTTGCAGAGTTCAGCAGAAGTTAAATTTCAATATAATCATTTTATAGAGATTTTGCACATCGTTCGCAGACTTTTACAGTTGACGCAACTTTGAATGTTGCACCATTCTGCATTCACAGAATTAATTTTGAACTTTTAGAAAAAAAGTTTGTTCTGTTCTTTTGTACTGAACTTCACAAAACCAATTGATGTTACGCATGCACAATTGATTATGCTTTATTTAACTGTTTTCTTCTCTGAAACGAGTTTCTAATCTGCAGACCTTAAGTTCACTGTCATATTCTCACATGGTTTCTTATTATAAAATAACTTGTAATCTTATATTTAAATATATAATTCACGGCAATAATAAGTAAATAAAGAATTATCGCATCAATTAAAATTCTTCATTATTTTTAATGCCTAATTCCGGTCATAACATTAAGGTAATATTTATGGTTTTTTGACCATAAATTTTGAAAAAACATTGTACAGACATCATCTATTTTTATTCAAATATTTTCCCTATTTTGATAAATTGAAATTTACTAAAATAAAATATATCTAAAAAAACATATTTTGTTGCTTTTTTTTGCCAAAAATAAAAACTTTATTTTCTTTATATTGGGTAAACAAAATCAGTAATCAATTTAAGTCTTACTAAAGCTTTAATTTTTGTCTTTTGTCTACGTCAGAAAAATTTTTTTAGGTAAAAAAGACGCAACAAGGTATGTTGCACTATGTTGCAGTATTTTTTTAGATTTATTTTATTTTAGTAAATTTTAATTCATCAAAATAGGAAAAAAATTTGTTCTGTTTGTTTCTGAAATTCACAATACCTTGTAATGCTCATTTAATTTTCTATTCAACAATATCATATTGTGTTAAGATAAAATTTCAAAATCGAAAGGAAATTCAAGGTCACGTGACTTGTTATATCAGGAAGACATGAACTGGAAAGCTGACAATGTATTTTTATACTAGACAGCTCAAAGTACCCCTGTGTTAAATTTTGTGGAGATCGGTCTTTCACAACATATTTTTTTTCATTTAAAAAAAAGCACCGAGATTTTTTAAACACCCGTTTGTTATTTGGTTATTAAGAGAACTAAGTTAAAAGCGCAGGTGCGAAAGCAAGTAGAGTTCTTAGAATGCTAACGAACATTTGTTACAGCGTGAAAATAATTTATTTATTTATTGAGTATAAACTGTTCGAGTATTGAACTCCTTCAGTAATCAGTATCATTGTTTATACTTACAATTTATTACAGATTTTATCTTTATACTGCAGAGAGGAGTAGTTGTGGCTAAGACTCTATACATAAATGGTCAAACCTCACCTAGACTATGCGCGATATGAAAATAAAAGAGATGTGAACGAATTAGAGAGGGTGCAAGAACGGGCAACAAAGATCCCTTTAAGAACTATGTCGTATGAACTGAGGCTGGCTAGATGGGTTTGACTAGGTTGAGCCAAAGAAGAGTGAGAGGAGGATTTGATTGAAATGTACAAATTAAGCTAGTCAGTGATCAAAGGTTCAACTGGGGCCAAAAGAGGAAAATTTCCCTGCTCAAGCTAGAAATGATTTTTCAGCTGCAGTGAGTGCAAGAAATGCCTTTTTTCAAACAGGGTAGTTACCAGGATATGTGGTAGCATCTAGGTCAACAGATAGATCTAATAACTAATGGCGGTGTTAGGCTTAACCACTCTACGTGTGAGGTGTTAGTACGAAGAGATTAACTGCAGCTAAAGTTCTAGTGTCTTGAAAATGAAAAGTCTTTTTTAAAGAGATTAAAGACATTTTTTAAAATTTCTTAATCAGAACAATGAGTTGAAAATAAACTTTAAACACTATTAACTGATAATAAAATAATTTTTCTTATTAAAACCAAAAAATGATAATTTTAAACTATTGAGGCATCTTTCAATGTTTTACTTTTTTAAATGATTATTTGAACAATTTATTTTTAATTAGCAAAATTTATTTTATTTAAATAAATGGAGTGTTAATCGGTCTTTATGACATGGGCACTAGCCTGTTGATTAACCTTGAAATATTAAAAAAAAAAAAAAAAAAAAACTTAATGAAGCTAATTCCTTGACTTTGAATCAAATAATAAAATTTTGACCTGTCTATCCTTTTTTTAACAATTGGCAATAAATTCATGTCAATGATGAAACAGAAAAAAGCTTAAAGGATTAAAAATATACTTTGATTTACCATTGAAATAAAATTAAACTTTAAAAGCCTTTAACAGATAATCAAAAATTTTGATTCAGAATTTATACAAGGGTTCCAATTTTTTAAATTTGAATACTGGTTTTAATAACATAATAATTGGCATAATTGATCTATTTAATGATGAAAAAAGAGATACAACTTTTTAAAAAATGTTGTATCTTGACTCAAACCCAATTTTTACCTTTTTAACCACTGGAATAAATTACCTATATCATCTAAAAATATGTCTTAAATGGAATTATTCAAGTAAATATTTAATATCAATCCAATTAAAAATGTCTAATTGCTTATCTATCATTTGGTTATTAAAATTTTATCTACAAGAAGTGCTTTTACCAAACTCGACTACCACTGGTTACAAAAAATCATGTCTTAATCATGAAAAAAAATAAAACTATTTATAAAAATTTTATTAGCCAACTTTTTCTTAAAATAAGCCATTTTTGAGAGGCAATCTCTGGTAAACTATCAATAAGTGACAGCAAAGACTTGAAGCACCTAATTAAATTAATTTTTAAGTTGATAATTAATGAAAATTAGAAAAAATAAAATGATAGAAACTCTTTATTTTTAATATCGATTTATATAAAAAAACAAAAATTATAAAGCAAAATTTCCTGATTTATAAAACTGAGTCTTTTCCTAAAATCATGAAATATTGGATTTATGTTTTTATAAAGACACAACCGTAGGCTTAATTGAAATACTTTATTGACTAAAATCAAGCTAATCAAGTGTTTACATTAGGAAGTGAATACTGATAACCAAAAAAGGTTATAAATAATTTCAATTAGATTAAATAAAATCAAATATTAGCTAATTAATTTTTCCATGATCAGCTCTGAGAATGTCATTAGTATTTAATCTCTGACTGAGTGCGATAAAAAAAGTCTATCTAGATATTCGCTTTATTTAAACTACTCGAGAGATTAAATGCTGTTGACATAAATGGGTACCTAAATTCAGTGCCAATCTCAAGCGATTAAATTGCCAATTAAAATGGGAATTTATTTTGCTGCTTTAAAGAGATTGATTTTGCATTTGATTATGTGCTTTTTCCCAATGGACTAAATAGAACTTTTTTCATCTCAAGAGGCTTTATTCCTCCGGCCAAAATAAGAAGATAATTTTCAATCAAAGATTTAATTTAAATTTAAAGTGTTTCCAAAGCCGTGCACCCTTCCATTTTGCTCAATCCTTTTGTGATTAAAGTTCTAAATTCAGACATTAATTTAAAATAGAATAAATTTTATGGTTATTGATTTTTTTGCTCAGATTTAAACCAACTCGTTTGGGAAGAAAGTGATCAGAAGGCGCTGATTAACTAATTTTTAGTTAAAACGCTTTAAAAAAAAAATTGCTTTAATAAGATTTTATTGATTGTGTAATTAGACTTCTGTTTAAAAAATTAGAATAAATCAAGCACTCGACTTTAATTAAAGTCTAAATTCATTTTGTCTAATTAATAGTAATGAAACAATTAAAAAAATAATAATATTAATCAGAATTTGTAAAACTTTGGTCAGTTTATAATCAAAAATTTTTTGTTATGACTGAGATTAGGGATTGAACTAAATTAGAAAAGAATTTGACGTCAAATACGATACGGGTTTTTTTTTAATAAGAAAACATTTGAACTTAACGTCTGCAGATTATTTTTTTCAATTCAATTTTCAATTTCAAGGTTAATCAACAGGCTAGTGCCCTTGTCATAAAGACCCATTAACACTCCATTTATTTAAATAAAATAAGTTTCACAAATTAAAAAATTAATTGTTTATATAATTATTTAAATTTAATTTTGATTTTTTGAAATTTTTTACAAAATCTGAGAAAGTAAATTAATATTAGGTTGTTTAATAAGTTTTTTCGTCGATTTTTAAATGAAAAAATTTCATCAAAGATTAGACTTTTTTATGCAATGTTGTACATCATTTGAAAGAACAACTCTTGTTATGTTTGCTTTTAAAATTTCTAAATAATTAACTAAATAAAAATGTACCAAATCGATTTGTTTGGTATATGGCGACGACGTTCTGACTGTTCGCACTTGTCAAAATTGGTTTGCTCGATTCAAAGCTGGAGATTTCGACCTCAATGACAAAGAACGCGTTGGGAGAACCGTCGAAGCTGATGACGCGTATTTGCAAGAGCTGCTTGAGGAAGCCCCGAGGCGGTCGACTAGACAGCTCTGTAAGAGGTGTCTGTAACAAATGGCACCGTTTGGAATAGGTTAAAAGCATTGGGGAAGATTCAAAAGATTGGAAAACGAAAAAACTTATTAAACAACCTAATATTATTAAAAATTGAATGCTTAAATGTTGTAAATTTCAACATTGATCTCTTGATCACAAAGCAATTTAGTAGTCTTGAGTAGAAAAATCCAAAAGTTTTTTCACCATTTACTGATTTTGATCTTGGTTCTTTCAGATTCTCACCATTCCTTAAATTATGAAAGTATAGCGTTTTATCTAGTATTTTATGTTGCAATGCATATAAGGGGTCTGTTAAAACTCAAGATCAATGATCTTCAATTTTCAAGATCAGTGAAATTCAAGATCAATTATTCAATTACTGATACTCATTTTAATTACCTGATATTGGTTTTCAAGATCAAAAAATAAGTGTTACAAAAATTTATTTTAATTAAAATTAATTAAGAAACCAATAAAAAAAAATCCATGAAAATTGACAAGTTATTTATTTTTTTTTGGTCTTCCAACTTTTTTTTTTTGATTTTAATATTGTTTTTTGATTAACGATTTCAACTACATGCTGATTAGGTTCAATATTTACATTTGAGATCGCTCTCAATTCACTAACCGGGAGGCTTCGATCTATCGATCTTGAAATCTCCATCACTCGATACCGAGTACCAGTAGTACGATGCTCTAAATTATTGTTTGTACATAATTCTTGTATAACATTACGTTGATGATTATTTAAATTGCTTAGGAATCGATACTCTTTATATTAAAAAACTGTTGTATCGGATTGACTTAGAACAACCACAAGTTGAACATCGCCATATATACTTGTCGGTTAGCGATGCTTTAGTGTCCCACTTCATGAGTTTATTATCTTTCTTACAATATGGCGCGGTACTTGAAATTAATCGGTGAGCCTTCATAAAATTGGCTATTTTATCTATGTCACCAGAATTGATTAGCTCAGAAATTGTTTCGAGATCCATTTTTAATTTTTTTTTTGAAATGAAAAGAAAAAGAGAGAGAGAAAATGCAAATTTGAAACAAACTTGAAGCTGTTAATAATTAGTCTGATCTTAAAATTTATTAGTTGATATTGAAATTCAGTATCAGAAAATGTTAATTGAATAATTGATCTTGAATTTCACTGATCTTGAAAATTGAAGATCATTGATCTTGAGTTTTAACAGACCCCATATAAGCCATACTTATCTAAGAATTTATTAATATCGTTAAAATTATTTAAATTTGAACTAAAACAATTTAAATATTGTCAAATAATAACCTTTGGCTAATTTGATTAAGAGAGTCGAGCAATAGTCAAAATAAGGCTATATAATAACAAAACATTTGAGAATATGACAGTTAATGTCTGCAGATTATTTTTTTACTGAAAATATTTTTTTAATTGATTAAATGAAACAATTAATTTTTTGGGTATTTTTATTTATATTAATTTTAAATAAAAAAATTGACACAAAATTAAAATTATTATTTTTTAAAATTTACGGAATTTTTACAATTTCTGTGCAAATTTACTAAAAATGTAGTACGAATTAGAAACTCGATACTGAGAAGAAATCAGCTAAATATAGCATAAATAACTGTGCATCCGTAACACTTTGATAAAATTAGAAAAAAATCTCATTTGGTCGAATAAAAAAAAGAACACTGATAAATTGTGCCATATTTCTGATATCATGAGCAATTGTTTAAGATGGAGCAAAAATACATAAATTTAGCCTTGACACATACATCTCTTACCACCTTGATCCAGTAATCAATTGATTAACTTTAGACATTTGCAGTAAAAAAATTGTTTTTTTAATTATTTTAAGCTAATATCATTAATAATAAACTTTACTAGATAAATATTTAATTAATTTTTTTATTTTTTGAATCACTCAAGTACTTTTGTGAGCTGTCTGGAAAGTTTATTAATTCCATTTATTAAATTATCCAGGAAAAAAAAAATTTTTGCCATTCTTATTCACTAGTTAGTTAAGAAACGTCTTATATGACAGCTTTTTAAAGAAAGAAAAAAATATATTTTTTTTGAAAAATTAAATAAATAAATTTTTAAAATTTTGAACTTTGCTGCCTTAAATTTTATTACTCACAAAGCATAATTCAATTAAAAAATTTCCATTGGTAAAGTACTGAAATAATGTTTTTAAATAAAATTTATTATAACTTATGATCTTTCAGTTTTTTTTTTAATTTTAAATAATAAATCAGGTTGTCCATTTCAATTTATGCTTGTTTATTTCATTTTTAATAAAAGATTGTAATTAAATAAATATTTATTTTAATTAATTGAATGCCAAGATAAAGCTTAGCTATTTATTTATTAAAAAACTTATTTTTTGGATTTTACACTTTAGATTTACGCTAAGAGTTATTATTTGACAATATTTAAATTGTTTAATTCTCCTGTAAATTTAAGGCAGAAAGAATGACTTGAGAAATTTGAAATATAATTTAAGCAACAGTGAGAATCTGAAAGAACCAACATCAAAATCAGTAAATGGTGAAAAAACTTTTGGATTTTTCTACTCAAGACTACTAAATTGCTTTGTGATCAAGAGATCAATGTTGAAATTTACAACATTTAAGCATTCAATTTTTAATAATATTAATTTAATTTTCTCACATTTTGTAACAAAATTCAAAAAATTTAATTAAATATTTCAATGTTTTATTATTAAAATGTTTTATTAATAAATGGAGTGTTAATGGGTCTTTATGACATGGGCATTAGCCTGTTGATTACCCTTAAAAAATTGAAAATTGAAAGTTACAGAAATTCAAAACTAAAGTGCTATCTTAGTTTCAAATTTCTTACTAAAAATTCGGAGACTACGTCTCTCGAAACTCTAAATTTCATTTTTTCTGGATGACAAAAAATATATAATAAGTGATGATAATGGTCAATTTCCTGACAATGGAAATATTCAAACCCAAAATTTTCAAGTCAATCCGAATTCTTAATCTTATGATAAATAAACTCTCTTATGAATCTTAAATTATAAACTGTGGAAGATTTTTTTTTTAATTTCTCTTTTATTTTAAGCCGGGGAAGATGTAGTATCCTAGAGCTAATGCTTAGTTTATTTTGATTTTGAATTGTACATTTAAGGAAGCATTTTTTAACGATACCACACCTTCTACGCATGACTCGTGTTATATAATTTTGTCAATTTTTGTAGGCTAAAGCTAGCATATATAAATTATATTTGTAAACCATTTTTAGGGGTAGAACTTTTAATTAAAAATAAATCTTTTAAACCAAAACCGGCTTTGCTTTGAATATTACAGATAAAAAGTTTGATTCTATGGAAAATATCTCAAAAAGAAAAATTGATAATTTCCACCTATCCTTGTATACATATCTTTCAACATGGGATACCGGTTTTTATTTTTCGTCCAGTACAACAATTTTAAATTTTTGAATGCAATTTAAATATAGTATATTGTTCAGTGTTTTGTCTTGTTTTTTTTCTAAAAAAAAGTAGTCTATTAAGTAATACCTGAAACATTTAATTGAAAAAAGTTTTTTTAAATTTTTTTAGATAATAAAATTGCCACAATATTTTTTAAAATAATAATATGCATCAGAATGTATTCTCTTTATTTATTTATTTATTTATTAAATGTAAACAAAAGTTTAAAAATACAATTGTCTATCTGGTATTACCAGTTCAAATTTTTAAGTTTAGGGCTCCATAATAATTATATCATGGAACCCAATTTTATAGAGCAAAGTAAAATTTTTGATCAAATTTCAGGCGCTCAGTCTTGCTCAAACATTTTTAGATGCGCAATTAAATTTCATTGCATTTTTAGAAATTACAATCCTTTTTTTCAAAAGTTTGAAAATAAAGCTCTGAAATGTTAAAAGAATAAAAAATTAGCGATGAAATTTAATTGCGCATCTAAAAATGTTTGAGCAAGATTGAGCGCTTGAAATTTGATCAAAAATTTTACTTTGCTATTTTATAGTTAAAAACGAAAAATACAAATTATTAATAATATATAAGTAAGAAAAGTATAAAATAAAATTTTAGAAATAAAACACTTATGTTTTGAATTTCTGAAACTTTATAATTAACTTTAAGTGCACGATGATATACTCTCAACACTTGACTTAAAGAAGAAGAAGTTGGTCTAAATCAGTTAACTTTTCTTGACAGGACCAGACTGAGAATGAGCCACATGGCATAATTAAATCTTTGTGAAGTTCCTTTCAATTCGATCGTTTCAATTCAGAAAAACTTGGATAACTTTTTTACCTTTGCATATTTTAAGTGACTTCAAGAAAATCAAAAAAACTTATGTTATAATTTTATTAATTTAATACAATAATAAATAAAACAAATAAAACAAAAAAAATTATTTTTTTTCTCTCTCATTATTAATAGATAAAAAATTGCTCGCAGACATGTCAAACGATTCCATCATATTCCTGATGATATGATCGTCGTTTTTAATGCTATTTACATGCTGAAAAGCGCATGGACTGGAAATACATTGTTTGCTAATGACAGCATAACGGGAGGCCTTCTTGCCAGTTTTGTTATAATCAGTCATCAGGACGATGTCCGAATGGCGTTTTGATTTGTCCCATTTTTTGCCAAACGAAGTTACAGATTTAGCCTGAGGACAAAACAAGTCGCTATTGCGGCTAGAGACTTGTAAATAGAAGCTAAAGAATTCACAACAAGAAAAATGATCACTAAACTTGAGCAGACAAATGAGCTCGTTGAGGCGAAATGTCAGACATTTCTCCTTTACATTTGGATGCTTGATGGCATTGGCTCGGTCAATTTGAATCAATTTTTTGATTATGGGCAAACCCGAACCACTGTCCACAAATACCAAACGCAACTGCTTGCCGCGTTTGGGATTGTGTCCGGTGTCGAACACCAGAACAGGAACTATACTCTGGAACAAAATAGACCAGCAGTTGTTCAGACTATCAGCTATTTGATCGCTGGTGGTTGTGTACAGGTCACATGTTGACTGGCTTACTGAGACCATACAGCCGATTGAGCGGTACAGCGACTCGATTTTTTGGATCTCGAGGTCGCTAAGCCTATCTAGGCGAGATCTTGAGCAAGAGGAGTGCGACGAAGCGCTTGTGATCATGGACAAGCTTTCGTCTTCTTCTTCATATATTGAGAAAACAGAGCGAGAAGCGCGCACTGCGCTTGTCTGATTGACAAAGCTGCCACGAGAGCTCGAAAACGTGCTCTTGATTGACATTGTGTCATCTAGGTTCTTGATTGAAACAGTGCGCATGGGGGGCTCAGGCTTCGATAGAGACATGGACGAATCAGCCGACTCAGAAGACATTGAAAGTCTTGAGAGCTGGCGGATGTCAGGAGGAGGGGGCAGATCGCTTGAGTCTATGAAGTCGACAAAGCGCTCTTTCAGACCCTCTAGTTCTTCACAACTAAGCCGTTTTTTTTCATCATGGGATCGGCTGTGAGAAAACCTTCGCTGGATTTGAAACGTTTTGATCATTTATCGATTTATTAGTCTAAACATTTTAAATAGAAATAAATTTGAATTTGTTTCTAGGCGTTGATTTGTTTGGGTATAATTAGATACCTGGTAAATTAGAAAAGCATTTCCGCTAATTATTTACTAGGTCATTTAGAAATTAATCATTTTCAGAATTTTTTTAGATTTATAACAATTGGGGCTTTATTGTTATATTAAATTTGAATTATAAACCACAAAGAAAAGAAAAAGGCATTAGGCCGTTCGGAGCTGCCAAGAGGAAATGTTCCCTTTAAATTATATTTTTAGTAAAAATAATAAATAACTCAGATAATAAGTTTGAATTATCAGGCAAAGTTAGCTAATTTAGGATTGGAAACTCTAAAAGAAAGGCGAGAGCGTGGAGATATGAATCAATTTTATAAAATTAAAATCAAATATAATCATGTCAATTGGTATTATGATGCAGAACTTATGAATTCAGTTAATAACGAAGGACCAAGTGGAGGAGTAAGGGGAGCAAAACATCGTATTCGCTCTCAGCTTACAAAATGCGAAGCAAGGCGTAGCTTTCTATCTAACCGAATAGTGCAAAAAATGGAATATGTTGCCAACGTCAGTTGTCGCAGCAATTTCGGTTAAGCAGTTTATAAACAGGGTGGATAATGTCGGTAGAAATAATAAAAAATGAACAGTCTACTATAGCGGGACTACTTAAGTCTTCCTGCTTTGTCATTTTATATTAACTAAATTGGCCGTAGAATATTAACTATTATAATTATAAATAAATATTACTATTGTTTCAACAATTACAGAATATTATTTTCTAGTCCTAGGTTGTTTTTTATTTATTAAACAGATTCCAATTTATTAAAATAAAATATTTATCCTCAGAAGTTAATTATATTGTTTGTATTCCCAACCACAGTATAGCGAAAGTTATAAAATTAATACTGATCAATACACAATAAGATAATAAGAATAAACTACGTTTATTACATATCTCAAAATACAAGTGCTAAATTTGGATAAGTACCAAACTAATTAAAGTAAATTAAAATATAAGGCTCTCGCACAAGATTTGAGTCTTGTCATGCACCTTAGGAGAAAGATATTTCAAGTTCCTTTAAAATCAAGATGTGCATTTTGCACACCGTCAAAAAATATCGTAATGTACTGTCCAATAACTCCGCAGGCTTTGTGCAGAAATTTATTTTCGAATTAAGCAAAGTTGCTTAAAGATCAAGCATTTTAAAGAACAAAATTAGTGATTACAACAGGAAGAGTACAGTTTCATGAATGAACTGATAAGCAGAGGGGTAATGAATGCTGCCAAAGAAAAATTTTAGACCAAATATAACTTCATTTAGCCTATAAGTTGATCAATAAAAACTTTCTTCTTATAAATAGCTGTATTTTTTTTTATTTGTGCTACAGTTTATAATACCAACAATAATGCGGTATTAGGGACCTATAAGCATTGTGAATGACTTTAGACATGAAAAATAATAATAATCTAAAATAGGATTTATAAAGATTTCCAAGTTTTTTCTCATTAATACCTTATCTTTAATATTAAAGATAAACATGATAGAATTACAAAGTTGGATCTTGAGTTACAGCGTCCTTTATTTCATGTACTAATTAATTAGATTTTGATATTGACATTATGAATAGGACTGAACAACCCAGAGGTGCCCTTGCTATACTTCAAGAATTAAAAGACTGTGATGACTTGAATATGTACTTAGAATGAAAAGAAACCAATACCAAAAAAAACAAATTTTTTAAGTGGAACCATAACCTTTTTTAATTTATCTAAATTTAAAAATTTCTTCTAAACAATCTTTTGTTTTGATTTAATGAAATTAGCTTAAAGAATGTTATCTAGATTTGTTCAAATTTAGGTCTAAATTATTCCAGGTTTAGGAAATATTTTATAACTACTATAGTTTTTAATTTGTCACATTTTATTCTTAATTTAACTAATTTTATAGGGCCAAAAAAGCCATAAATTTAAATTTTATATTACAACTCTGTCTCTTTGTCTTTGGTTGTTGCTATGTTATAAAATTATATATTTGACAAACTTGCTTGTGGTCCAAAATCTCCTATCGGGGCCCAAATTGACCCTTTCCCTTTAATAAACAAAATATCAATCTGTATTCAAATATACATATCTAAATTGGTAACTAATATTGCCATAAATGATAAGAGCTCAAAAGCTAATACTTTTGTACGTCTTAAATATGAATTTAAAATATAGTTTGTATTTAAACAATTGAACAATAAATATGTTTTTTACTTTGAGCAAAATAGATCTATCTAACAAGTAGATTTAGATCTAAAATATCAGTGACAATAAAATAAACATTTACTTTTTTAAAAGAAGATTATAAACACTTAAAATTTCAAAAGTAGTGTGATAGATCAAAAAAAATAAATAAAATATGTGATCAAGCCGTCAAAAGTTTTAGATTAGCTTCTTACAATGAGATTAAAGTTCTTAATTTAATTGAATTTTTCAAAATTTAAATTAACTTTGTAGTTGAAATTCAATCTCAATTTACTAAGACAAAAATATTTTAATTTGGTTCAAGAAACTTGAGAAACTCACGTCTGCAGAAAGATAAGAGAACTACCCTAGCTTTAAAAGTTATCTTGTAGTACGCTACAAATTTTCTCAGCTGAACAATCCCCTGATTCAGTACTTGAAACAGCTTAACTGCTTTAGTGATTATGCATTAGCATCATCTTCGTATTTTTCAGATTTTTTTGTCACTTTTTGAATGGAAAATTTTCTAATAAAAGACCACACATCCGTGCATTTGTCATATTACTAGCTAATGTCTTGAATAACTTATCAACTAGAACTTATTAAAATTCATTTTACCTTATTTGGCAATTTATAAAAGTATCAAAATTTTATTTAAGAATTTTGTCACGTACTTGATTCCATATATAATATCCCAATACCGTAATAGTCTAGCATTATTACCGTATTTCCTCAAATAGAAAAAAAATAAGAAATAAATGGAAAAGGAAAAGATCAAAATGGTTACGAGCAAAAGAAAAAGTTTAGTAGCTTTTGAAAAACAAGTCATTTTTTTGAAAGGGAAATTTCCCAATGGATAAAATCTTTCTATGGCCGAACTTTCTTATATTTGATGAAATAGGGAATGGTGTTTACTGTTGGTATTTTAAACTGCCAACAATTAAAGACAGTTTTTGTGTAGCTGCGATCTACAGAATTTAAAATACCATAAAGTAAAAAAAAGTAGTAGTAGTAGTAGTAATAGTAGTAAATAGAACTGCGACTTGAACTTGTATTAAAGCATAGCTTCAAGAAACGATAAATTTTCTTTCATCCAGACGTCCAGTTTAGCCTTAAAACTGTTCAAATTCCGTGCATTAACTATGTCAGTTTATAATTTGTTCCAGGTTGTCGTGAACCTGTTTGTAAGAAAATTAAATCTTGGTTGAAAATACTTTATTTTCTCTCTATAAATAACTCTATAGTGGGACCAAAGGTTATATTTTCTGTTTTGAGCGTTCATACATGCGTCGTTCACGATATTCGCCTCCTCTATATCATTAACAATTTTAAACACTTGAATAAGATCGCCTCTTTGCCTTCTTATTTGAAGATTATTCAGATCCATTTCAACCTATCAGTATAACTTAATGTTCTCAACTCAGGCACCAGTCTCGTCACTCTTCTTTGCACTTTTTCCAACTCATTTATATCTTTTACACAGTATGGATACCATGAGCTAATGGCATACTCTAGATGTGGTCTAGCAAGGGATCTGTACAAAAGTGTTGTGTTATGTATGTCAAGGAAAAACTCATCATTATTATTTATTTTATTGAACGCCTCATATCTTAATTAATCAGCTATTTGAAAAACTTAATTCAAATTCTAATTACTTTCTTTTAATACTAAATTACAATAATTACTTCTTTGATCGCTTTACTTCCCTAAACTAAATTTAGCCAAATCTGAAATTAATTTTAGTAACCTTAAAAGTAAAAGCATGGAAAAACTTAGGGAAATTGTCCAAAGTATATTCTCGATATACAGAAAATAAAATAAATAAGTCAGAAAAGTCAAACTAGATTTATAACTGGCTATCATATTTCTAAGTGATATTAAACTTTCATTTAAGATGACAAGAGTCCATCGAAAAGATAAATAAAAAATGAAGTGTCAACTTAGTCAAAAACAAATTAAATCGCACACTTAATAGCCTAAGTTAATAAAACTAATTAAAGTCTTAGACAATTATGGTTAAGTATGTTTAATTCCTTTTGAAAAAATTCGAGACAATACTAAAACTGCTAAAAGGCCAGTAGTTTTCATTTTTTAACTACACGCTTTTAATCCATCTAACAAATCGATTTAGGCTTGTTATTTTTGTGTGATTAAAAACGTCTACCTGTGTGCATCTAATCTAATTGTAAATAAAATTCAAGTTAATCAAAAGTAACAAACAATGAAAGGAAATTGTGTCTCTGAGTTCCGCCTGATTTATCTGTATAATTTGTTTTAGTGGCATTTAAACAAGTCCAGCTCTAAAACCTAATTACTGACTTGGAGTTAAATTGTACAATTTTATCAAAGCAAATTAGTTTGTAGGGCTTTTCTAATTAACATGTTAAATTAAGCTTCGAATTTAAGCTAAACAAGAGCCTACCAGTCTCATACAACTACTGCTTGTTTATTAAGTAGTTTTCTACTTTTTACTAAATATAATTATTATTATTTATAGAAAATCAATTTTTTCTACATAAATATTTTTTTTTATTTATGCCAAAAAAGTAAACTATTTTCCATTTTGGATACATTTTATTTATTTTCATTTAATTCAACTCGAGCTTGAGTGAATATTGGTGTAATGATTACAAATCTTTACTGATTAATATTTTTACAAATTATCTTATCTATCTCTATCATAATCTTTGTCAATCTGTTCATTATTAACAAGATGATTATCTGGACCCAGTGAAACAAAATGGGGACCATCGAGCACTAGATATATTTTTGGTTTACATTGTTTACAAAGATCTAACTAAGTTTTAAAAAAAGTAAAAAGGAGTCGTGAAGTTCCTTTCAATTCGGAAAAACTTGAATAACTTTTTTGAGTAAAGTAAAATTTTCGATCAAATTTCAAGCGCTCAATCTTGCTCAAACATTTTTAGATGCGCAATTAAATTTCATTGCATTTTTAGAAATTACAATCATTTTTCAAAAGTTTAAAAATTGAATTGCTTTGAAATGTTGAAAGAATAATAAATCTGCGATTAAGTTTGATTGCGCATCTACAAATGTTTGAGCAAGATTGAGCGCTTGAAATTTGATCAAAAATTTTACTTTGCTCTTTAACGAATAGTTTAATTCTGTAAAATGCTTGATCTTTAAACAACTTTGCTTAATTCGGAAATAAATCTCTCCACAAGCCCTGCAGAGTTGCACACTTTTTGAGAATACTTTTTGATGGTGTGCAAAATGCAGAAACTTGCAGAGTTATTTGCAGACTTAAATTTATTGCATTAAACAAATTTGGTTAAATTAAGCTTTTTACAGAACTAAACTATTCCATAAGGTAAAAAAGTTATTCAAGCTTTTCTGAATTGAAATGATGGAATTGAATGGAACTTCACAACCCCAAGTAAAAATGAAAGCATAGAAAACTTAGAAGAACTTGAAAAAAATGATAAAATTAAAGAAATAACCTTAAACAATCGAGAATGTAAGAAAGATGGAATTATTGAGTCAGCTAAGTTCTGTATCTCTGGATCAGTGACTGAAAATGATCTAAAAGTAGCTGAGTTTTTTGAATACAGAAAAGAGGTGTTGAGAACGGAATACACACTTGGCTGGTATGATATCTATTCAGAAGGTTTGTTATGTATTGATAAAATTGTTTTTTTCTTGTCTATTTACCCAACTTAATAACAAAATAATTACCTAGTTTTATTAAAATTAAATAAACTGTATTGTAGAGTATTGTTTTTATTCTTAAACAATTTCTAAATTAAACTAACCAGGAAATACCTGAACGAATTCAAAAAAAGTCTTTCAAAATTGCTGGTCAAGCGAGCTCTTTTTGCATCATTAAAGAAAACAAGCTTGATTGGGCAGATTTTTAAAGTCAACAAGTGACCGAAAGCGGAAATTAGTGAATATTTATTAATTAAGTCATTTATTTGGGTTATGCTGAATTTGGACAGGAAGAACCAGCAGCCTGAAATTTATCTTTAAAAGTCTTAAATATGCATCTTGGTCACATACAAAGCACCAAATTGAGAAGGCCAGTTTATAAATTTATATATTTTTTTAATTGCTTGGTCATTCCTTAATAAACTATATTTTGTTTTTATTACTTTGGTTTTTTTAAATCAACCATTATTTTACTAGAATTTTCACCAAGAAATGCTATCAATCTCAAACAATGCAAGACTGTGAGTAAAACTCTTCTACCATGTACATGTATCTATTTTGGTCATAGACCGCAATTACCAAAAAAACTCCGCTTAATTTTCTTAATCTAGGAGAAATTAAACAGAGTCTTGATTACCAAAATTTTGCTTTTAAATGAATATAAAATACATTTTTAATCTTTTAATTTTTTCTACAATTGCTATGTAGAATAAGGCTTAGCATGGTTGAAATGTATTTCTATTAATCTATCAAAACTTACAGAAAACTCGCCATTCAAACCAAATAAAAGCTACTCTTTAAATGAATTAAAACTATATGTTGAGAAAGTTTAAGCAAAAATTTAATAAAATAAAAGAATGATTTTTCTAATATTTAGAACAAATATAAAAATATCATTATTATAAAATTAGTAAGTTCAAATTTGAATTACTTAAGTATTTTTATTTTAAATACAAGTCGTGACTTGGTTCGTAGAATAAAAAAAATTCGCTTTCCGCATCATTTTATTAATAAAAAATTATTTGTTTATTCATAAATAATTAAAAATCACTATGCTAAAAAAGATTCGCTAATTATTGCCATAAAACTTAATTCAATATCACAATAACTTGATAGACAAACAAAAGCTAATAAGAAAATTCTAATAAAAAATTTTTGAGCTTTCTTATTTTTATTTTTTATTAAATATCACTCTTATAAGTCGAGTAAAGTTATTTCATGAGCTTTTTTTAAAGACCCTAAAGCAATTGAATCTGTTTATCTAATCAATGCAGTTCTATAGCCCCATTTGAATATTCATTCAGCTGCAAATATATTTATTTAAATTAGAATTAAATTTTAATTAAAAAAAAGCACTTAAAATTAGTTCCTAATTTTATTAGTTTTTTTTTGTTTTTATTCCAGGTGAACAAGACTACTCTCTATAGCCATAATACTCTAATTGGATTAAAATAATAAAGATAATTTTTGATAAAACTTTTCAAAAGCCTTAGTAAAATAAAAATTTTAAATGAACATAAAAACCAATAAGTCTATCTAAATTAGTCAACTAGTGGTGATGAACTTTCAACATAGTATCATAACTATTTTTAGACTAATTGATAGATCTTAAATAAGTCATTATCCATTTGACAAAAATACAAAAATTTAGTTTATTTTTATTAGATTAAGATTTTTTTAATAGGTTCAATTTTATTAATTTTTTTCAATTTATTCTCAGGAATTTACACGTTTAAATTTGAGACAAAAGTATGTCACTTGACTAAATTGCAACTGCAGTCTATGACGAACGAATCCAAGTTCTTAGAACGAACTATTCAACAAAAAAATCCTTTAGTTGGGAACTTAATTTTCTGTAAGTTACAGCTACTGCGATAAACAGTGATGGGCTCAGATATTTTTGTTTGGCTGGATATCGTAGCTATAACTGCTAACTAATCTATCCACATCTAAGCACTCACTTGGTTATCAAATAGTTTTTAAATCATCTATGTAGAATAAGTGACACTGCTCCGCAATACTTCTAGAATCAGAAAGGAATTCAATCCAAGAAGATTCAGCATCTCTAACGAGATACAGATGTCAATGCTATAAATATGAATCGAAATCAATCCTTAAAAAGACATTATATTATTATATCCATTATTGCAATAAACTATTAAACCAATATTTTTGTTATTCTTTCAGTAACACATTTCATTTATTTAAAAACTAACACAGTTTGTTTTAAAAAATTAAAACAAAAAATGAATACGAACATCTTCAAAATAAGAATTGACAAGATGCTACAATAAATAATATTTGGCTGTCACAGCATTAACCTCCAAGTTCTATTATTATTTCCATAGCTTCCAAGAAACTTAGCCCGATAGGTTTGCAGTATTATTTACTACTACTACTATTATTATATCCCTTATTACTATAAACTATTTGTTAAAACGTGTCAGTATTATCTTATTTGAATTTATCATTTTAAGTATTAAATTAAAAAACATACATTGCTTAAATTAATAATTAATAATTCAAGTAGGTGCTTAATTAAAAAAAATGCCACTATTTTATATATTTAAACTTTAGAATTTTTATTTTATTTTTTAATTTGGAATAAAAAGAAACAATACATTTTATTTAATCTCTGAAGTTAAACTCTTCAACGAGGCCCTGTGACTTAATTAACAACTATCCTTGTTATCCTTCCAGTAAAGACTTGGTACCAGTCTGGCAATTTTTGTCTGTAAAATTGTCTAAACTAAAAACCACTGAATTAGTTTTATTATTTTATAAAAAAGATAATTATAAACAATTATCTTTTATCATTACCTGACCATCAACTACCATTGCCAAGTCTGGGTTAATTACCCGACCACTATAAGTATGTCACTGGCAACAAAGAAATGAGAAAACTCACAATGACCAGACAAGTATAAACTTGACCCTGAGCTCCACAAGGAGATGACAGAAAAGCTATAAGCCAACTTGATAACTCTTTAAAATGACCTTTACTAATTCTATTTAATTTTTCCAATGGCTCCTATTCTCTCAAATAAGCTACATAAAGTACAATACACTGCGATGGGCAGAATTATAAAGCTTCTTTAAAAAGCTTACTAAACAACTCTGAAAGCATTTTTTTATCAGTCAAATAGGCCTTATAATAGTGTTCATAGTGAAAGATCAAAAGGCGAAAGTTTACTCTTAAAATATTTAATCAAAGGCCTAAATTAGTAATTTTGATTCCTTTTGAAATAGCTCAATAATCAATTAAAAAAATAATACCTATTTGAACATATTATCTTATTTATTTGACTAGTAAAATTTAATTTTTATTATAAATAGAGATTAAGACTTGGCCAACACAAACGGAAGAATCTTAAAGAAAAGCTTGTAGGCAACTGGATTACCAATTAAGCCATGTGCGTAATAAATTATTCGATTTGTAAATTAAATTTTTATTATTATCAATAAATAAAAAAATTAATTGAATATTTCCACTAAATCTCTCAAGCATTTAAAACTGATTAAGAATTTTCTTTTAGATAAGATATATCACACTTCATTTAGCTCAGATATTGACGATTGATCAAAGATCTGTATCAGGTCAGAGAGCCTCGGAGTTTCACCATAAAAAAATTGTTTATTCATCGGTTTAGATCAATAAAAAGATATACTATTTACACACTTATCAATCCGTGTAGCATCGATTTATACGCTCAATTTCTTGCCCATATCTTTCCAAGATTTACTAACATGTATCCTCAATGTAAAATGTAAATATTTGACCAAAGCTTTATTTACTTTTTGGTGCAAATAAAACATTCATTTGTTATAAAATGTTAAATTTAATTACTTTAAAAATAGTTTAAACAAATAGAAAATATCATTTGGAAAAATTATCATTTCATAGATACATTTTTTACCTTTATTTAGTTTAAGATAAAACATTTTGCCTAATTTTAATCTAAATTTTCTCAAATCAATTAATCTAAAGTTAAAATAAATTAATAAAAAAATATTTTTTCCAAGCTCTTCTAATGGTTCAAACAGAATGCTTAAAATATGCTAATTAATTGCTGGCCTAATACACTCGAGTTTGGCCTAGATGGGACATAAATTGAGATAGAGTAATGTTGATTATTTAGTAGGAAAATATTTCCGGCTGATGGGCCAAAATAGACTTGTGTGATGAGAATGAAAATTAGAATTTTAAAAAAGCTATAGATTAAATTCTTTTGTTTTTAGCTGGAAACAAAATAGCCTCGAGTGCTTTTAGGCTTAATTATGGAAAATATTCAGAATGTCATTTAAATCGTTTAATTATGGATTTTTTTCTTGTCTTACCGAAATAATATTCCTTTAGTTTTTAGCAGACATTTTTTTCTATCAGATGAGCATATTTTTAATTTATTTATAATTATTTTAAGAAAATTAATAATTTATAATGTAAATAAAATTTAAAAACTCAGGCTAAAATCATTTAATAAAAAATTTAGAGAAAAAACTTTCGGCCAAGATTTATTTAAAATTAGAGAACGACCAGGCAAATTTTCTTCACTGAAATCGAAAACATAACTGCTTGCTTTGCATATTTTCCCTTATGCCGGACAGTTGCTTGACCCAGGTTTATGAGCCTTTCCCCAAAATGTTAGAGCGCGAATTGAAGCAGTCTCTATTAATTTTTTAGTCTTTAATATTGCGTGTGCTTTTCTGCAGTCAATCTTTTGTTGTATAGAGAGAATAAATTTGTTAACATTAAAAGAGATACTCAATAAAAGAGTTAATCTAACCATTTTTTTTTATCTTAATCAATTTAATCCCTGAATACCTCTGGTTAGAGAACAGGCTTATCAAAAGTGAATTACAACAGTTAACGAGGTCAAGATCTTCCGTCAAAGCATGAACTCTCGATGTTTTAGAAAAGCAGCCTTGAAAGATTCGTTGAAAACTTTCAGGAGTGGGTTAAAAGCTTTTTTATTCAACAAAAGTAAAAGTAACGTATAAAATAAAACAAAAAGTATGTATTTATTTATTTTGCATATTTACTGATAGGCCGGTAAATTTTACTAATTTACGTGTTATAGAATTTTACTGTTACATATATCATAACTTAGAGAGCACTGGGAATCAAGTAATTTTCCTGAATTAGACCTCTGTTAGAAACCTTACACTTAGAGATGATTGAACAACTGAACATGAAACACAAGATATTTTTTTAAAGCAAGTAAAGAACAGTTCAGTACGCTGGCATATCATGACTTTGAATCGTGGTAATTATAAAAAGATCTTTATGATGTGGAGAAAAAAACTCATATTGATGCTATGGACTATAGTTCCAAGCCTTCTCTAGCCATAATCGATCACTTATTTATCGAAGAAAATCGTTCTCTAGTTGATTCAATTAAATTAATTATATAATTTTATGTTGAAAAATTTCAAATTTCTATATTTCTATATTTTTTATTTTATTTTACTGTGTTATAAATTGACTTTTCTCAAAATACTAGTCATTTTAGATCCTGAAGAAGGCCATTTTGGTCGAAACGCGTCGATTAATAAATTAATTTCATTTTTGTATTTTTTAAAAAAATTTTTAAATATTTTTGGTTTAATATTTGTATTTTGAATAAAAAATATTTCTTATATATTTTTTATCTAAATAACAAATACTTATATTTGAATTATACTTGATGATTTATTAAATGATCTTTTAAAGATAGATTCTACAACTTCTTTACGTATGATAAAAGCTCATGGAGTTTTATCTATAAATTTAAAAAAGTATTCAATTTTAAAAAAGACATTTAATTGTATTTTTTCTACTTCAATTTGTTCATGAAACTTAAACCTAAATAAATAAATAACAATTAAATAATAATAATAATAAAAATTTATTTTTAACTTGTAAAATCTATTGTATTATTTAAATAAATGGAATGTTAATTGGTCTTTATGACGGGGGTGCTAGCCTGTTGATTTACCTTAATGAAATTGAAAAAAATCTGGCCAATGTTTGGTTTTTTAAAATGTTCCATAAAAATTAAGTCTAAAGGTTCCATCTAAATTTGAAAACCATACTTCATAATAAAAGTCTATTTACTTAAAAGACGAAATTTGGTGATGAAAAAAATATTTAAGTGACCTCAAGAGACAATAAAGTATGAGTACTGGGTTTAAGCTATAAAGAAATGTAGAAATATATTATATCACATTTTTTTGCCATTTTTATTAGAAAAATTAATAATTAATTAAGTTGCTAATTATTTTAGTAAATCAACACTCAAGGCGGAATCGAATTCGTTTACTAGTTTTTATTTGTGAATATTAATTCAAGAACAACTTTTTATATTCAAGTTTCTGATTCAATTTGATGAAATTAATAAATAAATGACTATTTAAAAATATCTTAAATTATTTACATTTTTTTTTTGAAAAACCGAGGCTACAAAGTGTATTGAGAATGTAGTTAAGATTGGAAATTCGAAATGTCGAAATAAAGATAGTGTTTTTAGTGTTTTGAAAAATTTTTCGGGTACCATTCACTATTTTAGTTATTGGTGTAAATTTAACAAGGTTGAAATTAATTGATCAAAAACCTATTGTGTTATATAGCGACATCTTTGTCGATATCACTGGTTTAATGAGCATAAATAGCTGCTCCAATACGTCTAACGAAGAGATCGGATAGACGGGCCCAAGGGTAGCAATGTAAACATTACATATTGTATGATCTTTTCTAATAAAAAACTATTATTTCTGGAATGATTAATCTTTTTTGAAATGGAATAAAAGTTGTCAATGAAATAACTCATTTAGGTTTTATAATTGATCAAAATCTAAATTTTTCTAATTTTGTATGTAGTATCTCATTAGTTGTAAATAAAAAATTATTCAGTATAAAGAGACTATTCTATCTATCAACTTCTGTAATGTTCAGTGCGATACTTAATATTTAAGAATTTGTTTAAAATAGTAAAATAGTTTATATCTAGAATCAAAAAGAATCCCCAGAATAAATAAATTCACCATATTAAATGATTTTAGATATCCACCCTCTTTATCACACTCACATGCTGTTAAGATTTAAGTTTGAAATTTACAATAGATTTTCTTGAAAAGCAAACATTACACTCATACAGTTATAAAATTTATCTTTATTTATATTAAAAAAACTCATTGAAGCTACAAACTTCTGTAAAAATACAGTTTTTTAAGACTTTAAAGTCAGATAATAACTCTTGGCCAATTCGATTATTGCCTCTTTTGAGAAATGACATAAGAAAGTCGAGCCTTGCGAGATTATTGCTCTCTTATGCTATTTCTCAAAAGAGGCAATAATCAATTCGGCCAAGAGTTATTATCTGACTTTATTTAAATTGTTTAGGTTCAAATATGATGTAAATAACTTAAATGATATTAACAACTTCTTAGAAAAGTATGTCTTATATGCATTCTAACATAGAATAATTGAATGCTATCTTTTGCTTATAAAAAACACTGTACTTTTTTAATTCTCCTGAAAATCTAAGGCAGAATTTAAGGAAGAATGAATCAAGAAATTTTAAATGTAATATAAAGGTCGGTGAGAATCTAGTAGAAACAACATCAAAATCATTATTTGGTGAAAAAACTTTTGGATTTTTCTACTCAAGACTTATAAATTGCTTTGTGATCAAGGGATCAATGTTGAAATTTACAACATTTAAGCATTCAATTTTAATAATATTAATCTTATTTTTTCAGATTTTGTAAAAAAATTCAAAAAATTTAATTTAAATGTTTCAATGTTTTAATTTTTTTAATAATTTCAAAAAATTCAAGTGCATTTTTGAATGTAATTATTGCAACATGACTGACTGTATTAAAAAATATAGGCAACTTGGAGTCTCACGTTTCCCACAGCATTCTATACTACTTCTACCACTACTATTACTATACTAAATCTATCAACTTTAAAAAAAGGATAAAGATTATTGGAGATTTTGTTAATAATTAATTATTTACACACTTCCCCTCTAATAATAAAGAGGTTCCAGCCTTTGAAATGTGACTTTAAACTTGACTTAAAGCATATTAGAGGAACCTTAGATGTGTCAATGGTAATTGTTCAATTAAACTGACAAGCAAGTCAAATGTTAATATTTTGGGGCTTTTGAAGAATTTTTAGGCCGACTTTTTTTTTAGAGAGATTAATTTTGTCATACTCAGCCTGAATATTTCTTTTTGGTATTTTGCTCTATTGAACCATTACTCTATCATTATTCGTTCTAGCTACTCTTTTTCTCTTTTCTTATGAGCTGGTTTTTTAATAAAAAAAAGCTTGAAATGTTAAAGACTTGATTTAGTTTTAGTTTTATAATTTGATTTTAAAATGTTAAGAATATGTGTTTTATAGATTTAGTTAATTTTATTGGGTTTATCACAAAGTTATCACATCATAGTTTATTTCAGCTAATAAATGTAAAAGTTTCATTTTACCTCGGTTTAATGTTATTTTTATTAGAAAAATTAATAATTAATTTAAAAAAGAAACTTTTTAGGCTGGATCAAATTAGTTTAAAAAGTTATTTATTTGTTCATAAAATTTGCTTTTATATTCAAAAGAATAAATAAATAGTTATTTTAAAATATTTTAAATTATTAATTTCTTTACCAGAAATAACAAACAACAGTCGAGACTGGTACCAAAAAAGAAATTAAGTCTGCCATTGTGTACTTAAAAGTTTTTAAACATGTTAACATATTTTAGAATTATTAACAAATATCACACTTTCTTTTCATTTAATTATTTATCAAAGGATTAAAAAATTTAGATAATGACCAAGATATTATCTATTCTTACAGTATTTTTTTTTATTTTCGAGCTATATTTTAAGTGTGAACACCTTGAAGGTTATTTTAAAATATATAATTTTAAAAATAACATCAATAGAAATACATACAAAATATTCGAATGTATATTCAAAAGCTTGAAAAATGATAGTTTGAAAATAGTTGTGGTAAAAGATAATAATTGCCAAATAATTACAGAATGTAATCAAATTCCAATAGAAAAAAGCCAAAAAGATTACATTTTATTCAGAAAGAACAAAGTAATCTTAAAATCTGACTCAAATTTTGAAGGTAAGAAAAGATTTTTTCAAAAAGTAAGCTTTTACTTTTAAAAAAAAGTTAAAATGACACTATCTGGCAATTCAGGAGCTATAAGATCTTTAGCAGTGCTGAATAATGGTGACTTAGCAAGTGGATCTAGTGATACGACAATTAAAATCTGGAATATTGATACAGGTTGTGAAATAGTGACACTGAATGGTCATTTAGGTATTGTATTATCAATTGTAGTGCTGAAAAATGGTGATTTAGCAAGTGGGTCTAATGATACTACAATTAAAATTTGGAATATTTATAACAGAACTGAAAAAATGACACTATATGGTCATTCAGGTTCAGTTTTGTCACTTGTAGAACTTCAAAATGGCGATTTAGCCAGTGGATCTCAAGATAATACAATAAAAATATGGAATATCAATAATGGAGTTCTAAAATTGACACTTACTGGTCATTTGGGCTCAGTTTGGTCTTTTGAGATTCTAAAAAATGACAATTTTGCAAGTGGATCAAGTGATAAAACAATTAAGATTTGGAACATTAGTAATGGCAATGGAACTGAAAAATTAACACTAAGTGGTCATTCAGGAACTGTAAGATCTTTAGCAGTGCTGAATAATGGTGATTTAGCAAGTGGATCTAGTGATACGACAATTAAAATCTGGAATATTATTAATGGTACTGAAAAGATGACACTGAGTGGTCATTCAGGTACAGTTATATCTTTAAAAGTCCTTAAAAATGGTGATTTAGCAAGTGGATCTGAAGATAAAACCATTAAAATTTGGAATGTTTATAACAGAACTGAAATAATGACTCTAAATGATCATTCTGGTTGGATAAGATCTATCGTAGTACTCCAAAATGGCGATTTAGCAAGTGGATCTGATGATAACACAGTCAAAATTTGGAATTAATTTTTCTGGGCACTAAATTTCTACTTCACCAAATAATTATTAAATACTTCACCAAATAATTATTAAATACTTCACCAAAATAAATCACCAAAAAAATATTAAAAAATGAACCAAATAAATATATTTTTCATCAAAACAATTTTATTTCACCAAAAAAAATATTATTTTTTCACCAAATTTATTAATTGTTTTTAAACCAAAAAAATATTTATTTCAACCAAAATAAAAGTTTTTATCACCAATAATAATACAAATATAACCAAAAAATAATTACTGAATTATCAAGGCTTGTTTTGCCTTTGCAGGTCTTCCAGCTTTTTCTTTTTCGTCGATAGGAATATTTTTCGCTGATAGTGGTATTTCACATTCAGGAATATTTATAATTTTTGATATACCAATTAAGTGCTTGCAAATGTTATTCTTGGTGTACCATCTACATGAACATTTTCCGTACTTGAAATCGACTATACTACATCATCACTAGTATCTTGATAAACAAGTACGTTTTCACTTGATGACGATACTGTGTTATCTTGAATCACCGTTGTTGCCATTGTATCGATTGAGTTTCAATTGATTTTTTAAGGATTTGTAGTAAAATAACATAACGAAAAATACTTTTTAATAATTAGGTTAAATTAAGATTAATCTGGTTTAGAAAACCATTTTGAATTGGTGATTTGATTTGCACAGGTAATTGTGATTTTTTGGTGTCAATTAAGAATAGATTTGCGGCAAATAACACCAATTAGGTGTTAAATTTTGGTAATCGAGTTTCGCCTTAGATTATATTTTTTTGGTGATATTCTTTATTATTTTAGTGAATAAAAAAAATATTATTGGTGAACGATAATTGTATGCCATTTTTCTGCCTTATTAAATTTAAAAGCAATACTCATAAAAATTTTGATAATTTCATGTATCAACAAAATTGTAGCTTTAATTTATTAATCATAATAAAAAAAGTTTTTAAAAGAGATAAATTTTTATAATATTCGTGTTCACAATCAATATGTTAAGGTCCAATGTGCAAATAGTCTTCCCATGATGATATTCTTACTTAATAATTTAGTAAATTAAATAAATCCAGCTACTGAAATGGGCTCGTTACTAACAACCGTTTCATAATTTAATTGAAATGAATCAATTTTTATTTTTTCGATATAGATGATCTGTCTCAATAAGTCAAAATAGGAAAACAAAAAGAAACAGAGGATGGCCAATTAAAACGAGAAAGGCTTTAGAAATGCAACCAGATGAAAGATTAACTACAGTATTAAGTTCACAAAAAAGATTAGCTTCTCCTGTTGAAATTGTAATCAAAAGAAATAGAATGACCTAGAATGTCGATGAAATATTGGAAGTAGAAGAAGAAATAAGACTAACAAGAAGCAGAGCAAACAATTTGATTAAATCAACTGCACAGTCTGCAAGCCATTCAGCAACACAAGAAGTTAAAAGAAAAAGAGGTAGACCTAAGAAAATTGCCATATAGTTATTTCGTTTTGTATTCTTAATTTTACTCAAAAATTTCTTTTTACCTTGTTTATAAATCTATTATTCTTTTTTTTTATAATAATAATAACAATAATAATGATAATGCTACGCTTAGGCGTGAAGTCTGTATTAATCAGACTGTAAGCAATATTAGTCACTCAATATGTTATCTAGTTAGTTTTTGAATAAGTTAATTGTTTTCGATTCAATTACCTCATTTGTCAGTTTGTTCCAATAGCTAACAACCAGACTTGCGCAAAAGTCAAAAAAAAAAGTCTTTTAAAGTCTAATAAAAGTCAAGTCTTTAACTTGACTTGAAATTGTTTTTTTTTTTGACTTGAAATTGTTTTGAAAAAATTTTTATTTTAAAACTAAAGTCATCAAAATTGATTTGAAACTTTTTTTTTCAAAAAAAAATATTTATATTACTAAATGGGATCAAAAAAACAAGAATTCTAATATTTACTAAAAGATGGCGCTTTTCATTTATATTTTGAAACCACTAACCAGATGTTATTTTATTTTTTAAATTCAAATATATAAACAAATTTTTAAAGCGTCATCTTTTAGTAAATATTAGAATTCTTGTTTTTTTGATCCCATTTAGTAATATAAATATTTTTTTTTGAAAAAAAAAGTTTCAAATCAATTTTGATGACTTTAGAAAAGAAAATTTAAAGTCAAGTCATATGACTTGACTTGCTCTTGACTTGACGACTTGGTACAACACTGCTAACAACTCTGTTAGTAAAAAAAATTATTATTATTATACCTCGGTTTTCTCAGAATATAATTTTTTTATTTCATTTAAAAAATAAATAAATATTAATGTAAAAATTGCTATCATTTAAGTAATTTCGTAGCTTATTTAGAGATGAGGCCGTTTCAGTAATAACATGAGCCCATTTAAATTATTCCCAATTAAATTGGCAATTTTAGGCTTCTGGCAAGGTGGTTTATTCACTTTTGGAATGCATATGTTGATTAGATACTGATTACAAGGATCGGGAAAGTATTCAGGGAACTTCATGGCTAATAAACAAGTCTAGCTTATATTTTGTTTCTCAGTTAAAAAATGAAATAATATTTTATTTAAAAATCGGTAAGAAAATTTGAAAAAAAAGCAATAAGAAATTTTTTTTTTCTAACGATCTCCTCCATTATGGATATAACGTCGCTACCAAAGGTGATGCTTTATATTGGTCACAATTATAAACCCATTTTGCACACATGATATTTTCACATGGACATTTTAAGGCCTCTGGCTAGGCGATTTATTCACATGGTTAAAAATGGTACAATTGACTTTGTATTCAAAGTGTTTTTATATACTTATGGAATGTTTGTTATAAAAATTGAATATTTAAACATAAAATTTAAATTTCGAATTAATTTTAAAAAATTTATTTACATTAAAAAATATTTTTAAAGATCATTTATCACAAAGGTTTAAACCCAAAACAAAAACTTACAATATCATTATATTTTTTTGATTTAATTAAATTAAAGAATAAACACTTTTTGAATTTCACCAAAATCGAACTCCTCCTGACTCTTTGGACATCTTATCTTTCCATCATTTTCGCTCATTAGCTTAATTAGCGACTTGAAAAAGAAAAAATACTTTTTTTTTTTTACCAGAATAAAAATAAATTTTATTTTTACATTGTATCCATAAACATATCCATTTGGAAGCATCATTGGTTGGTTGTTTTCATTTATGACTTCTCCACTGTACGAGTCAATAAGCTTTGAGTTAGAGCAGTAGGCAAAAGGCAGTGGCTTGGCAATTTGGTTGAAATTTGGATTGCAGACTGGACAATTGTGATTGATGGCAGCGGTGACTTTGTTGTAGCAGGTGGGAGTCTTGAGGGCCGATAAGCCTGACTGAAGTATGGTCTCCAGAGCAGACTGTTCTGGTATTTGGTTAATCTTGTAATTTTCCTGCTTGAATAAATTGTTCAAATAGGTCCAGCGGGAGTCGGACAGAAGCTCTTGGTTACCCAGACTGTCCGAACACTTGGCATAAGCCAGCAATACCATGGACTTCTGCACGTCAATTAGCTGGGCTTCATTCAGATTGACAAAGTACTTTCTGGCATGGTGAACAGCGTCAAGACACTTCTGTTCTCGCACCAGCTCAACAAATTCCTGTTGCCTAAGCGCAAATTCAAGATTTGAGTTGATTTTTTTAAGCTTGGACTTGTTCTCATTGCACCAGCTGAGACACCGCTGGGTATCTCTGTTCATCAATGACTCGCAAATCTCTTTCTCTACCATGAACACGTCTATGTTGGTCATGTGCTTGAGATTTGCCCTATCTGCGAGAGCTTCGGCACTCTGGTAGTAAGAATTGCGCAAAAAGTAGTCTACCAGAATGCGGTCAAGACGCTTTTTGAGAAAATCCTTTCTTATGACCGGGTCATCGGCGTTATGGTCTTTCAAATTGGTGATTCTTTTCTTCAAGATTTCCAATAGGTCTTTTTCTTGATTGCGCATTTCAATAGAGCGCTTTTTGACCAAGTGCAGCTTTTCGACCAAATTGCTGAGCGAAGCGAGCAGCTCGCTCTTCTGACCGAGTTCCACAGACTTGGTCAACTTGTCAACTTGGTTCATTGACTGGTTTATGGACGAGCAGTCTCGATCAATTGACTTGTGAACATTGCGGTAGAGCTTGTTCAGGTGTTCGTAGGGCACCTTAAGTGTTGAATGCTCAATTATTTTTAAATCATCCATTCTGATTAATTAATAAAAAAATGTTTAATTTTAATTTTTAATTTTTATTAAAATTATCAAAAATATTCTTTGAAAAGCTCCGAGTTAAATTGATTCATCTAGAATTGTGTAATCAAATTTTTAAAAGTGAATAAAATGGCAAAAAGCTTTTTGGTGCATTTCTAATTAAACAAAAAGTTAATAAGATATTTTTAGTTAACAAAATATTGGACAAATCGGCACAAATAATTTTGATAAAAGATATCTGAAAGTCAAGCTTGGTAAAGCTTATCTCTTTTTTTATTATTTTTATTACCCTTTGAATTTAAATCATACTTTAAGCTTCTAATTAGAGAAAACTTTTTTGAAAACTAAAAATTGACTATGATGATCTATGCTGCATTTATTTGGTAATGCCAAACCTGCGGTGCAGATTTGATTCTCTTAAAATTGGGATTATTAACTATTTGCTAGATACGCGACTATTGGTAACCAAACATATAAGCTTGGATTAAAGATAAACTAAAAATGATCTGATTTTTAAATGATTATTTATTTCTAAAATAATTTCTTTATCTAAATTTAATTAATAAACATTTAATTCCAAATTTTAATTTTTCTATCTTTGGATCCACTTGCTAAATCACCATTTTGAAGCACAGCTAATGATCTAACCAACTCGGTATGACCAGTTAATGTCATTCTTTCTGTCCCATTGCTAATATTCCATATTTTAATTGTTTTATCATTAGATCCACTCACTAAATCTCCATTTTGAAGAACTGCAAGTGAAAAAACCAGAATGGCCAGTAAGATTCATTTTTTCAGTCCCATTGTTAATATTCCAAATTTTGATTGTGTTATCTTCTGATCCACTTGCTAAATCACCATTTTGAAGTACTTTTAAAGACCAAATTGTTCTTGAATGACCAGCCAGTGTCGTTTTCTCAGTCCCATTGTTAATATTCCAAATTTTAATTGTGTTATCATCAGATCCACTTGCTAAATCACCATTTTGAAGTACTGCCAACGAAATGACCCTATCAGTATGGCCATTCAGATTCATTATTTGACAGCCTGTGTCAATATTCCAGATTCTTATCGTGTTATCTTGAGACCCGCTTGCTAAATGACCATTTTTTAGAACTTCTAAAGACAAAATTGTTCCCGAATGGCCAGTCAGTGTCATCCTTTCAGTACCATTAATAATATTCCAAACTTTAATCTTATAATCACTTGATCCAGTTGCTATGTCGCCATTATGCAAAACAGCGAGTGAAATTATCGTGTTTGTATGGCCAATTAGACTCATTATTACACAACCTGTATCAATATTCCAAATTTTAATGGTTTTATCATCAGATACACTTGCTAAATCACCATTTTTAAGAACTTTTAAAGACCAAACTGTACCTGAATGACCACTCAGTGTCATTTTAACTTTTTTATTTATATATTAAAATATAAAAGCTCAATTTTTTACAAAAACATTTTTTACCTGTAAAATTTGAATCAGTATTTAAAATTAGTTTGTCTTTTTTAAATAAAAAAAAATCTATTTGGCTTTTTTCTACTGGAATTTGATTACATTTTGTAATTATTTGGCAATTATTATCTTTGACCAAAACTATTTCCGAATTTTTATCTTTAAGGATTTCCAGCCCGCATTCATTTATTTTGTCTGTGTCACTATTTTTGCCATTGTTAAAATCATATATTTTAAAATATCCCTCCAATTTATTAAACTCGAAATTTTGTTTAATTACATTAAAAATTAGCATGAACATTAAAAGAAGTTTATACATTCTTAATAATCTTAATTTTTGTGATTCGACTAGACTCTTTTCAAGAAAAACGAAATTATTTATATGAAAAATTAGTAAAAGCTTTATTTTCAAAAAGGAAAACGTACTCATTTTTGAACCTAAGATATTTAAAAGTGAATATAATAAACATTTAAAGAGGAAACTTTTAAAACATTCTGCCTTTTTATTTTAATGTTTTAATAAGAAACTTAAAATCACACCTGACGGAAACTAAAGGTAAAGTTTGGTGCAGTTTGTAGAGAAGTTCTTCAAAATGGCAATTTGGTAGCAATAATAAAAGTAATATAAGTTACAACAAGCTAGCAAACTAGACTTGCGAAGATGGGAAACAGTAGGATCCTATTTATGGCAACTGTGGTATGTGATGTGTTTAGAGCACACTCACTTCCCCAGCTCTGCCTTCATTCGTTGTAGCAGTATTATTCCTCGCCAATTGTCATATATTATTTTGTTACCTTTCTTTGGGAGTCTGACGATTAGGCCTTTTGACCAGTCTTCTGGTATGATTTGGATGTTATACTTAGAGAAGAGCAAGCAGGTTTTAGGCAATGGAGAGGATGCATAGACAAGATATTTACACTTAGGAACATCATAGAACAAAGTCTAGAATGAAATAGCGCCCTGTATCTAAACTTCATTGACTTCAAGAAAGCCTTTGATAGCATACACAGAGAAACCTTGTGGGCTATATTAAGATCATATGGCCTACCACAGAAGATAGTTAACTTGATAAAATTCTTCTACGAGAATTAAGAGGGAAATCTGAGAGTTTCAAAGTGTGTACAGCAGTCAGACAAGGGTGCGTTCTCTCTCCGACACTATTCCTAATATTGAGTGACTATGTCATGAAGAAAACAATTGTTAGTGCGAGAGGTATTCAATGGGGATTAACTGCAAAACTTGAAGACTTAAACTTTGCGGAAGATTTGGTGCTAATATCTAGTACAGAAGCAGACTCCGACCAGCATGGAAATCAAAAAACTACAGCAAGGAAACAAAACTTAATCTATACAACAGTGTAGTAAAAGCAGCATTGATGTACGCAATTGAATGTTGGGGGATGAGCGAATCTGACAGAAAAAGCCTTAACACCTTCCACACTGGAAGCTTGCGGAGGATTCTCGGTATACACTGGCCTGAGACGCTGTCGAATGCTGACCTTTACAGAATGACAAAATCAGAGCCATTAAGTCAATGCATCAAGAACAAAAGGCATGTACTTAGAATGAAGGATACACGGATACCAAAAAGGGCCCTTCAATGGACACATCAAGGGCGACGTAAGGCAGAACGACCAGGAGTAACATGGAGGTCAACAATCACGAAAGAGCTCATCTAAATGAGAACGACATGGGGAGAAGCAAGGGTGAAGGCAAAAGATCGACTTGAGTGGAAATCAAAAGTAATGACCCTATGCTCGAAGTGAATAAGGAAAAAAAATAAAAATTTAATTTGATTTTTTAAGATATTGTAAAAAAAAGCATAAAAATTAAATTTAATTAATATTTTTTTTTAATTTTTAAAAAAAAAGTGTTAATCAGTCTTATGACAATCTGTTTATTAACCTTGAAATTTAAAGTAGTTTAAAGTTGTTTCTTGTTAAAATTTAAATATTTAATTCCATATTTTGATATAATTGCCCACTGCACTAGCTAATTCACCACTACTAAGCATAACTAGTGACCTTACCCAGCCCGATGCTGGATACAGAGCCATTATTTCACTTCCATCACTAATATTCCAAATTCTAATTGTATTGTCAGCTGATCCACTAGCCAAATTACCATCTTGTAGCACCGCAAGTGATATTACTCTATCTGAATGCTTATCAAGAGTCATTTGTAGACTTCCATTTTCTGAATTCCAAATTTTGATTGTGCCATTCAGAAATCCGCAAGCTAAATCACCATTTTTGAGAACTGCAAGTGTCTTAGGAACTAAAGTCAAATTAAATAAGGATTTTAGACTTGCAGTATTAGTATCCCAAATTTTAATGCTATAACCTGAAGCACTTACTAAATTATCATTTTTAAGGACTGCAAGTGCTAGCACCCATCCTGAATTTCCAGTTAGAGTATTTATTTTACTTCCATTATTAACATTCCAAATTTTGATTGTGTTATCTTCTGATCCACTTGCTAGATTACCATTTTTAAGAACTGTCAATGCCCAAACTGTGCCTGAATGACCAGTTAATGTCAATACTTCATTTCCACTAAAGATATTCCAAATTTTGATTGTGTTATCTTCTGATCCACTTGCTAGATTACCATTTTTAAGAACTGTCAACGCCCAAACTGCGCCTGAATGACCAGTTAGTGTCATTATTTCACAACCATAATCTAAATTCCAAATTTTAATTGTGCCATTAGACGATCCACTAGCTAAGTCCCCATTTTTTAATACCGCCATGGAATAAACTAAACTTTCATGACCATTTAAAGTCATATTCACTTTCAAAAATTACACATTTAATAAAACAAGGATTTAATTTTTTGAAATTTACATTGAAAATTTGAATTTGATTTTAAAATTCTTTCAATTTGTTTAATTAGAATAAATTGATTCTGATTGTTATCTATTTGATGGCATTTATCAAGAATTGAACAAGTTTGTTCGTTGACCAAAACCATGTGACAATCTTGTGCTTTCAAACACTCTACCAAACAAATCATTGTATCATGTTTTATTTTTTTAAATTGATCTATTCCATTATATTTTTTGAAATAGCCTTCTATCAGCTGGCAATCAAAACTGATTATCATAAATGTAAAAACATCACATAGAAAAAAATGAGATATTCTCATTTTAGAAAGCAAAAATTAATTTCTAGTGCATATTTTTGTTTCAATAAATCATAAAAAAAGGAAATAATTTAGAGATATTTCCTGTTTTGTTTGAAAATTAAAATTTTAATTTTTTATTACATTCGGAATCTTATCGCCTTGCGACGGTAAAACATAAACACATTTGCGAAACAATCAATTAAGTTTTTACTTTTTTGTTGTCAATTAAAATCAAAGTTAATTTAAACCTTTTTTTTACTTATTTAAAGTGAAACTTAAATTTAAAGCTTTTTAAGTTGTCAAAAATGAATATATTTGCTTAACTTTTGCTAATTAAATTTAAATTTGGAATAAAATTGTTAAAGTTTTCTGAATTTTTGAGGTGATTAAAAGAACTATTTAAATTAAAATTATTATAATTTTAAATAGATAAAAAGAGGAATTATTCTTGAGATAATCTTCTGAAAGCCAAGCTTTCTTTAGCTCTAATCTCATTATTATTGTTAAAGTGAATAGACAATTTAATAAAAAATAAATGAAAATATTAATATAATAAAGCTATCAGTTTTGTTTTTGCATGTTATCTTAAATTTTTAAGTTTAAATCTAATACTTTAATATCTTTATAAAATTGATTTGAAAAAGTTCAATCAATCTTTGAATTTGATCGAATAATATTTTAGTTCACATTCGAAAATATTAAGAAAAATTTATTAATTATCAATAATAATAAAATTTAACATTTTTAAAAATTATTGAATCAAGAAAATTTTGTAATTAAAATTATATTAATAAAAAAATTAATTCCAAATTTTAATTGTGTTCGCCATTTTAAAGGACTGCTTTTTTCAGTTCCATTGCTAATTTTCCAAATTTTAATAGTGGTTTATTTTGATCCACTTTCTAAATCTACATTTTTGAGCACTTCTAAAGTCCAATTTGTATCCGAATGACCATTCAGTGCAATTTTAAGACTACCATTTATTATGTTCCAAATTTTGACTGTCTTATCTTCAGATCAAATTTGATCACATTCTGTAATTTTTTGGCAAATTTTATCTTGGACCAGAGCTAAAATTTTATACAAAATGACCCATAAAATTGGTATATAATTTTCAAAATTCTTTTACTCCAAGGAAATAAGCAATTATTTAAAGGATAAAATCAGAAAAAGCTTCCTTTTCAAGAGGAAAATAAAACTTATTTTTTTCTTTGTGATATTTTTTCATTTTTTGAAACATTAAACACTTTATAATGCTGAAACTAAAAATTCGATTTCAATTACTTTAGGTCTAAAAGCCTCTTTTAATATTTCCTTTTGATGAATATCATAAACTTAATATGTTTTATTGGAATTGAAAGAGAAATTAAAAAAAAACACTTAATTACGGTACATCACCAATTCTCCATGGTATAATTACTTTCTATATTTATTTATGGATTACATAAATATTGATCAACATTTATTAATGATACGCAATCAATCACCGGTTTATAATGGTTATTGCAACAGTCAATTAATAATATAATAATAAATATATATTTGATTTAGAATGTTTAAGTTTTACTTCCTAGTTTTTATTTAAATTCATTTTTATTCTAGCATAAAGAACTTCACTATAAATTGAAGTAACTTATTCTTATATGAGGAGTTCCTTAGATTCACTCTTATTTTATTCAATAAATATTTAAAAAAAAACGTTACCTTTTACTAAGCTTAAAGTAGTGGCCAGACTCTAAGTGTAACAACTTGACCAATTTTACTAATTGTTATTCAAATTAAGTAACTTTTAACCAAAATTACCGCATATTTTAATAAATCATCAGTCTTTATATTAAACTTAATAAAAGTAAGTCTTTCTGTCCGCAGATTTGTCTCATCTTTTGTGACATTGTATGGTAGACCCATAATTTTCAATTAAAATTTCATAAAAATTGATTTTTCAAGTAAAATTTTAGAACCACTTATTACTTGATTACACATCTTCTAAAATCCAGACCATTGGTAACTAAATATAAAAGCTTGCTTAACTGCTTTCAAGTGATTGGGATTAATAAATAAATAAATGGTTAAGATTTTAATTTTATTAGAATACCAAATATGAATAATTGTCATTTAACAGTCGGCAAGAGCAAACCATTTGGCGAATGGTTTTGAGAGGTCACTTGGTCGGCCAGCTAGACAGCTAGCTCCAATTTTATGACCCTAAACAAAATAAATGATCGTTTTATTCTCTAAATAAAAATAAAATGCCTTTTTCAGTTTAATTTTTCAAATTAATTAATTTTTATTATGGTTATATTATACTGTTCCAAGCTGCCTGGTTCACACACACACATTGAGACATTGTACGTATGGTTTACCATGATAAAACTAATCCATGTAGAAGCTTAGTGAAATAATTGACCAAAGATAATTATATATCTATAATTGGAACACTGTAAATTACAAAAGGACGGGTTGCACGTATTTTCACATCAAGATATTGACCTTATTTACACGTACTAATAAAATAGAGTTCTTGTGTGTTAAATATATGATTTTATTTGTTTTCCAAATTGCCTTATTCCAGAGACGCACTCAAAGTAGGGATACTTAAAAAATACCTTTTTTTTGATCAAGAAAATCTCAAGAACTAAACACTCGACAAAATACATCGAATACAATTATGAAAGAGCATAAAGTCTAGTTTATAGTGCTTTATAAAAATTTAATAAAATTTCTGTTATGAGTGAGATATTTTAATTCAAAGTTTTTGTTAGGTTTTGTACTTTGACTCTTTTTAAGGGTATTTCAAACCGAATTTCAAAAAATTAATTTCTAATTCGTATTCAGCATCTAAAAATTTACTAAGCCAAATATTTCAAAAACTCTAGACAGTCCCTGACTTTTTAAACAAACTGAAAAATCCTCCTTATTTTTTGAAAATTGATGAATCAAAATTTTAGCATCATTATTCTTTCCATCTGCTGAATGAGAAAATTTGGAAAAAAAATAAAATCATATTTTTAACACACAAGAACTCTTTTTTATTAGTACGTGTAAATAAGGCCAATATCTTGATGTGAAACATTTGGATTTTTCTACTCAAGACTTATAAATTGCTTTGTGATCAAGAGATCAATGTTGAAATTTACAACATTTAAGCATTCAATTTTTAATAATATCAATTTAATTTTCACAGATTTTGAAAAAAAATTCAAAAAATTTAATTTAAACATTTCAATGTTTTACTTTTTTAAATGATTATTTGAACAATTTATTTTTAATTAGCAAAATTTATTTTATTTAAATAAATGGAGTGTTAATCGGTCTTTATGACATGGGCACTAGCCTGTTGATTAACCTTGAAATATATCTTTATTTTTATTTAGAAAATTAGAACAAAATTGTTCCTGAATGAGTGGTAAGTGTCATTTTTAAGTTCCACTATTGAGTGCCTCTAAAAGAAGTTAATTAAAATCAAAACTTCAAAATATCATAAATATTTTTTTATACCATCTAAAAATATTTATCTTTTTTTTTTAGATAAATATATTAATGAATTAATTTTTATTATATATATAAAAAAACTCTTAATAAATGAAATGTCTAAGCATATCTTTGACAATACATTAATCAGAAATAAAATAAAACTCAAGTGTTATCTAATCTGAGCTGAATTTAAAACCTTATTATATCTAATTATGTATTTTTTTTAGCTTTAATGAATATAAAATTTTTTTAAAACAAGTCTTTAAAAAATATGGATACTTTTGAAAGAAAACGAAAGTGTGACTATTGCAAAAGAGATAACCAATTTTTGATTATTCTTAACAAATGTGGTTTTGAAATATGTGACCATCATTTTGACAAGAAAGCTGGCGAGAGGATCGACTGTCCTGTGTGCTACAATCACCAAGTCTCGCTAAGCGAATGCATGAAAGTGAGCAAAAATTTGTATACCATGCAGGTAAAAGAGCTCTTCAAAAGAATAGAAACTCTTTCTGGAAAAATTCAAAATTACCAAGAAATTAGAGACCATCCTGAAGCATACCTACATAGAAAGCATATTGAGATTTTTGAAAAAATAAATAACAGATCTTCGGATCTAATCAATTTGGTAAACAAACAAATTTACCAATATAATAACCAATTGAAAGATTATTACAAACTAAAGCTTGGCAAACATGTTAGACTGATTAAAAGCAGTCTGAACTCAATTGATTTTGAGCAAAAAGAAAATTTGAATAGAATCATAAGACAGACCAATGGTGGTTCTATTAAAAACTTATCCATGCTCATACAGTCATTGAATGAGCAGGTAAAAGAGACAGAGTCTCAGCTGGACGGGGTGGACAAAATTTTTAACCAGTCTTTTGAGTTAGACTTTGTTTACACCACTAATTCTCTAAAGCCCAATATTCAGGACATTTTTGGAAGATTAAAATCTAAAGAGAATAAAAATTTAGGTCCATTGAACAAGTTGGTGTTGAGAAAAACCTTCGAGAAACACCAAGGACCTGTCATTGCAGTCAGAGAGCTCTTAAACGGAAATTTAGTCAGCGCTTCGCATGATATGACAATAAAAATTTGGAACAAAGATAGTGGTGAATGTATACACTCTTTGACCAACCATTCGGACCATATAAAAGACATTCAACTTGTTGGTGAAAAAGTAATCTCTGTTTCCAAAGACAAGTCTATTTGTGTGTATGAAATGGAAAAATTTGTGAATAAAATTCCCAGCACAGAGAGCATTAACTGCCTGATTGTGTTGGAAAGTGGTGACCTATTGACAGGCTCAGCTAATGGTTATGTCAGAAGATGGAACAGCTCATCTTGCCATTTAATTAAAGAATTTAAAGCCCATGACAGAAGTGTGTATGATATCTTGTCACTGACGCCTGACACACTTGTGAGCTGTTCGGCGGACAAGTCCATCAAAGTGTGGTTGTTGGAAAGAGAAAATTGCACTAGAAATTACAACAGTCACACCGAGTATGTTTGGTGCTTGGAAAAAGTAAATGAGAATAAATTTTTAAGCGGATCAAAAGATAAAAAAATTTTTCTATGGGATATTAATAAAGATAATTACATTTTTGTCTACGAAGGACATACAGACATCGTTAGATGCTTGATAAGGAAGAACCAAGAAGAGTTTTTGAGCTGCTCCGAAGACGGCTATGTCATTGAGTGGAATGTAAATAGCCCAAAACCTAAAGGTCGGATCGATCTGCCCGAAAAAAACAAGATTAGCTCTATCTTGATTACTGACGATGGTGAGCTGGTAATTGCAACCAAGGATGGATACATTCAACTTTGGGATTCTATTATATCTTAGCTAAATTTTTAACTAATAAACTACATTTTAAAATAATAAAATAATTATCCCCTTTTTAATTAAAAGAAAAACTTTTTAAGTAAAAATTGAAAAATTTTTATCTAATTTAATTAATGAGAAAATATTACCTGTATTTCAGAAATAATTATTTTCTGACAAAATTATTGTTAAAAAATAATTAGTTTATGACTCAATTAATTTTTTATTGTCTAAATATATATTCTAAGTAATTAGTCAATTTTTATTTCTTTTTGCTAAATATTTTTTTGATTTTAATCTGTCAAATCTCATGTATATAAAATCAGTTAATACGAAACTATTACTATGACCAAGACGCTTTATTACTGCCTTTCCACTATAAAGATAACTTGATACCAATTTCCAACCTTTTTCACTATAATCAATACTATCAACAAATTTTTTGTCACTCAAGGTATCAATTGACCAGTGCCTTAACATATTTACAGCATTTAACGGATAAACATTTACTGATAATCTAGATCTAAGATTATGAATCAATTTGATTCTCCCATTTTTACTCTCTAATCCATTATCAGTTGAAGGTATTTTTAACCAACGAGTAAAAATGTACATACAAATTAGATTAAAAATATTTCAGTTTGAAATTAATGAAATTTAGCAAAAAAAATTGTTTTGAACATAAGCTAATTATTTTGTTGCATAACTAAATTTTTTTTTTATTTAGTTCTGACAAAATTTATATTATTTTTTTTTTTACAAAAACTAATTAAATCAGACATAAACTAATTATTTGAAAAATACAGATAATTATAATCCTTAATTAATTAATAGAATTAAGTTTTAAACGTTTTATTGAAAAATAAATCTAATTGCACAATAACTATTATAAGTTATAAAGGCTAGTTTATATAGATGCTGGCTCGCGAGGACAAATTGATGGCACTATTGCGAAGTTTTCTGAGGAATTTCTATAAAAAGCTCTTAAGGTAGACTGCCTTGTTTATTTTGGTTTGAAAAGGAAAGCGGGCATTTGAACGGGGGTTGTGTGTTTGAGAGGACGTAATTGGATGGTTTGGATGGGGATAGGGAGAAGTTTGCAACCCTTTTGTTATCAACACACCAACGTTGCACGGCGTCTACTTTTCTTAGGAGAAGGTCGCCGAATGAATATCGTCTGCGTTTTTGAGTAACTCAACTCCAGGAATAAGGTTTCATTTAGGCCGAATATGAAGAGGAGGAATAGGATGGAATTGAGCCATTGAGGTAGAAATGACCCGATCTTGACTATAAGTTTTTAGTGGTCAACAAGGTCGAATGCCTTTGAATTATTAGATAATGTGGTGTAGCAACCACAAGAGCATACTTTGGTTTGCCAAAATAAAACTATTTACTTATTTACAGATACAGCTCTAACTTGCATTTAACACATTATTTTACTTTAATATATACAGTTGAAACGTCACCGCCCTGACGCTTATTATAAGCTTAGCAAAGCTAATACATAGCAATGGTTGCTAAAACTTTAGGTTTACCCGAATTTCTAAACTTTTGCACCGACTTTTATTTTTCATTTTTAAGGGAGGTTTTTTCATTATAAATATTTAAAAGTTAATTATATTTTTATTCCGAGTGTCATATATCAAATTGTAGAGAAAAAAAAATTCTACAAATTAGTGCTTTTATTTTTTTCTTTTGTACTCAATTTTTCGTAAAAAACAACAAGTAAACAATTTAAGATAAATAAAATAACCAATTTCTAAACTTTTGCAACATACTGTATATATACATCCTATTTACATCACTTAACCATCTACAATTCTCTGTTTAATCTTTTTGCTAAGCTTATCCTATTTGTATGCATCTATACTATACATCGGCATTAGAACGGCCGTTTTCAATTTTTATTTTAGACTCAAATTAATAAAGTTTATCATAAACTTTATTAGTAAGTTTGTTAATAAGTTATTAACAAACTTACATTAAAATTTTGTTTATTCGATTCCATTTATTAAAACCATTTTTGTTTTAGAAAATAAAAACTGATTAGTTAGTAAGAATTCTAAATTTTTTTGGTCTTTTTGAAGACATTCTTGAGTAGAAGAAAAAATTCTGTGATATATACAAGATAGAATGGACTTATTTAAATTTAAATTTAAATATAATTTGATTATTTTAAAATCAATTTAAATTCTAATTATTTACAAGACTGAAAACCCAATATAGCTCATAATTTAGCTATTATTATCGATGACTTGTTAGAGGACCATATCCTGTTTCTTGAATTTCGGCTATAGAGAAGGCTCACATATTTTTTAACATCGAATTCTTGTTTTTTGCCCTCAGAATGCTAAATAAACATATTTTTTACATGAACATGGAGTCTTTTTGTATTGCCAGTTTATCACCTCTTAGCACCAATTAGACTATTTATTTTATTTCCATTATTAACATTCCAAATTATATCATCTGATCCAGTTGCCAAATTTCCATTTTTAACAACTGTCAATGATCAAATTACGTCTGAATGACCAGTTAGTTTCATTATTTCAGATTTATAGCCATAGTCATATTCATAAATGATAAGAAAGGCCAATTAAGTGATTAACATTTCTCCATCACTAGCTGCTTCTTTCAAATTTACTATCTGATTTTATAAATCTATAATTTTTTAATTGTTCACTTTTTAATAAATGATTATTTCGATTATAATAAAAAAATAAAAAAAAATTAACTTTTAAATTTTTTATTGCTATAAATAATTTAATTTATCAAATGTATGCCATGAAGTTATTTGTTGTTCTTCAGTTAAAAGAGCCATTATTTTAAATTTTAAAGTTTTCAGAAATTGAAAATTTAATTGCTGTGTAAGACTAATACTTTAATTTTTCTGTAATATTGATTGAAAAAGTTAAATGAAATTTAAAGATTTTATCCAATTAAAATTTAATTTAAATCTAAAAATAAATTAAGAAATATTTGAATTTTTAAAAAATTTATCAAATCCTTTTAATTAAAAAAACAAAAGATTAATTCCAAATTTTAATTGTATTATCTTGAGATCCACTTGCTATATCGCCATTCTGAAGTACAGCTAATGATCTAACCAGTTTATTATGACCATTTAATGTTACAATTTCAGTTAAACTGTCAGTATTCCAAATCTTAATTGTGTTATCTTGGTATCCACTAGCTAAATATCCATTTTGAAGGACTGTAAGTGATCTAACTGGGCTAGAATGGCCATTAATTGTCGTTTTTAGAGTTCCATTGTTAATGTTCCAAATTTTAATAGTGGTGTCATCAGATCCACTAGCTAAATTTCCATTTTGAAGTACTATCAAAGACCAAACATCTCCCGAATGACCATCCAGTGTCTTTTTAAGACTACCATTTATTATATTCCAAATTTTGATTTTCTCATCACTAGATCCGCTTGCTAAATCTCCATTCTGAAGGACTACAAGTGATCTAACTAGACCTGAATGACCATTTAGCGTCATTATTTCCCACCCAGTATCAATATTCCAGATTTTAATTGTGTTATCGTGAGATCCACTAGCTAAATAGCCGTTCTGAAGTACAGCTAATGACCAAACTGATCCAGAATGACCATCCAGTGTCTTTATAAGGCTACCATTTATTATGTTCCAAATTTTAATTGTATTATCACCAGACCCACTTGCTAAATTTCCATTTTGAAGGACAGCTAAAGAAATAACAGTACCAATGTGACCATTTAGCGTCATTATGTGACAGCCTGTATCTATATTCCAGATTTTAGTAGTGTTATCTTTGGATCCACTTGCTAAATCTCCATTTTTGAGCACTGCTAAAGACCAAACTGATTCTAAATGACCATTTAGTGTCATTTTTTCTTTGAATTAAAATCATGTTTAAACCAAAATTTTGGCAAAATTTTTCTTACCTGTAAAATTTGAGTCAGTTTTTAAAATTTGTTCGTCTTTTTTGAAAAAAATATAATCAATTTCATTTTTTGATCTTGAAATTTGATCACATTCTGTAATTATTTGGCAATTATTATCTTTGAACACAGCTATTCTTATACTTTCATTTTTTAAAATTTTTATTCCATATTTAAATACTTTGCCTTTAATTCTCTTAGTATCACCATTTGGATTATATACTTTAAAATATCCTTCAAACTGTTCACTATGATAATTTTGTATTATTACTGTAAAAATAAAAATAAAAAAAGTAAATATTTGCTTCATTGTCTAACAATCTTGATTTTTTAGTTAACAAAATAACCCAAAAATTGGTTTAAAATTTTTAAAATTCTTTTACTCCAAAGAAATAAGCAATTATTTATAGAGTGAAATTATTAAAAGTTTCCTTTTGAAAAGGAAAATTAAACTCATTTATTTCTTTAAGTTTTTTAAGTTTAAATAAAATATTTTTTTTATTTTTTTGCAACATTAAACACTTAATAAACAATGATATGAATTAATTAGAATTAACTAAGTTGCTGCAACTTTACATTGTTTCATTAGGTCTAAAAGCCTCTTTTAATATTTCCTTCAGTGAGTGGGTTTAATGAATATCCACGTGGTAAAGCATGAAGTTTATATAATTTATTGGAATCGAAAGGGAAATTAAAAAATAAAAATGACGTGGGCTTATACTTCTATAGTTCTCATACTCGCTGCTGTCCTTTTGTGCAAAAATTAATCACTTAATCCCTTGGCACTTGCTTCTATACCATTTTGAAGACCTTATGCAACTCACCTACTAGTACGGGATATCCTGCCTTGACGAATCCTGGTGCTTTTAGTGTCTTCACAGCTCTGATAGCGGATTTGATTTCATACAGTTCCGTTCCATCTTTGCTTTATTTCCCTACGGTCTTTGGTAAATGATTCTTTCTCAACTGACTAGTTTGCACTTGCTTAAAACCTTCTATCTGCTATCAGCCCTTGTGTTATTAGTTTTTAGCGGCATGTTACTCCAACTCATTGACCCTCTTTTGACAGTACTCCTTCTTAGCTTTCGTGACCAGTCTCATGAAAAGCTTGTTCAGATGGCAGAACTGGTTTATAATAATTTCCCTCATACTTACCTAAAGATTTCAGCTTTTCCCATAATGCCATTCAGCGCTTCAGCGTTTATCCACTCATTGACTTTTTGAGTTAGCTCACTTACAGCCGTCCTGGTTTGAGCCCAGTTCCGCTCCATGTCTTCACCTTTGTCGCCCTAAACACCAAATTTGTTTTTGAGCTATTTCTTAAACTCATCATTCTTATATATAATTTTAGAAACCTCTTGTCCATATTTGTCCAATTTTTATATATATTTTTAATGACGCTTTTTGCTTTATTAGAGACTTTTTTTATTGTTTTAGATTCATCAATAAAGCGACGCTGCTTTTAAGTATTGATTTTTTTAAATTATACTTAAAGGTGTATATTTTGACCAGCAACAAAATAAGTGTTAAGTAATTTATTTATTTTTATTTATTTAATTAAAGATTTAGATCCATGGACAATTTGAAATAAAAATTTATAGAAAATTAAATATACATTTTACAATTAAGAAAAAAATTAAGTTTGTTATATACAAAGAAATGATTAAGATTATTCAACATACAATATTCTATTAAATAAAAAAAGTATTTTATCGAGTCGGTTAGTCCATAGTTATTGCATTCAAGGCACCATTCAATCAAAATAACACTGAATGCTGAATCATATTCAGTGCAATTAATGAATCAGATCTTCTATTTTTAATAATTATTTAATAAAAGAAGTATTCTCTCTATCAAATATCTTGTTATCTTTTCTTAAGAATTCAAATACGTTTTTACAAAATTGGTTATTGAAAATTTGTTTGACAAAGAATATCTTATGCTTATAATAAATTTGTCTAGTTGACTCCAACTTTAATGCTTTGTTCAACGGTTTTGTTTTTATGAATTTACTGAGTACAATAAATCGTTTTATTAAAATATTTTGCCGTAAATCAAATTCCTTTGAACTCTTTTCATTAATAAAGATATTATCTAAATTATATCTAAAGATTGACTGAGAGAATTGCTTGTATAAGAAAGCTTTAGTTTCTGGCTTCATTAGCTTTGGTTTGCATCCAACACTATTTAGAGAGTAAAAACTATTTTCAACTTTTTTCATCTTATTTTCAACGGAATCATTTATTGAATTTTTATTTCCAATAGGTAGGCTTAGATAAATCAAACTTTGTACTTATGGAATTGTAGAGCCGTTTAATTAAAAATCTGTTTTAAAACCTTTACTTTTTTTTTCGAATATTATAAATGCCGATTTAGAGGCATTAAATTTAATTTTAATCCTTAAATAATAAAAAGGTGGCAAAACATCATCTCCCGTTTGTTAAATTTATTTCATATAAATATCTAGTCTATGCAGATGACTGATGAAATGTTTAAAGTAAGAAAGAAAGAAAACATGTCAGTTGGCAATTTCCACTCACCTTTTTAAGCAGAAAAAGGTTACAATTGCGCTCAAAGATTAAAATTCTTGAAGTTAACAACTGGAATATGCTGGGAAGAGATACAGTAGAATCTCAATCAAGCGAAGTTTTAAAGCAAAAATAGAAAAATACTATTAAAATATTACTTTTTTGCACATAATCTGTTTTTTGATTTCACCCGTTTTTTTAAGCGTTGGAATAAACTACTATACTAAACTTACATAACGGATGTTCAAAAAAGGTTGGCGCGGATCTGGCGACTGGTTCATCCAAAGCTTTTAAAATTTAATACATATATACATTAGGCTTTCATGATTACAAACACTAAGTTTTTATTTATTTGCTTTTTCTGTAGCGGAAATAAACATCAAAAGCTTGACCCCACCTAAATAGTCTCAATGTCCTTCTGGTTATTGATATTTTTGATTATATTAGTAGTCTACATTTGTTTATTTCGAAAGAAATTTGGCCGCCCAATTCACCAGACTTGAACTCATGTGATTTTTTTCTTTGGAATACAATTGTTACGCCAATGAGGATAAATAAATTCGCAATTAGAGTTGAATTTATTGAAGAGATAAAAAGAGCAATTAAAAGAGTACCAACAGACTAGGTAAAAAATGAGTCCGTTCTTTTACTAAAAGAGTTCGTAATGTTGAAAATTCTAAAAGAAACTATTCATATAATTAAAAATTTTTTAAAAAAGTATTGTACTATATTTTTTTTAAACGCAAAGGACCAGTGATAAATATTGTTTACTAAATTAAAGCTCAGCTCTTTAGCTTTAATTTAAGCACTTAAACTTTTACTTTGAGTATAGTAATTTTCAAAAAAATTTGACCTATAGAGTACCACATATTTTTTATTAAATAGTATAAATAAAATATTAAAGAAGATAATAAATTAAAGATTTTTTATTTTTCATAAATTTGAATCCAATTTATAAATGTGTCTAAAAATTGGTATAAATATCTTGTTCGGTTCAAAAGTTATTCACCAAAAATATTTTTGTTTTTAGAATATGTATTTTCTTAATATTAATTATGAGATTATTACTAACAAATTTAAAGAAACATTTTTTTAACCTCTTTAGCAATAGACCCAAACGATTTTTCGAATTTGTTTTGGCAAAAAGATTACTACCTGAGAAATTTGAAAATTAGGTTATATGTATCATATTTAAGATAAATATTTTTAAATTTAAATACACATTTTAGGTAATATAAATCAAAATAATAATGAATGTTTTTATATTCTTAAAAACTTGAATATTTTTCGATCACAATTTTATTTTACAATTCCAATTGAACAAAATTCAATTTATTAATTAATCATAACATTGCCAGAATTAATTGATATCTAAAAAATTTAAAACCTCAAATGGCAACTTGTGAATATTTGGCGCAATTTAAAACTACAAAATATTACCAAAGTTCTGGGTCTAATTGCTGACAATTTTCTTGCCAAAAAATTCACTACCAAGAACAAAAAAATCATTTAAAAGCTTGATAACATAATATAAAATAGTCTCTAGTAATTTGATAATAAATAATTTTATTTTTTTTTCTTGATTATTACTTTAAATTGATCGACCAAATTTAAAAATTAAAATTCATAGCTTTAATTGACAAGGTTGAAGAGACAAACGTATATTAAGAAATCAATCTAGTTAAAAAGGCAATAATTACTTTAATATTGTAATATTAATTTATTTTCTAAACTAAATGATGAAATAAAAATTATATATCAAACTTTATTAAAAATTAAAATTAAAAATAATAATCTATTTGAAAATTTATTAAATTTACATAAATTCTCTATTTAATTGATATAATTGACTAATTACCAACCGAACATGTACTCCATAGCTTTGGATAAAACATTGGTATTTTTTTTTGGCAGTTTCGAACCATGCATTTTGTCATGATTCTCTTGGTTTCTGTTAAACTGACCGAGAGGTCTGATACCAGTTCGCAGCGACTGCGACCTGTCTAGCTTGACTCCTGATGACAGACCTCGCAACTTTGGCAAAGTATCATTCGCCTCTTCTTTATGTTCGAACGTATCGGACGCTGTTTGTCCACTCATTACACTCTTATCAATGCATTTCATCACTCCAACCATAATGTTGTTTGCCAAGACTTTTCCATTTTTGCTCAAAGCCTTCTGAGCCTGCAATTTAGTCTGGTACTGAATGTGCAACCAGTTTCCTTGGGTGGACGCATGACGCACTATTTGGCCATAAATTGAAAACTCTTGTAGCACATAGCTGGTGGCCGATTGAGGAAAACCGAACACTGTAATCCAAGTATCGTCAAGTTTATCGTCGACTTTGATCTGCTCTCCGTAATTGTAGAACGGATCGATCTGGGTCGGTGATGGTGGTGATAGTTTTTTCTGGGAATTTGGTGTAAATGGAAGGTCAGGCTTGGTCTCTTGGAAAAAAGAAGCGCTACGAGAATCATTAGGAGTGTTGTAGAGATTTGGGTTGGTAATTGCCGACTTGGACATCATGTCAGCCAAGCGGTTGATCGGCGGACCGCCCGGAATGCTGGGCATGTTTTGAGTTTGGTTCAAATTAGAGCCAAGAATGGAAGTTGAGCCAAGTGTGCGCTCATTAATGGGGGTAATGGGATTGTAGTTTGAACCATAGGTTGATTCGGGTCTGTCATGATGGGACTTGGCATCATAGGCGCTCAGCGAGTAGCTTCGGCTTAAACTGGACTGACTCTGGAAGAGATGGGAGCCGAATTGAGATCGTGGTGGAGAGTTAGTGGGATTGTTTGCCTGCCAAAATTTCGACTGGTTCATGGACTGGTTGGAGCGGGCTGGCTGATCTCCCATAAGGAATTGAGGCAGAAATTGGTTCACGTTGCTATTCTGACCAGGTGACTGGGTCGGAGAACCCAGGGTCATCGGCTCAGGTGATGACATCATCATTTTCAACAAAATTAAGTGAAAAGATACCAAATAAAATAATAAAGTATTAAAAAATAGTCTTTTATTTATATTGGCTTAAATAAAATAAAATTCAAATTTAATTTTATAATGAAATATTAAGTGCAAAACTAAATGAAGATTTAGTTTTTAAATTTTAATTTATTTATTTTTGATTATTTTGTTTTTATGGTTTAAATGTTTAATATTTTACTCAGGACCTGATTATATTTTTTGTAGTACCAAATAAAACTTAATTCAAAACCAAAAAAATTACTAGTTTTTTTAATTATTAGTACCAAAAATGATTTAATAATACCCAACCCATGAAAAAATGTGTTCAGGATTCTTATAAATTTCCATTTTTCTTCAGAATGTTCAAGATATTTGAGCTCATTGAAGTTTATGATCAAAATTTAATGATCATGCTCAAAAATTATCTTTGTTAAATTTTTTTAGAATTTTTTAATTGGAAAATTCAATGCAGAGATAGATTTTTATGTGTAACAAGAAATGTTTTACCATAGCAAGGTATTGTGCAAAATTCTGCATGCATGAAATTTTTGCATAATCACAGTACTGGGTTAAATAAAAGCCATTTTTGATAAATTGACTTGTTGCCAAAATTCATATTTTTCCCAAGCATATTTATTAGTCTATTTAATTTGAAAAATAAAATTCCCATGAAAACCAAGTGTGACAAATGTGCAGCTTTTTTGCCGAACTAAGACCCTTTTCTTTGGTACCCAGTAAATTGCTAAATTTGGCTACATTTTGATTGTTCTGGTTTAAGTAGAAAATGGATGTACAGGAGACAAAGTTTTATTTTAGATTGGAAAAGTTCTAACATTTACCAGTAATTTACCTTTTGTCCAATTATTTGTCCAACCAAGTTACAAGATTAGAAAAGCTAATTTTGAGCTTGTCCAAATTCCGAATGCTATCGTATTGCATGTTTCAGAGATAACATGGCTTTTTGAGCCGCATAATGGTATTGGTAAATGGATTTTTCAAAATAAAATATAAGAAAGATTATTTTGTTTCTATTATTGATTAATTTTTTATATTATTTTATTAGCTTAAACTCTGAATGAGCTAAAAAAATGATTAATAATAATAAATAAATAACAGAATTATTAAATACACTTATATTCTTAGTGTTTTTTTAAAGTTTTTACCAATACCAACTTTAATTTTTATCTTTGACTTCAAATTCACAGTTATCCTTAATATATCATGGTTCAAATAATTAAAAGTGTAAACAACGATAAAAAATGATATTAGTAAAAAGATAAGATAATAATTAAAATAAAATAAAAAAGTTATTCTCTTACAAAAAAACTAATTTTAATATCCTAGTAATATACCTAGATATTATTAAAAACTGTTTAAAACTAGCTTTTTTTTGTTTCCATTTATTTTCCTTATTTTTAAAAACTTTTTGATAAAAGAAATAATTAATATCGAATCCGTTTCTCTTTTCTGGTTTCCTTTAAAATTCCTATAAAACAAAGTAACTTTTCTATATTAGTATTTATATTGATTATTTTTTGTTATAAAAATTTCAATTTCTTTCAAGAAAAATAAATTTTAAAATTTAATAATTATTTATACTTTTTTCAAAGATTTTTTTTATTTCATCATTAAAAGTTTTTAATTTTTATATATAATGATAGATAAGCAAATAATGGTCAAAATATTTATTTATTTTTGCTTTATTTTAGCAAAAATTATACAGAATTATCATGGTGAACAGCTCGAAGGGCATTTTAATATATACAATTTAAAAAATGACTCTAGAAGTGGTAGGGACAAAATGATCGAATGTGGAATAGAAGTATTGAGAAATGAAAGTTTGAAGATAGTTGTGGTAAAAGATAATAATTGCCAAATAATTACAGAATGTGATCAAATTAAAGAAAAAAATGATATAAATTATATTCTATTTAAAAAAGAGAAACAAATTTTAAAAACCAATTCAGATTTTACAGGTAAGAGAAATTTTTGCCAAAATTTTTATTTGAAATACATTTACTTTTAACAAAAAGAAACAAAGACACTAGGGTACAATTTGAGAGAAATTTGGTCTTTAGCAGTGCTCAAAAATGGCGATTTAGCTAGCGGATCTAGCGATAGTACAATTAAAATCTGGAATATTGATACAGGTTGTGAAGTAATGACACTTACTGGTCATTCAGATACAATTTGGTCCTTTGTAGTACTTCAGAATGGCGATTTAGCTAGTGGATCCGAAGATTATAGAATAAAAATATGGAATATTAGTAGTGGAACTGTCAAATTGACAATTATAACAGACTCAAAAATAGTTTGGTCTTTAGTAGTGCTCAAAAATGGCTATTTAGCAAGTGGATCTAATGATAACACAATTAAAATTTGGAATATTGATACAGGTTGTAAAATAATGGAATTGTCTGGTCATTCTTCTGCAGTTAGATCATTAGCTCTGCTTCCAGATGGCAATCTAGCAAGTGGATCTAAAAATAGCACAGTTAAAGTTTGGAATACTATGAATGGTAGCCTTATAATGACACTAACTGGTCATTCAGATACAATTTGGTCCTTGGTAGTACTTCAGAATGGCGATTTAGCTAGTGGATCCGAAGATAAAACAATTAGAATTTGGAACATTAATAATGCAAATGAAATAATGAGACTTGATTCTAAATCAGGGAGAATCTATTCCTTATCAATTCTAAAAAATGGCGATTTAGCAAGTGGATCTAATGATAACACAATTAAAATTTGGAAGATTAAGAATGGATCTGAAATAAAGACACTTAATGTTAATTCTGGTATAGTTAGATCATTAGCAGTACTACCAAACGGCGGTTTAGTCAGTGGCTCTGATAATGAAATTAAAATTTGGAATTAATTTCTTGTGATAAAACTTAATTAAATTAATTTATTAATAATTAAAAAAAAAACAAAAATATTTATATTTCTATCTATTGTTCTTAATTCTTATAGAAGATATATCTAAATTATAAAAAATTAAAATTAATTTTATTACTTTCTTAAACATTAATTTATATTTAAATTTTTATATTTATAATCAAGTCATTATTATCTAGATTAGCTTTTTTCGGGCTAACAGTAAGAAAAATTTTCTTGCTAAAAAATGTAAGTATTAATATACCTTGGAATTTTAGAACAGAAGGCTCAAGTTAATTGACTCTGGTTTGCGCTCTTAGAACACATCCATTATGACATACTCTCATGTTTAAATAATTTTCCATTCATTACAGAAAATTTTAATTAAAAATAAATTAATTTCTTTTTTATGAAATGGAAGATTTTACTTTAAGGTACTTTAACCATTGATATTTAATTTTTAAATTTAATTTTGAATATTAGTTTTCAAATTGAACTAAAATGTCTTTTTTAAAAAGTATTTTCAATTATTCAGTCTAAATTAATGTCTAAATTAATTTTTTAATTAAAAATAAGGTTCCACAAATCATAAACCGTAGTTAAAATTTGGCTGTTTTTGAGCTCTTATAAGTCAAGTCCGTTACGGAAATATTATTCCAAAAATGTTTTATTTTGTAGAATAAACTCTACTCTACAAAAGTTAGCTTTTATTTTAGAAAGTTTAAAAAATATTTATGAAGAGTCTTAATATTTGTGCACAATATTTTTAGTAAAAATTCCACAGAATTAATAAAAGGGTATATTTTTTGTCAGTAGATAATTAATTTTTTTAGTAGATATTTTTTTTAATAAAAATTAGATAAAATCAATAAGAAGTAGATAATAGTTTTTAATAGTAGATATTTATTTTTTCAAACATAGATAATTAAAAAAAACATAAGAAAAACAAAAAAAAAATTACCTTGTATAATACAAACAAAGTAATTAACACTTAGTTTCTTAACCTTTTTGACGGCTGCTCACTTTCATTATTAGATTTTTTTGGTCTTCCACGTTTACGTTTCTCAGAAATTTGAATATTGTATTCGACTTGATCTTGGACTGCTGAATTTGAAGCCAAAACAAGTTGATTTTGATGAGAGACATTTTTAGATTTTTTTGGTCTTCCACGTTTACGTTTCTCAGAAATTTGAATATTGTATTCGACTTGATCTTGGACTGCTGAATTTGAAGCCAAAACAAGTTGATTTTGATGAGAGACATTTTTAGATTTTTTTGGTCTTCCACGTTTACGTTTCTCAGAAATTTGAATATTGTTTTCGACTTGATCTTGGACTGCTGAATTTGAAGCCAAAACAAGTTGATTTTGATGATAGACATAAAAGATTGAATAGTTTACATTTAGAACCGTACTTGAAACCTCTTGTTGGACTTCGTGTTGATTTAGATTGTCTAACTGCCTGTTAATTGGAGCAATCGAATTTCTTTCCAAAGCTGATCTGGCTTTTTTTTTCGACCTCGTTTTGCATTGCCTTCGATCGCTAAGTCCAAACCCGGGAATTTGTTTAAATTCAAAAAGTGCGAAATTCCGATTGTGTGCTTGCATTTGAAGTTTTTTTGCCAATAATGACATGAACAAATACTCGATTCCCAATTTTCCGAATAGATTTTAACAGCAATAAATTTCATACTCCATTCCAACAACTCATCAAAATCATGCCAACCATCTTCTTTTATCCAAAACTCTTTGCACTGTGCCTTTGTAATATCGGACGTCGATTCAGAACTTGTACACATGTAGAACTGAGTGCCTTCGTGCAAATATTTGACTATTCGTTTTCTCAATTTTACCCAATTGTAACCGAATGTCCATTCTCTAGTTGAAATGATCGGCTTTGACTCAAATTTTTTTGTCGTCGTAAACTCGGCGTCTCGGTCAAGAGACCATTTCTGCAACATGTCTTTCATAACTTTCATAAAATCGTTAAGACTCAACATGTCTCGATCAGTACCCTCGTCTTTGATCACGTTGTTTGTAGACTCTAACCCATTATTGGTACTCGGACAACCTTGCGCGTAAGTCTCATACCAGCAAAAAGTGTTCTCGCTCATCCATTGTGCCTTGAAGTAGTCAAAAACTTAGTAATGTTTTCATCGTTCCTTCTGGACCATTTTTGCTCTAAAAGATCGAACACAGTGTTGAAAAGCCTATGTTGAACACCGCCTTGTATGGACTTAAAATCGGCCTTTATTCTAACCTTAGTATCTCTGTCGACCCCTTTGAGATTTTCGTCGATTTTCCTTTCAACATGAACCCAGCATACAATCCGTTTTTCTAGACGAAAGACCGATTTAAATCCGTTCGTTATTGCGCCTGCTGCATCCGCTAATAAAATACATAGATCGAATTCATGACCATAGAGTTCGAACGATAAATGCTTGCACGTTTTGAACATATACGCGAATTCCGATTCTGTTTCGAATGTCACTGTCATTTGTACCACACAATAATACTGGAAAATTTAACCAGAGTAGTTTGTAAGTAGCGTCTGTTGCGATATGCTTGTACTTTGTCGTACCGTATTTCCTCGCGCAATATCCCATGGGCTTTTATACAGGACACGGTTTAATGTCTCTAGGAAATTATGTGAAACTTAAGTATTTTTGCATAAATAATATCCCAGGGACATTAAGTGAATCAACATGGGAAACTAAGTGAAACATGGTAAATTAATAATGAAATTTTTCAAAAATTTATTTATTTTCGTATGCAATTTATCCTTCAACCATTTTAATACTGTAGATGAACTTGTATAAAGCTTTTTTGAACTTGAACTTGATTTTTTTCTTCTAAAACAAAAAATCCTGTTTTTTTATTAATTTAAAAATTAAAAAATGGCAAGAAACAAAAATTTAAGATATAATTTGGCTTTTAAGCTTAAAGTAATAAAATACGCTGAAGCATATTCTATAAATAAAGCGCATAAAATTCACAAGGTGAGTCATAAGCAAATTAGGTGGTGGATAAGCAACAAACAAAAAATTATGGAATCTCCGAACAAAGTAAACAGGGCTAGGATAAAAAAAAACGGAACGCCACAGTTTCCGAATTTGGAAATAGAACTTAAAGCGTGGATTCTAGAACAAAGGTTGTTGGGGTTTGTGGTCGACGGGAAATCCATTAAACAACAAGCAGCTCAAATAGCTAAGCGGGAATGTTTAGATTTCAAAGTATCTAATGGATGGTTTTCAAGATTTTTGAGGAGATCTAATTTTGTCTTAAGGCGAATAACAACTAGTGGCCGAGACCTTCCAAATAATTCAAGAGAGATTGTTTTAGATTTTATAAATAAGTGTAGATATGAGTTGGTTAATACTCAACGATCATCGGTAATAAATCTAGATGAAACCAGTATCTACCTTGATGCAAAATGCAATTATACCTATGACCAAGTTGGTGCCAAGAGAGTTCCATCGACAAATTCAGGTAATGAAAAAACTAGAATCTCTGTTTGTTTTGCTGCTTCTGCAAGCGGATACAAATTCAAGCCTTTAATAATTGTGCCTAGAGTTAATCCATTGAAAGATTTTGAACCGCCCAACAATGTGGTAGTAATTTATAACAAATCTGGAACTTTCAATGAAGACATGATTTGTGATGGAGTCATAAAGCGATGCCTTGTCCCTAAGATCGCAAGCAAGGATTTCAAAAATCTTGTGTTAATTTTAGATCAAGCACCTTGCCATGCTACAGTAAAAGTCAAAGAGACTTTAGCTCAGAATAATATTAAAACAATTTATGTTCCAAAACGGTTTACTAACCTTCTTCAGCCAGCTGATGTTAGCTGGATGCGTCCGCTTAAAAAAGCGTATTTTGACAGATGGCAAAATTGGCTTATTAATGAAGAAAAGAGCTTTACTGCAGCAGGCAATTTGAAATCCCCTGGATATTCCCAAGTTATCATTTGGATTAGCGAAATATGGGAACAATTGGAGCCAAAAATAATCAGTGAATCTTTTGATCGATGCGGAGTCACTTCAAAGCAAGCTTATGAGTTTCATGTTCAGCTTCAATCGTTCATCGAGAAAAACAAAGTTGACATGATTGATGATTATGATCAATCTGATGACTTTGATTTTTTTTTTTTTTTTTTCAATTTCAAGGTTAATTAAAATAGTTTATTTTTTTATAATAATTAATAAAATTAAAAAATTTGTAATTAAAAAATGTCTCAAATAAAATATTTAAAAATTATAGTGGACAATTTTTATTAATTTTTCTGAACATGTTCTACTTAATATCCCAGGGAAATTAACACTTTTAAAATATGATAAATTTTAGATAAAATACCATGGGATATTAAAGCGTGTTTTCTTTAATTTCAGAGGGATATTACGCGAGGTTTTACGGTAAAAGAAATTAAGCGTTTTGTTGTTATAGTTTCTCTCACAGTATCCAGCTTGTTCGTTAGAATCTTTGGCTTATGATAGTAAACAAGATCACCAATTCCATAGTTTCTTTCTGAAGTATTCAATTTCTTGTCTCCATATTCTTTCATCTTCCTTTTTGCCATTTGATCGTTGATCTTTGCCAAACAGTCTAAGTTATTTTTTGAAAAAAATCTATCATTGCAAAGGGATACAAGCCTAGAGGTGTAATTGATTTTAAAAAGTAATTTTGCAGGAGGCATGCCGGTAGTTCTGTGCGGCGAGGCACGATAAGCACCAAGAAAGAAATTCAATTCCTTTCGCCAAGAGTTACCGGAAGCAGCTGAATTTTTTATAACTTTTTTCAAATTTCGATTAAAACATTCAACTTCACCGTTTGCCCTTGGCCAATATGGGGTAATGAGTCGGTGTTTGATGCCGAAAAACTTACACATGCGTTCAAACTCAGCGCTGTTGAATGGAGGTTATCCATTATCAGTGCAAATCTCCTTTGGAATAGATCTACTGGAATAGAACCTGATGAAGCGTAGTCAACGATCAACGACCAATTTCTATGGCAAACCGGAATCACGGTGGTACAAGCTTTTGAATTTACCTCATCAATCAGTGGAAATCTTGAGTATCCATCGTATTTTACAAGAAGATCGGTACCAGATGGCGTTGGACCAAAGAAGTCAATAAAAAGATACTCCCACGGACCGTCGGGTATAACAGACATTTTCAATGTTTCAATTGTATCTTTTGGAAAATTTATTACAAAAACTCTGCATTGACTCAGCCTAAGTTCAACTTTAGAATTCATTTTTGGGAACCAAGCCATTGTCCTAAGTAGTTCTTTGTCTTGGTAAGACCTTGATGACCCTCATGAGCAATGTCAATTATCTTGTCCTGCAAAGACTCTGGAATAATCCCCAACCTATTTCTCATAATAACGCTATCTTTTGCTATAGAAAGCTCATGAAAACAAGAATCATACATCTGCGACTACGCTTCATCAGGTTCATTTTTGCACCTCTGATTCGATTTATGAGTTCTTGCAAAATTATATCTTCATTCGTTGCTTTGATTAGATCATCTCTGGAAATTGACATAGGAAAATTGACTGAAAATGAGTAGTTAATGTAAGATTCACTACTTTTCTCTTCTTTAACATCCGGCGATGGATGTCTTGAAAGATAATCAGCTGGATTCCCAATTCCTGGTCTGTGTCTAATTTCAAAATCATATTCAAGAATTCTAATAGACCAGTGTTCGATCCGTATGGGTACTTTACTTGAGCGTTTAAACAAATACTCCACCGCTTTATTATCAGTCACAATTACGAATTTCCGACCATACACATAGAGATGAAATTTCTCACAGCCCCACACAACATATTGAGTTCATCGCATGTAAAAAAGACATAAAATTTCTATAATTTATTCAACAATATATTGTAATCTTTAACGAATAAAATCATATTTTGGATTATATTGGTTAATTAGAAAAATTAATAGAACAATGAGAAAAAGTTAATTGAATTGATTGAGAAAAGTATTAATCTTTGCGCATTCTTCGTGAATAAGTTGTTCCATCCTTTGTTCGATCTTTTGAAATAGGCATTTTGTGTTTGATCATATAATTTCTCTAAAACTTTCTCTAAATTAAATATTTTGAAGTCGCGGTCCATTTTTGAAATTGAGAGACATGTGATGAAAATGCATGAATATACTTATTCAGTGTATATTTTTTTGCATAATTAGTTTTTTTAATTCTTTAATCCCACCAATAGAAAGCATATTACGATGGTAGAAAACATTTCTCCTGCATAAATTAAAAAAATTCTATGTCTTGTTCGACTCAATATGATTGCCAGGCATTCTTTCTCAATTTGAGAGTATCGGCGTTCCACTTCACTCAAACTTCGACTTGACATACTAACGATCTTCCTTTCATTATTGTGAACTTGAACTAAGATAGCGCCAAGGCCGATTGGACTCGCGTCTACAATCAACTCCGTGTCCCAGTTTGGATTAAAATAAGAAAGTGCATAGTTCACAACTGAGTCTTTCAGCTTTCTTAAAGCTTCCTCTTCTTCTTTTTCCCATTTAAACTTTGCATTTTTCTTCACTAACTTGCGAAGTGGCGCAACAATATCTGCATGCTTGTTGATAAACCTTGCAGCATATGTACTCAATCCGAGTAAACTATGTACTTCGCTTGAGTTTGTTGGAGTCGAAGCCTCCAATAGTGCTTTTACCTTATCTCCTGTTAACCGAATCCCATCTTTAGAAAATTATAATCCGAAAAATTCAACATTGTCTACTACAATCTTGCACTTATGATTAACTGTAAGACCCTTTTCACTTAATCTCTCAAGCAACTTTTCCAATCTGTCGTCATGTTGTAGAGCTCCTTTGCCAAACACTAAAATATCATCCATTATGTTCTTTACTTCATCTAAGCCTTGTAATGTTTGCTCAATCACGTGGTGGAAAATTTCTGGAGCGGCATTTATTCCCATTAGTAGCCTTTTGTATCGATAAAGACCGGAAGAGGTGCTAAATGTAGTGATGTGTCTGGTCGTCTCGTCAAGTTCAAGTTGATGGAAGCCTTCCAACAAATCAAAAATGGAGAAGGTGTCAGCACCACACATATCGCCATTGATATCTGTTATTATGTCTTCCACAGTTGGTAAGACATATCTTGTACGATTTATTGCTTTATTAGCAGGACTTGCGTCTAACACAAACCTAAGGCGCCCATCACGCATTTGAACAAGCATTGCAGCTAGTAGCCATCTTGTTGGCCCTTCGGCCTTCTCAAAAATATCATTTTCTTTGCCTTTCAAGACAATCTCTTCCGTCTGCTTCCTCATCCTAAACGGCACTCGAGGCCGCTTGATCTGTACTGGCTCAACTGTATTGTCAATATCAAGCTTAACTTTGAATCCTTTTAACTTTCTTATACTATCACTAAAGACGCTTGGATATATTTGCTTATAAAAATCAATTGATTTGCATTCTAAGTTATTTATGATTTTAACCACTCCTAGCCTGTCGGCAGTCTCAAAACCAATCAAACACCTCTCATTGCCCTTCACCACTGCCACATCAGCTTCTACCAACTTGTTTCCATACTCGATTTTCGCTCTAAATTCGCCTTCAAAACTAATTGGAACTGGATTTTGGTAGCCATACACAGAACAGTTAACTTTCCTTAGCTTAGGTTTATCTTTTATCGAGTTGTACATTGATTCATTTACCAAGGATACTACAAATATTGTGTCCATTTTTTATTTAAAATAAGCATAATAAGTAAAAATACCAAAAAAATTTTATTTTTCCCATTTAATCAATAAAAAAAAAACATATTTAGTTAAAGAAAACTTTAAAAAAATCTACAAAAAAATTTAATTTTTTTTCTTAGTACAACCATTTGGGCAGTAAAAACCTCTTTTTTTCTTCATGACAGCATTACAAGTTTTACAAATATTTTCGATAGATAAAACTGTATCATTTGGCTTTTGTAGATGATTTTGGAGTTGGTTCTGATTCTATATCAGAGTCTTGGTCAGATTCAAGAATAGCATTTTCTTCGTTCTGAATGTAGTCAAATGGTTGATGTTTCTTTTTTGCTCCTCGCTTTGGCTTGTTGTTCAATAGTATATCCATTCCAATATCATTGAAATTCATCAATTCTAAAAAAGAAAAATATTAATTAAATTAGAGAAAAAATTAAAAAAAAAATACTTACTAAGCCTGTAACAACATGCTATTGAATGACAACAATAATAATCTCATCGAATGTTGTCCAAGTTTTTGATTCTAAATCCGATAAATACTGCTTGCCTTCATTATGAGTAAAATCAGTCTTTTTGCCACTTTTCACAAAGAATCCATTTACTAAGTGGATGAGTACTTAATTTAGTGTCAATTAAAAAAATATATTGAGCTTTTTTGATTTTAGTTGCAATTTATTTGATAAAAGGTGTAAATTCATTAAATGTGCTATGTTTTTATTAATTAAATTATTTTTTTTAAAATATGAAAATGAATTTTGGTAAAAAAATACCAAAAATTTAGTTTTTTTAAGTAAAAATATCATACTAATAAAGACATTCAAAAACTTTAACACTAGAAAGCCCGACCAAAAAATGACAAAAATTTAAAAACCAATTTTTAAAAAAATTATCATAGAATAGCAACATTTTTTTTGATATTCAATAAAGTCTCCAAAAATCTATAAAATAAAATACTGAATATTAAATTCTGTTACTGCATTCAAAAGATATTGAGATTTGAAATTTAAAAAAATGGGTCTAAAAAACCCGTCGGGTCTTCTAGTGTTAAACTAACTTCGCTAGATATTTTCATTTTACACTTAGGATAAAATTTTTAATTTAGATCATCATTTAATGGAGGAGTAAAATTTAAAGATACTAAAATTAATGATTTGGGGCACCTTAAAAATTTTGTCTTTCTGTCTTTTTTCCTTGTTTGAACTGTCGAATTTTTATGTTGACCATAATTTTGCATTAAAGAAAAAAAAACATTTTATAAAATTTAATTTTTGAACTTTATTTTTAAAAAATTGTTGGTATACGGTAGTTCTTGTTTTTGATAAAAATTTTAATTGATGCCTTTAATTGTATATAAATTATGGCTAAAAGAAGAGTAGTACTGCGCATCTCTGGAACAGTTTTGGTCCGACAGCAATTTTTTTAATTTGACTTTTGATAAAATAAAAAAATTAACAACAAAAATAATAACAATAATTATAATGATAGTTTTATTAGATTAAGGAAAAATAAAAAAGTTCTCAATAAAGTACTTTACATGATTGTCTATAAAATAAAATACTTAAAGATTTTAAAAAATTTTATTTTTACAGGGAAGATTTTTCGAGGGAAAAGACAAAAAATAAAAGGAAAAAAAATTAGTTGTAAAAAAATTTAATTGTATATATTTTACTTGTTGAATTATTTCTATATTTTAATCTTAAGAAATTTTAACTTAAGATAAACAAATAACTTAGAGTTTTGAAATTAAATTTAATTTATTGTCAAATAAAAAATTGACTTAATTTTTTAAAATGATTCCGGATATAAATTTTATAAAATGCAATATGTATTTACTTTAATAAATCTTTATTAGAGTTTTTTCTTTTATTTCTATTCTTCCAGTTATTTGCGTCATTATAAACATTATAGAAAAACTAATATTATTTAAGATAATTTCAAATAGGAAATAAACTTTTTAATTCATAAATTCTTTACGGATCACAATTAAAAAAAAGACTCTACTAATTTAATAAAATAAGTTCATTAAATAAAATTATCAATTGCTTACTAACTAATAGACATGATTATTTTTAACTAATATACTTTATTTATTGAAAGACTTTAATTTTAGACAATGGACCATAAATTAACTTTTTTTATTTTAATTTTTGTAATAACTGCAGAGAGTGATCAATGTGAGAAAGTCGAAGGTTATTTTAAAATGTATAATTTTAAGGATAACATCAATAGTAATTCAAACAAAATAATGGATTGTATATTAAAGACATTGAAAAATGAAAGTTTGAAAATAGTTGTGGTCAGAGATAATGATTGCAAAATCATTAACGAATGTGATAAAATACCAGAAAAAGATCAGATAGATTTTATTCTATTTAAAAAGAACAAACAAATTTTAAAGACCAATTCAAATTTTACTGGTAAGTGAAAATATCTGAAATAATTATCTTTTGATGTTAAATCCCTTGTATAAAAAGAAAAATATAGACTGAATGGTCATAATTCTGCGGTAAGGTCAATAGCAGTGCTTAAAAATGGCGATTTAGCAAGTGGATCTGGTGATAATACAATCAAAATCTGGAATATAGATACAGGTTGTGAAATTATGACTCTGGATGGTAATTCTGGTACAATAACTTCATTAGCTGTTCTTCCAAATGGTGATTTAGCAAGTGGGTTTGTTACAAACAAAATTATAATTTGGAATACAAATAATGGTAGTGAAAAAAAGACACTGACTGGTCATTCAGGAGAAGTTAAATCTTTAGCAGTTCTTCAAAATGGCGATTTAGCCAGTGGATCTGATGATACCAGAATTAAAATTTGGAATGTTTATAATGGAACAGAAAAAATTACTCTTACTGGTCATTCTGATTCAGTTATGTCTCTTGCTGTTCTTAAAAATGGTGACTTAGCCAGTGGATCTAATGATACCACAATTAAAATTTGGAATTTGAATAATGGCAATCTAAAAATGACACTGTCTGCCAATTCTGGTCGGGTAAGATCTCTTGTAGTGCTGCAAAATGGCGATTTGGCAAGTGGATTAACTGATAACACCATAAGAATTTGGAATATAAATAATAGCACTGAAAAAATGACTCTTAATGGTCATTCTGATTCAGTTTTTTCACTTGCAGTCCTTCGAAATGGTGATTTAGTAAGTGGGTCTAAAGACGGCACAATTAAAATTTGGAATTTAATTAGTGGAACAGAAAAATTGACCTTTGATGATCATTTAGGACATGTTTGGTCTTTAGAAGTTCTTCAGAATGGCGATTTAGCAAGCAGTTTTGAGAATAAAACAGTTATAATTTGGAATTAAAATTTATCATTTATTTCATATATTTAATTAGATAATAATTTAAATCAGTTTAAGAAACTATTTGGATTTATTTAATTAATAATGAATTTTTTAGAGACATTTTTAAATGAAATTAACTATTATTGAACTTTATTAATAAATAAAAATTACATTCACTAATTAATTATTTCTAATAAAAAGTTCTTTCTTTATTTTGAGAATATATTTAATTTGACTTAATTTAAGTAACTAAAAATAAATAGCGCCGGTGAAGTTAAAAGCAACTTTTTGAAGAGCAGAGCAAATTTGAAAATTTAATGTTTTAATTTGAAAAAAATTCAAAGCTTTTGAAAAACAAAAAATTTTATCAATTATAAACAAAGATTGTTAAATTAGAATTTTCATTTTTTTTTGTCAAATAAAATTTTCTGTAGAACAAATTATTGAAAATTTGCTCTGCTTTAGAAAAAATTGCTTCAAAATTCACTGTTCCAATAAATAAGTACTAAAACTTATTTGAATTGTCCTTGTATCTTCGCTGCATTCAAACGAATGTCTAGTATATGGTTTTTTTACAGTTTTTGTTTAAAAGTGGCACTTTTTACCACAAATATATGTTCCTTGCCTAATTTTAGATGAATTTAATATGTAAGGAATTATTATCGAAAAAAAAATTATAAAATATTGACCAAAAGCTTGAATAAAGACCAATTGTTTCTTAAAATTATTATCTTAATTACTTTAAATAACACTTGAGAATGGTTTAAAACCTACAGAAAAATTTTTAAATATTTAATTTTTAAAAGATTAATTAGTATTTATTTAGTATTCCATATCTATGATAATTGTAAAGTCTCGCTTCAGGACTTGAGGGATTTAAGCCATAAAAAAGTAAAACAATTAAATCTAGTTAATTAAATGGAATCAAAAAATAAAGTGATTTATTTAAAATTAGTTGTTAGTCTGATTTGCCCACAGTAAAGCGTGAGCTATGCTTAAATGAGGACCGAAGAGAAAGAGTGAGGGATGTCAAAAAGATTTTAAGCAAATAATTTTTCAAAATAAGAATAATTCAACCTTTTATTTAAAAAGGAAACATAACATTGGCTACACAATTTAGTTTTATTATAAAGCACGATAAATTATTTACACAAAAAATATTGTGAAATAATTTGGAGAAGGTCTTAAACCTCTTTTTATATCGGTCACTAATTCTTTTTGGTATTGAGTCAACTGAGCTCTCAGAAGTGGATTTTGGTACATTATTTAGGATATCTGGAACAATATTTTTCATTCAATGACCTTGGCTTATATCTTAAAAAATTTAATTGAGAAAATAAATATTGTCACTAGTTCAATATAATTAATAATAAAAATTATAAAGTCTGGCTTGGATAAATAAGAAAAAGTTATATACCAGGATGTCGTAAATTTTTCAGAAATGGAAAACTTTAATTAAAAAACTTTTTTAGCTAGTTTTCTTTTATTTGCATCTGATAATAAAACTAATAAATATACAAACCATTTCTTATTTCTGGTTTCCGTTCAGACTCTAATAAAACAAAAAAAACATTTCAATTATCGGCAATCAACAGATTATAAAGTCTCATTTGATTCTTTTATAAAATTAAATTAAAATCTTAAGAAAGAAATTTATATGAAATTTTGTAAAGTTAATTTTGCTTTAAAAATTAAATAAAATGAAAGTAAAAATTTGATATTTAAATAAATTTATTTTTATCTTTATTTTAGAAAAAATTAGTAAAAAATTTCATATTTTTTGACTCTAAAATTTCCTTAGTGACTGGAAAAAAGTTATTTTTTTCAATCACTTAAATCTATTGAACTTTAGATTAATTAATTAATTTAAAAAGAAAAATATCTTTAAGTTCTTTCTTTATAAAACATGACAATATCATTTTTTATTATTATTCAACCAACAAGAACAAAGATCAAAATCTCAAATAGATATAAAAATAAAATTAATTAAAACATTAAAAAAATAGTTTTTTGAACTTATTGTCAAATTTACAAAAAGTTATTTTATTGATAATATTATGAATCTTTCGCTTAAAATAAACAAATTGAATCTAAGAGAAATTGATTGATAAATTACCTCATAAAACAGGAGAAAATTTTTTTAGAATTTTAAAATTTATAAAATCAAAATTGACATTTAATTCCTTATCAATTAGTTTATATGATTTAGAAATCGCTTTTATCAATGCAGCTAAAAAAGTTACTAAATCTCGGGTTAATTATTATTAATTTCATTTAAATCAAATTTTTAAACATGTTAAAAGTAATTATCAAAAATTGATCAAAGATTTAATTAATAGTTTAGAAGTTAAAATTCATTTTTTATGAAATCAAAAATGAATATAAAGGATCGTTTGATTTATAAAATAAATTAGATAATTTTTAAACTATCTTTGACTTTGCTCTGCACCATTGCTTTTTTAAAGCCATGAAAAGGTGAATTTTTAACATTTTCTCTTTTTAAAATATTAATATTTTTAATTAATTATTAAATACAATCATAAAACTAGATTGATTTTTCTTTAAAAATAAAATTTTTAAAAATTACAATAGACTTTTAACTTATTAGATATTTTATCGTTTATTATTTACTTAAAAAATATTAATTTTATAAAGCTTCATTGAATAAATTAACTAGTAGATTGGCGATTTTCATCAAGTTCTTATAAATCAGTTCATAATTACCTATCTGGATTCAAGAGATTTTAAGTTGGCCAATATTCTTAATTTTCACTTGGCTGGAATGCTGTTTAAATAAATTTAAAAATGGAATATATTTTTTTAAATTCAATATTAAATCATAATATCCAAAGCCGATTTTCTTGGAAAAATATTGGTTTTTTTATATGATTTAGGAAAATTACGTTTTTATAATGAATTAAATATGTAAAAAAAATCTTAAAGTTTCTTTATTTCAAACTTACTTCAAGTTAATTATACTCAAACATTTAATAGTTTGCTTACATTAATAATTAAAAAAGTTAATAAATGTTATTAAAAAGTAGAGACTGGTACCAAAAAGAAAGAAAATTTTAACAAAATAAATTTGTTTTTGTGTATCTTTGGATTGTTTTAACTTTGAGATATGGGTCATTTGCCAGAAGGCTTTATTTTCAAGCTTTCGAGACCAATTTCCTTTTAAATTACTGCAATTCAATTAAGAAAAGCTTTTTTTTTTGATAATTAATAGAGATTCTAAATGATAAACAAAATTTTATCTATTCTTTAACAAAACTTTAAAAAACACAAAAAACAAAAAAACTTTTTTTGTGGTCTCTTTATTATAAATAAAGTTATCTTTAAACAAAAATGGTTTAATTTTAGACAATGGACCGGAAATTAACTTTTTTTTTTTTAATTTTCATAATAACTACAGAGAGTTATCATTTTGAGAAGTTCGATGGTTATTTTAACATGTATAATTTTAATAATAATTACAGCAGAAATGCAAACAAAGTATTCGAATGTTTAATAAAAACATTGAAAAATGAAAGTTTAAAGATAGTTGCGGTCAAAGATAATGATTGTCAAAAATTAACACACTGTGATCACATTCCAAATAGAAATGAGACTGATTTTATTTTACTTAAAAAATACAAACAAATTTTAAAGACCAATTCAGATTTTACAGGTAAAAAATTTTAAAAAATTTATGTTTTTGTGTTTTTAAATTGCTTAAAAATAAAAGAAAAATATAGAATGAATGGTCATAATTCTTCAGTTAGGTCAATAACAGTGCTTAAAAATGGCGATTTAGCAAGTGGATCTCGTGATAACAAAATAAAAATCTGGAACATTGAAACAGGTTGTGAAATTATGACTCTTAGTGGTCATTCTGGTTCAGTTTTTTCACTTACAGTTCTTAAAAATGGTGATTTTGCTAGTGGGTCTATTGACGGCAAAATAAAAATTTGGAATTTAATCGGTGGAACAGAAAAAATGACACTGTCTACCAATTCTGGTTGGGTAAGATCACTTGTAGTTCTGCGAAATGGCGATTTGGCAAGTGGATTAAATGTTAACACCATAAAAATTTGGGATGTATATAATGGAACAGAAAAAATGACTCTAACTGGTCATTCTGGTTCAGTTATGTCTCTTGCTGTACTTCAAAATGGTGATTTAGCTAGTGGGTCTATAGACGGCACCATTAAAATTTGGAATGTAAATAATGGAACAGAAAAATTGACCCTTTATCCTCATTCAGGAGGGGTTTGGTCTTTAGCAGTTCTTCAGAATGGCGATTTGGCAAGTGGATTAAATGTTAACACCATTAAAATTTGGGATGTTTATAATGGAACGGAAAAAATGACTCTAACTGGTCACTCTGGTTCAGTTTTGTCTCTTGCAGTACTTCAAAATGGTGATTTAGCTAGTGGATCTAATGATACCACAATTAAAATTTGGAATTTAATTGGTGGAACAGAAAAATTGACCCTTTATCCTCATTCAGGACGTGTTTTGTCTTTAGCAGTTCTTCAGAATGGCGATTTGGCAAGTGGATTAAATGATAACATCATAAAAATTTGGAATTAAAATTTATTTACAAAATTAATTAATCAAAAACATAAAAATTTTAAATCGTTATTGAGAAAATATTATTATTTGTTTTTAAATACAAACAAGCAACAACGTAAAATTTTTTTACATATTTTTATTTCGAAATTCCTTGAAAAAACCTTGAAAGAATTAATAAAGATTTTCCTTTTTTTTCAAAAAAAATATTCATGCTCAATTTAAATGATTTCTACTAAAATCTAATTGATTTTTTAATTTAAAATTTAAAAAATCTTTATTTCTTTCTCATTTCTTCGATACCTAATCTACAATAAAATTTTTCTAACACAATCAATTTCAAATGGTTTTAATCTGATTTTTGTCCAAAATTTTGCATATTTCAAAAGTTGTCTGAAAAAAAAATAAAATTCGCACACTCATAACAATTAAATCAAATTATTAAGTACCAACAGATAAATTAGAATTTAAATATAACATTTAAGTGACTATATCTAGTTAAATTTAAAAAAGTTTTAAGATCTAAACTTCTATTCTACACCGAGATAATTTATTCCAATTTAAATTATTATAAAACTACAAAGAATTTAATTTGTTTTATACCCAGAAATAAAAAGAAAAGGGATACTTTTATAAATTGCCAAATAAGATATAATGAATTTTTAGTTCTAGTTGATAAATTATTCAAGATGTAACCTTTGAATTATTAAATTTTAGAAAAAAAATCTCTTAATCGATCTAAAATTAGACAATTCTACTAATTAAAATTATCAATTAGTAAATTTTTATTTTATTATATCACAAGGTTTAATTTCTCGCAATAAAAATAATATTTAACCCAGAAATTATCCTTTATTCTAATTACTTATTTACAAAAAATTTGAATCGATTATTTTGTATCAATTTTTTATCGTGGCAAATGAAAAAATGTATTCACTTGTCTATAATAGGAAAAGAGAAAAAGTGAAGTTATTTTATATTCACTTATATTTTATGATGATACAAAAATTCATTCTTCTGCTAAATGAAAAATGAAATTAAAAAAAAAGAACAAAATTTCGTACAAATGATAGATTAAAAAAAAGTATAAGATAGGATAAATAATTATCCTAATATTTTAATTATTTTTTAGTGTATAAAAATTAATAATAATAATAAAAATAATTTGCTATGTTGATTATGCTTATATTCCATCACGTTTATCTACAAAGAAGCATCTGGACAAGGATAATATAAAGAATTATCTGTTACACAAATATGGAAAACATTTATGGATCTTGAAGATTGGAAAATAAGTTCTTGTACTTGTCCACTCTGGAAAAAAATTTATATTTGTAAACATTAAAAAGCTATTGCCTGTCTGGATAAAGGTCTTGCTAGGCATCCAAATGCTAAAGATGTTCCTTTAGGTCAAAATTGAAAAAAATGAAGACCGGCAAAGACCAACAAAGCGCTGAATATGCAAGAAATTGAGACTAATATATATAAAAAAATAAAGAAGATAATATGGTTATTAATGATGATGTTGAGAATCTCGTTGTTGAACAGCCGGTTGAACCTATTTTACAAGAAGTCAACTGTAATTTACCAACTAAACGCGGTAGAGATCGACCGCCTAAAAAAACAGCTAAAAAAATTAATTTTATTTGATTAATTGATTATTTTCTTTCATTTTTTTCATTTGATTAATTTCTTTATCAGAGTAAAAGAAATTTTATATCAATTTTTATTTTTTAAGCAGAAAAAATGGCCAATCCTTTAAAAAGTTGTTGTTCTTTAAAACTCAAAATCCCAAAGATAAAAATTAAATAATACTAAAAAAAAGTATATATATTCTGAAAGAGCATAGATTATAAGAATTTATATCAAAAAATTTATTATTCAAAACTGTGAATTCGTCTCAGGAAATAATCGGTTTCATAATTCATAAATTTTTGTTATCTTGTTTTGCTTTTTTGAAACATTGAGTTAATTTTTTGTAAATAAAGATATAAATTTAAAGTTATGCTTATTTAATTCACTTTTCCAGTTTAGCTATTTTATTTTGATTACACCAAAAAAAATAAAAATAAAAGCATAGATTGATATTAATAGATTTTATCAATAGATATGGCATCTTACAGTGATGAAGCAATAAAATCTGGAACATTAAGAATGGATCTGAAATCAAGACACTAAATGTTAATTATGGTATAGTTAGATCATTAGCAGTACTACCAAACGGTGGTTTAGCCAGTGACTCTGATAACGAAATCATAATTTGGAATTAATGTCTTGTGTTAAAACTTAATTAAATTAATTAAAAAAAAAACAAAAATATTTTTATTTCTATCTATTTCTATCAAATAAAGGCTTAAATAAATATGATTATTATCTTATTAAAAAACTGCTAAAAACTAAAAAAACATAATTTTGGTAAAGCAAGAAAAAAATCCATAGTTTTGAGCTTTGAATGATACTCTGCATACTTTCCATAATCAAGTCTTTTTATATTATCTAGTCCAGCTTTTTTCGGACCAACAGCCAGAAAATTTTCTTGCTAAAAAATATAACTATTAATATGTAATATATTATGAGACAATGAAGGAAGGCTGTGTAGGATCAGACGGCGCTTAGTACCAGAACCAAAGCCAGGGTGTATAAGGCGACCGTGCTGTCTACAATTCTCTATGGAGCTGAGACATGGAGTTGCAACGATGATGATTATGCCAAACTCAACGGTTTCCACCTCAGGAGATTACGGCAACTAGCGGGTTACCAGAGTGCACACTCGGCGCCCTAGAGAACATAGTGCGGCGATACAGGTTACGTTGAGCTGGACACGTAAGAAGGTATGGAGACCACCGATGGGCAAGTGCTTTCCGGTGATCTTGTTGGTGGAAAACAGGGTCGTGGCAGGCCAAGGTTAGAGTGGACTAACTGTTTAGAAAGCGATTTGGAAAGGGCAGGAATCAAGAAAGGCCAGTGGACAATGATGGCAAAAGAAAGGACCGTGTGGCGCGATGCAATCTCGTCCCTAACTTCGACTTCAAAGAAATAGGACCCTTATTAATTTGAGCATAAATAATATTATAAAAGAGTTTCTTATATACTGTATCAAGTACGTGACAAGATTCATTAAAAGAGTAAGGATACTATTATAAACTTCCAAATAAGGTAAAATGAATTTTAATAAGTTTAGTTGATTAATTATTCAGGACATCAGATAGTTATATGACAAATATACATTGAAATTTTAGAACAGAAGGCTAAAATTAATTGACTTTGGTCTGCGCTCTAAGAACACTTCCGTTATGACATACACTTTGATTTAAATAGCTTTCCATTCATTCCAGAAAAATTTTAATAAAAAATAAATTGATTGCTTTTTTTGAAATGGAAAATTTTACTTTGAGCTACTTTAATAATTTCCTTTTATTTTCCTTTTAAAGAAAAAAATTAATTTTTTTTCGGAAAAATTCCTTTAATTCTGTTCGTCTGTCTATTTTGGTAAACAAAAAAGCACAATCATGTCAAATCAAAATCGTTACTTATGCAGTTGGTTTTACATAAAATCTTGTTCTTTACTATTTTTATCACTTATATTAAATTATTATATTTTATTATCAATTTTTGTGTGGTATTTATAATTTTAATTTAAGTTGTTTAATTTTCTTATAAGGTACAAAATCAGCTAATGTAAAAAATATTTTTTGCAAATATAGTAATTTTAAAATTTTAAGTAAAAATCAGGATATAATTGAAAAACCATTAACAAAATAAACTTTTTTGGGAAAAGAAAAAAATATTCAATTTTAAAAAAAAAGTGAAATAATGGATTTTTATATAATTAATTTTTATACTTAATAAATAAAATCTTTTGAGTTCTTGATTGATAAAAGGAAAAATTTTTAAAAAAATTCAATTTTTAGCTTTTTTTGAAATTAGTCTCAAAATGAAATAAACATTTTTCATTTTATCCAATTAAAAGTTTAATTAATGATTTAAATTCAATTAAACTATTTAGTTTTCATTTTTTAAACTTAAAATTTTTAATTTAATTAAATTGAGTCTGCACTCTTTGAACACTTTTCTTATGACCAAGACTAAAAGATCTATATAAAGCTATTTTGGCATCAGAAAATGGTAAAAAAATTGGAAAATGCAAATTAACTATTTTGTCTGTTAGTCTACTTAACATTTACTAGCATATTTAATTCTGGTCCTCTTTGAATGGAAAAAGAAAAACCATGCTAAACCAAAAATATTCTCTCTAACGGATATTCTAATTAATTTATTTCATTCGATTAATTTTTTATTTTATTTAAATCCTTTTAATTTTTATATACAATGATAGATTTGCAAATAATGGTCAAAATATTTATATTTTTTTGCTTTATTTTAACAAAAATGATACAGAATTGTCATGGTGAACAGCTCGAAGGACATTTTAATATATACAATTTAAGTAATGACTCTACAAGTGGTAGGGACAAAATGATCGAATGTGGAATAGAAATCTTGAGAAATGAAAGTTTGAAGATAGTTGTGGTAAAAGATAATAATTGCCAAATAATTACAGAATGTGATCAAATTAAAGAAAAAAATGATATAGATTATATTCTATTTAAAAAAGAGAAACAAGTTTTAAAGACCAATTCGGATTTTAAAGGTAAGAGAAATTTTTGCCATAATTTTTATTTGAAGTACAACTGCTTTTAATTGAAAGAAAAAAAGACACTGTCTGGTCACTTAAAAGGTGTAAGGTCTTTAGCAGTTCTAAAAAATGGCGATTTAGCAAGTGGATCTGATGATAACACAATCAAAATTTGGAATATAGATACAGGTTGTGAAGTCATGACACTGACTGGTCACTCTAAATCAGTTTGGTCACTTGTTGTTCTTCAAAATGGCGATTTAGCAAGTGGATCTTTTGATAAAACAATTAAAATTTGGAATGTAAATAATGGAGCTAAGAGAATGACGCTTGATGGTCATTTAGGTCGAGTTAGTTGTTTAGCAGTCCTTAAAAATGGTAATTTAGCTAGTGGATCTGATGATAATACAATTAAAATTTGGAATATTGATAATAAAAGTGAAAAATCGACACTGGATGGTGATTTAGGAGAAGTTTGGTCTTTAGAAGGCCTTAAAAATGGCGATTTAGCAAGCGGATTTGATAATAATACCATTGCAATTTGGAACATTAATAATGGAACTAAAATAATGACAGCTAATTATGGTTATTTTGCAAAAATATGGTCTTTGGTAGCTCTACAAAATGGAGATTTAATAAGTGGGTCTGGTAATGGAAAAATTTTTTTATGGAATATTAATAATGGAACTGAAAAAATGGCACTAAATGAACATACTGGTCCAGTTAAATCAATTGTAGTACTTCAAAATGGTAATTTAGCAAGTGGATCCAACGACGGCACAATCAAAATTTGGGATATAAATAATGGAACTGCAAGATTGACCATGAATTGTCATTCAGGTAAAGTTTTTTCACTTGCAGTTCTTCAAAATGGTGATTTAGTAAGTGGATCAGAGGATAATTCAATAAAAATTTGGAATTAATTTATTAAAAACAAACAAATTTTTTATCAATTTATATGAACTTTTAAATTTATAAAAATACTATTTAATTGTTACTCGTAAGATTCAAGTATTTAATAATAAATTGCTAATAATGAAAACAATATAATATAAACTAAGAATTTTGGCAATGGTCCACCAATTAACCTCTCAATGGTTCCTTAACACCAAAAGCCCCCACTTTTTTATACGGCTAACTTAAATGGTAGAAAAAATTTCTCGGGTCTTTAAGTGTTAATTATACTTTCATTATCTTGCTATCATGGAATTGAATAAATAAAAAAAAAATATGTTTATAACCATTTTGATTAAATATATAGATTCTAATTTAAAAAATTTTTCTAAAAATACTTATTTAAGCCTAAAATGCATACTTAACAAAATGGCATTAAACTAGATTGTCTTTTCTTGATGCTCGATGTTTGCAGACAGCTTTACCATGCATTAGTATTGAAAAATAATAGCCAATGCAAAACATCACGAGCCATGTTTATATCTTCAGTTAGTTTAAGGTTTAACTATACAGTACTGCACAAAAGTTTAGACGCACAGGCTTTTTTAATAAGTATAATTCGTGAGACATAAAAAAATTAAGTTTTGTTTTAGAAATAAACAAAATAAATATCAGTTTTTAATTAAACTAACTCTGCTCTACAAATTGATATAAAATATATGATAATTCGATTTTAAACTTATTTGAAAAATTGAAATTAAATAAAAGCCATAAAAATGTGAGCCAAAAATTTTTGCACAAAAGTTTAGACGCACATCATTAATCTCTAATTAGAAATCGATTAATTAGCTTAAATGAATTGTTAAATATCTTAATTTAAAGATTATGCAGTAAGTGTTAGATTCATATATGAAACATTGCTATTAAACTTCCTGCTTAGTGTCTGTGACATTATAAATTACACCGGGAAATTTAAGCAATCTTGGTAAAAAAAATGGGTAAAAAAAGCGTTACCAATGAAGTTAGATGTCAGATAATTGGTCTACTAAAAGATAAGACCAAAAGTAATAGGGAAATAGCAAAATTGGTAGGAGTATCAGAAAAATGTGTGAGAACAACAAGAAAAAATAATGATATCTATGGAACCCCAAAGGAATCAACAAGGCCTGGGAGACCAAGAAAGCTTACTTATAAGGACCAAAATAGTTTATTTATACAGGTAAGAAAAAATCCTACAATAAGTAATAAAAAGTTGGCCTCTGAGTATAATTCTAAGTTTGAAAATGTTAAGGTAAGTAGAGAAACAGTAAGGAGATTTCTAACTAGTAAAGGAATAGGAACTTTAACAGCTCTTAAAAAGCCATTGCTGACGGCATCGGATATAATCAAAAGATTAAAATGGTGTAAAGAAAGACTGAATTGGACAGTTGAACGTTGGGGAATGGTAATTTTTAGTGATGAATCAAATTTTGAGGTGTGTAGGAAAACAAGGATTTTAGTAAAAAGGTTAAGAAAAGAAAAATACGACACAAGATTTGTTGTACCAACTCTACAAGGTGGTGGTGGATTTGCAAGAATATGGGGATGCATCAGCGCTAAAGGTACAGGCTGTTGTCGTATATATGAGGGGCGAATTAATCAATATAACTACAAGGAAACGTTAGAAAATGAACTTATGGTAGATTCTTATGTGTAACAGAACATGTTAACCATGGAGAATTGATGATATACCGTAACTAAAATATTTTCCATTCTGAAATTAATTATTCTCTCATCTTTTGGGTATAGATTTCCTTAGCTTCATTAAGAGAGATTATATTTCTTTCCTCTATTAAATTCAAAATATACTCTTAATTTTTAAATTTTTTTTCTAAAATAGTCGGCTCATTCTCATTGAAATTGTGAATTCGTAAAAGATATCCTTTTACATTAATTTTCACCTTTTTATCTAATTGATTAAGGTCATTGAGACGTTTATTCTTTTTTTTTTATATATTTTTAGTTAGTCCTAACTTTTCAATATTCCAAGTTATTCTTAATATAAACTCATCATTATTTATTAATTATTTAATTTTATTCATCTGGATCCTGAAAGTTTAGATCTAACTGATCAAAATCATTTATTGTAATTTATTGCCAGTTCTATCTGACTATATTCTTCTAAAGCGATATAGATTGATAATTTTATCAATAGATATGGCAACTTGAAGTAAATGATCAATTCAAAGAGTTCATCTTTGGATTTGGATTAATCTTAAATCTAATTTTAATATTTCTAATGTTTAACGGAACAATTAGAGCCTTAAGCAGGTAATTACATTTTTAGCTTTGAAACAAAAAACTTACTCAAAAAAGAAGCAAAAACTTTGGCGAAGTTGTTATTATAAAATGATTTATTAAAAATAAAGATAGTAATTTGAGATAAAAATGCGGTTTATAATTGCGGTAAAGAATAAATTTATTTTTTATTCATTTTTGACCATAACCAAGTAAATTATAAGATGCATAAGATATTAGATTTAAGGAATTTTTTTTTATTACCAAAATATAATTTCAAGTTTTTGCCAAAAAGTGGGTCAATTAGAATATTGAAGCAAACAAAGAGTCAAAAAAATCAATTAAAATTTTTCTATTTTAATAAAAACTTTTTGTCTATCTTTTTTATACTGAACATAATATTAGTTAAAATCATAAAGTAAGATTCCTTTTTTTAGTAAAAATAAATTATTCAATGTAATTTTACTTATTAAAAAAATCAAACTGATTAAATTAATTAATTTAAGAATATTTAAAAAAACATTCTTTATTTTATTAAATAACTGATTTTAATTTCTAAGTTTTTGATTGAATTTTTGAAAAAAAATTTAGTTCCAAATTATAATTGTCTCACTCCCAAAACTACTTGCTAAATCGCCATTCTGAAGTACTGCCAAACACCAAGCATCTCCTGAATGTCCAAACACTGTGTATTTTATATTACCATTATTTAAATTCCAAATTTTAATTCTGGTATCCACAGACCCACTAGCTAAATCACCATTTTGAAGAACTGCGAGGGACATAACCGAACCAGAATGACCATTAAGTGTCCTTTTTTCTGTTCCATTATTTAAATTCCAAATTTTAATCTTGTTTTCATAAGATCCACCTACCAAGTCACTATTTTTAAGAACAACGAGTGAGAAGACTGAATTAGAATGACCAATCATTGTCATAACTTCGCAACCTGTATCAGTATTCCAAATTTTGATTGTATTGTCACCAGATCCACTTGCTAAATCGCCATTTTTAAGCACTGCTATTGACCCAACAGCTGCTTTATGACCATTCAATCTAAATTTTTCTTTTCAGATAAAAAATTTTACACCAAACGATAATTTTGTCAAATATTTTCTCTTACCTTTAAAATTTGTTTGTCCTTTTTAAATAAAATAAAATCTATCTGATTTTTTCCTGGTATTTGATCACATTCAGTAATTATTTGACAATCATTATCTTTGACCACAATTATTTTCAAACTTTCATTTTTCAATGATTTAAATAAACATCCGAATATTTTGTTTGTGTTTCTGCTGTAATTATCATTAAAATTATACTGTTTACAATTGAAATTATATTCAATAAAAGCGAAAATTAGCAAAAAAAATAGTTTTTTGTCCATTATCTAAAATTTTTTTTATTAGTTAATTGTATAAAGAAAAGGTAAAAAATATTCAATTTAAAATTCTTGTATTTCTATTGATGATTTTTTTAAATTATCCTTTAGACTGTTTACGCTAATATTTCTGAATAATTATTTTAAAATTTACAATAATTGATATTAAAGAATGTTTTTTGTGATAAAAAAAAACTACAAATTAATATAATGAAATAATTTATAAACTTTGTTAAGCTTATTTTTTAATTTTGATCCGCCAAGAAATTAATATTTGTTTTTCAATATCATTTAAAAATCTATTTCTTTTTCCATAAAGTTAATGGTGACGCCAATAACCAAATGAATAAAATTAAAAGAAAAAAAATTAAAAAAGGTTTTTTAAGCAAATAGTGATTCCATTTCAAAAATTAATATCCGGCCTCATTTTCAAAGTTAAATTTTTGAATCTAATTAATCTGTTTCGTTTTCAATAGATTATTAAAAAAAATGCTGTAAAATTAAATTAATTAAGAGTAAATGCTTATCAATAATTGAATAAAATGTCATCCTTTTGCAAAACCTCTCAAATAAGATTTAGTTGGGTTATTTTGCTGATTGTTTGGTAAGTCGAATTTGTTGATGGAAATTCCAGACAGGCTAGTGGTTAAAACATTTTGTTAAAAAAAATGAAAATTTATTTTGACAAGATATTTGTGATAGTTGCTTTAATTATGAAAGAAAAATAACTTTTTTTTAGATTAATAAATCTCTTCATATTTTTAGTGTAAAAATTAAATTTCAATTATTAAATTCAAATTTTATAAACTTTTTGATTATATTTTAAAATTAAAAGATCGCATAAAATTTTTGGAAAGAAAAGTGTCATTCATACGGAAAATTTTTGTTTTCCTTTTAATTTAAGATAAAAATAGAGACTTTATTATTCAAATATGCTGTTTATTTAATTTTATTTGTTTGCTTTATAAAGCTTTGTCAGCAAATAATGACAACAAAAAACATTAATTAGTTTTCATTTGTAATTAAAATTTTTATCAATTTTGAGTGATTAAATTCCGGCATTTTAAGGGTGTGTACACCATTTATTTCTGGTAGCGTTTGGGAAAATATTTAGGGTGGGTAAAGTGCTTTAAAAAAATTTAGTTAAGAATTGTTTGTTCTTTAATTCATACTTATAGAATAACATATTTTTACCTCAAAATTAAATTCTTTTATTAGAATTTTTAGATTAAACTAAAGAATTGGAACTTTTTAAGTTCTCAACTAATGTTTTTTTCAATTTCCTGATAAATATGCTTTTAGGACTTGACCATATGTCGCACCATTATTGTTACCTTAAATTGACTTCCTTCAAATTGATTTAGAATTGATTTGTTATTAAAATAACCATCTTTTCCTGGTACAACTGATGATGACATGACAAGTGCGAGTTCTTTCATCATAATTTATTTCATGAGATTCAAGTAGAGAAGGATACTTCTCGAAGCAAACGAAAAGTGTATGTGTAACAGAACATGTTCAATCATGGTCGAGTATTGCACAAAATTCTGCATGCATTAAATTTATGCAGAAATACGCAGACATTAATAATTAAAATTGCCATTGAATGTTTACTTTAAAAATGTGATTCTGCAATAAATTTTTTAGTCGAAATATTTAAAAACATATTTTTAGAATAATTTTTGAGCATGATCATTTGATCATAACTTTCAACATAGTGCAACATACACTTTTGCATATTTTTTACCAAAAATCAAAAATTAATTTTCTATTTTTACGTTAACAAAATCAAAATTCATTAGATTTATCAAAATAGGGAGAATTTTTGTTGTTTTTGTTTTTGAAATGATCATAATTTTGCTTTTTAAAAAAAAATAAAATAGCTTATAAAATTTAAATTTAACAATAAAATTTTAATTTTTGAACTTGATTTTTTAAAAAATTGCTGGTTTACGGTGGTTCTCGTTTTAATTAATAATAATACTAATTGATATCTTTAATTGTATACAAATTATGGCTAAAAGAAGAGTAGTACTGCGCATCTCATGAGCAGTTTTGGTCCGGCAACAAATTTTCTAATTAAAGATTTGACTTCTGATAAAATAAAAAATTATCAACAAAAATAATAACTATATTAATAATGATATCAAAATAAATGAATTTTCTTATTAGCTAATTACTTTTATTAGATTTAGGGAAAATAATTAAGTTTTCCAAAGAATTTTCTCACAACCTTACGGGAAAGACTTTTTGAGGGAAAAGACGGAAAATATTGACTCAATCTTTGCAACACTTATTAATGGATGTTCTCAGTCAACCGGATTCCTTTACCAAATGAGTCTATTGTAGACACTCGAAACAAATACAAATAAAATTATATCTTAAAAGTATTTTTGTACTTTCCAGAGCGAAAGATAAGGACAAAAAGAATTCAAGTGATAAATACACTTACCAAGACAAATTTTTTAATACTAAACAACCACCAAAATTACCAAACTAAATCAAAGTAGAATGATGCTGCGAGTGGTAATATAGAAATAAAAATTTATTGTAAAAAATCTAATTGTAAATGTTTTATTTGTTGAATTATTTCTATATTTTTTAATCTTAATAATCTTAAGACATTTTAAACTAAAAGTAAACAAAGAACTTAGAGTTTTGAAATTAAATTTAATTTCTTGTCAAATAAACAATTGACAGTTATTTGCGTCACTATAAACATTTTAGAAAAACTAATATTATTTAAGATAATTTCAAATAGAAAATAAACTTTTTAATTTTTAAATTCTTTACGGATCACAATTAAAAAAAAGACTCTACTAATTTAATAAAATAAGTTCATTAAATAAAATTATCAATTGCTTTTAACTAATATACTTTATTTATTGAAAGACTTTAATTTTAGACAATCGACCATAAATTAACTTTTTTTATTTTAATTTTTGTAATAACTGCAGAGAGTTATCAATGTGAGAAAGTCGAAGGTTATTTTAAAATGTATAATTTTAAGGATAACATCAATAGTAATTCAAACAAAATAATGGATTGTATATTAAAGACATTGAAAAATGAAAGTTTGAAAATAGTTGTGGTCAGAGATAATGATTGCAAAATCATTAACGAATGTGATAAAATACCAGTAAAGATCAGATAGATTTTATTCTATTTAAAAAGAACAAACAAATTTTAAAGACCAATTCAAATTTTACTGGTAAGTGAAAATATCTGAAATAATTATCTTTTGATGTTAAATCCCTTGTATAAAAAGAAAAATATAGACTGAATGGTCATAATTCTGCGGTAAGGTCAATAGCAGTGCTTAAAAATGGCGATTTAGCAAGTGGATCTGGTGATAATACAATCAAAATCTGGAATATAGATACAGGTTGTGAAATTATGACTCTGGATGGTAATTCTGGTACAATAACTTCATTAGCTGTTCTTCCAAATGGTGATTTAGCAAGTGGGTTTGTTACAAACAAAATTATAATTTGGAATACAAATAATGGTAGTGAAAAAAAGACACTGACTGGTCATTCAGGAGAAGTTAAATCTTTAGCAGTTCTTCAAAATGGCGATTTAGCCAGTGGATCTGATGATACCAGAATTAAAATTTGGAATGTTTATAATGGAACAGAAAAAATTACTCTTACTGGTCATTCTGATTCAGTTATGTCTCTTGCTGTTCTTAAAAATGGTGACTTAGCCAGTGGATCTAATGATACCACAATTAAAATTTGGAATTTGAATAATGGCAATCTAAAAATGACACTGTCTGCCAATTCTGGTCGGGTAAGATCTCTTGTAGTGCTGCAAAATGGCGATTTGGCAAGTGGATTAACTGATAACACCATAAGAATTTGGAATATAAATAATAGCACTGAAAAAATGACTCTTAATGGTCATTCTGATTCAGTTTTTTCACTTGCAGTCCTTCGAAATGGTGATTTAGTAAGTGGGTCTAAAGACGGCACAATTAAAATTTGGAATTTAATTAGTGGAACAGAAAAATTGACCTTTGATGATCATTTAGGACATGTTTGGTCTTTAGAAGTTCTTCAGAATGGCGATTTAGCAAGCAGTTTTGAGAATAAAACAGTAATAATTTGGAATTAAAATTCATCATTCATTTCATATATTTAAAAACATAATAATTTAAATCAGTTTGAGAAACTATTTGGATTTATTTTTTTAATAATGAATTTTTTAGAAACTCTCTGAAATGAGCTATAAGCTTTATTAATAAATAAAAATTACATTGACTAATTAATTATTTCTAATAAAAAGTTGTTTCTTTATTTTGAAAACCAATTAAAATAAAAGCATTTTTAAAATATTATATTTAATTGAACTTAATAGAACACTAGAAAGCCCGAAAGGTTTTTTAAACCCCTTTATTGAAGTTTTTAGTTGCCTTTATTTTAGTTAGTTGGTTTTTTAAACCTCTTAAAAAATATTAACTTGAATATTATCTCAACGAAATAAAGTTATCAAAAATTACTTAAAGAAACTTAAAATCAACTTGAAATACTTAAATAAATTTTTTCTATTTCTTTTGATATTTCAATTTGAAATTTTGTATTAAATCAGCCGGGCTTTCTAGTGTAAAAATAAATAAATAATTGCTAAAATTTATTTGAATTGTCCTTGTATCTTCGCAGCATTCAAGCGAATGTCATGTCATTTTACCAAATAATGATATGGTTTTTTTACACTTTTTATCACAAATATATGTTCCTTGCCTAAAATTAGATGAATTAATTGTCTAAGAAATTATTTTCGAAAAAAAATTATAAAATATTGACCAAAAGCTTGAATAAAGACCAGCTGTTTCTTAAAACTATTATAATAATTATCTTAAAAAACACTTGAGTTTTTTTTAAATAAACCTACAGAAAAATTTTTAAAAATATTAATTAGTAATTGCGAAATCATTTTTGATACTACAATTTTTTATTAAAAAAAACACAATTAATAAAAATATCAATTAAAATTAAGCAAAAATTTTTTTGTATATTTCAACACATATTTATTAAAAAAAAAACTATTATTTTTTTTTATTTCACAAAAAAAATTTTTTACCACACAAAAAATACAAAAAACTTTTATTTAAAAAAAAACAAAAAATTATTTTTTACGACATTTATTCGGACAAGCCCCCTATCTTCTTTTCGTCATTTTACTACTACAGTTTTCGCATGATTTTCACTCGCTAGCAAACGCTTCGCTCTGATCTGATTCGATTCTGGGTCTTTTTGACAATACTTCATCTTCTGAATCTTCGTCAGATTCAATTTCGTTTGGAGATGAACTTGAAGCTTGTGTATCGCTTGGTTGAGCCCTGTTGGTTGAAAAATGAGATGATGATGACATTTATAGTGCTTAAGCCAAAACCAACAAGTAAAAAAAATATTGTGAAAAAATTAGGAAAATGTCTTAAACCTCTTTTTATATCGATCAATAATTCTTTTCGGTATTGAGTCAACTGAGCTCTCAACAGTATTTACATATAGAAATAGAACTAATAAATATACAAACCATTTCTTATTTCTAATTTTCTAATCTAATAAAACAATAAAAACATTTCAAAATTTAAATTTTATTAATTCTTGTTCACAATTATCGGCAATCAACAGATTATAAAGTCTCATTTGATTAGAACAATCATGGTGAACATTCTCAAAGCTATGAGCATTACCACTGTTAGTGCACTTAGTAAGCCTGACGCTATGAGACAACTGATTAATAGAACAACGATTAAAAAATTCTCGTATATGTTTTTTTGTTAAAGATATATTTCATTTTTATAAAAGAGACCAGCCTTCAAAAAAGACTGCAGCCATGTGAAAATTAAGAATATTGGCCAACTTGAAATCCAGATAGGTCAATATAAACTGATTTATAAGAACTTGATGAAAATCGCCAATCTACAAGTTAATTTATTCAAAGAAGCTTAATAAAATTAATATTTTTTTAGGAAATAAAAAACGATAAAATTTTAATTATATAATTTCTCAGTTTGTTAAAAGTCCATTGTAATTTTTAAAAATTTTATTTTTTAAGAAAAATCAATATAGTTTTATTCATTTTATTTAATAATTAATTAAAAATATTTATATTTTGATAAAAGTCAATGTTAAAAATTCACCTTTTCTTGATTTTAAAAAAGCAATGGTGCAAAGCAAAGTCAAAGATATTTAAAAAATTATCTAATTGATCGTTTAAACTCATTTTTGCTTCCATAAAAAATGAATTATTAATTTTAATTAAATATTTGATCAATTTTTGATAATTGCTTTTTAAGACATATTCACGATTTAATTTTTAAATCTTTTTACAAAAAATTTGATTTGAATGAAAACAAAAATAATTAACCTGAGATTTAGTAACTTTTTTAGCTGAATTGATAAAAGCTATTTCTAAATCATAACTTAATTAAATGCAGACATTTCCAGTCATTTTTTTTTGATTTTGTGTGTGAGTATGAGTGCTAAGCACTCTGTAATTGATTGTGAGTGATTCACTCAAAACTCACACTCATTTCACTCAGATATTTTGAGTGAGTCACTCACACTCATTTCACTCAGATATTTTGAGTGAATCACTCCCACTCAAAAAAAAAAGAGCAAAAAAATAATTTATTAAATAAATAATTTCTAAAGTACTTATTATTTTTATTCTTAAAACAGTATTCTCTGAAATTTTTAGAATAAAATATGTCCAAAAATTATATGTTTACATAGTGAAGTTGGGAAAGTCGTCGATTAAAATTTTAAACCAAAGTATTAAAGTTCGAAACCTAGTCTAGGTAGTATTTTTTAAAAGCAATAAGAAAATTATGCTAAAAAATCAATTCATCAATAATCAATGCATCTCTTGAATAGATACATTCTCATATAGAGAGAGAAGAAAAAAAATTTTCTGGCTCAGTATTTTTAACACTAATGGCTTCATCATCTCTTAAGAGCTCATCCAGAAAGTTTCCATCATTATCAGATTGATTTTCATTTAGTTTCATGGTCTAAATATTAGCCAGGTAAAATCAACGAAAATTCAAAATGGTCAAATAGTTGATGAAGTAAAAATAAAAAAAAATTAAAATTAGATAATAAACTTTTTAAAGTTTGAAATAGGTGAGGTAATAGATGGTGTTTTTACCTACTATTATAAGCCTTATTTACTAAAATGTGAAATTATTAGTATTTCAATTTCCCAAAATTCATCCGCCGAATCAAATACACAAGTTAGCCTTAGATCCAACAGAGAGGGTAATAAAAGAAATCGTCCTGAGTCATGCATTATTGAAACTCCACAATTAGGAAAGAAGATTTCAAATGTAAAACCAAAAAGCCCTGTTCCTTTAAGTTCAAAAGATACTGCTGAATCAACTGAGGTCGAAAGTGATGTTGACAGTGAATTGAAATCAAGTGAAGAAGAAATAAATCCTAATTTAGATAAGTCAAGGAAATTCTTAAAGAATCGCAAAACAAAAACAAAAGAAAAAAGTTAGGAAATAAAAATTAATTTATTTGGAGAAACAGATATTGAAAATGATTATAGTGTTGAACAGATGATTGAATTGTCAAAAGAGAAGATTTTTCCCAAGAAATTAATCTACATTGGAAATTCAATATTCCGGAAGACACCAATTTTACAATTTTTTCAGCATCCTACTCGGTTTACATCGATGCCTTCGAAAAAACCTAATATTTTATTGCAAACTAAATCAGAGTTACAAGCCCAATTTGCTAAAGTGTGCAATTTAATTCAACATTTAAAAAACTTAATGAAAAATTAACACTCTCTAGCACAATTTGTCTGGTGATCGATTTATGGACAAACAATTCCAACATTGATTTTATGGCATGCGCAGCCATTACAACTAATCCCTATTTTGTTAAAGAATGCTTTGTTATTGGGATGACTCCAATGCCTGGATCACATTCAGCAGAAAACATAAGAAAAGCTTTGCTAAATCTATTGAGGAGATTTAGTTATAACAAGGAAAAAATTCATTGTATTTATTATTTCAAAAATTAAATAATTTAAATTCGAATATTTTTACTGTTTTACTAGCTATTGTATGTGATGAAGGTAGTAATCTTGAAAGACTTTTCAGCCAGATCGATTTCTCCATTGACGAATTTAAATTAGATGAATTTTTAGAAGATGAAAAAAGTATAAAAAAATTTTAAAAATTGATAAAAATTTACTTTTCTAGGAGAAGGTTTATTCATTGACGAAAATATTTATCAGTAACTGACCCAATTCATGTTCTCTTTTCATGGTCTCTTTTATAAAAATGGAATATATCTTTTTAACAAAAAAACATATACGAGAATTTTTTAATCCTTGTTCTATTAATCAGTTGTCTCATAGCGTCAGGCTTACTAAGTGCACTAACAGTGGTAATGCTCATTGCTTTGAGAATGTTCACCATGATTGTTCTAGGGTGGATCATTTGAATTTATTGCCTGTTGTCGAACTTCTTCTTTACACCTAAGAATTTGCATACGCTCTATATCTGTGTGTCGTTTTGTGAGAGTGTTAGTGTGGATGAAGTCCGTCAGAAGCAGCATGACCAGTACAATTTTTACGGAACTCACACTTCCAATAGATTTTTTTGGCATTTGGTACTTGGGCTTTTGTCGGTTTATCAATAGTGTATGCGTAGCCACACGAAACAATTTTATGTGAACCTTTTTGAGTTTCAGTTAGAGTCCAAGTGAATGAATCATTTTGTGTTTTTGTATGTATATTTATTTGTTCGAGTATTATATCGAATTGGTCTTTAGAGTTACTCGAAGTTGGTTGCCCAAATTTACTTTCATTATCTTCTATTTGGTAAAAATCAAAGTCGAACGTTTCAATCATATCATAAACCTCAGGTTCTTTGTTAGGAATAATAAAGATCGACCTAAAATTTGGTGAAAATGGATTTGATTAATTAATCAACGTTTTTTTCATTTCTAAGTCGAGTAATCAAGTTACAATTATATAATTAAAGCGTAAAATTAAATAAAGATCTCAGTTTTTTTCTATTCTGAATTTTCTATGTTTTTTGGCTTATCTACGTTTTGATTGTTTCCCCTTTTTAAATTCAATATTAAATTACAAAATCAAAAGAATTAAATCAGTCATTTTTTTAAGAATTATTTTGAAAAATTTGAATAAATAATATTTTTGAATAGATTTTTTACTTAACAAAATCTGTTTATTAATAATTTAATATATAAAAAGTCTAACTAATCGAATTTTGGTCTGAAAATTTGGCTGTAAAAAGGAAAATTTGAAAGAAAATTTTTTTTCTTCTCTCTCTATATGAGAAAGTATCTATTCAAGAGATGCATTGATTATTGATGAATTGATTTTTTAGCATAATTTTCTTATTGCTTTTAAAAAATACTAACTAGACTAGTTTTCGAACTTTTATACTTTGGTTTAAAGAAGTTGTAAGATCGAAAGCAAATTGGTTTAAAATGTTATTTGGTTTCCTAATAACCTTTCTAGACCTTAAGTTTTAATTTGGTGAAAATGGACTTGATTAATTAATCAACGGTTTTTTCATTTCTAAGCCCAGTAATCTAGTTACAATTATATTATGTAATTAAAGCGTAAAATTAAATAAAGATCTAAGTATTTTTCTATTCTGAATTTTCTATGTTTTCTATGTTCTATGTTTTTAAAAATTCTATGTTTTTTTGGTTATCTATGTTTTGATTGTTTCATGTTTTTAAATTCAATATTAAATTAAAAAATCAGAATTTACTCTGAATATCCAAAGCCGATTTTTTGGAAAAATATTGGTTATTTTATATGATTTAAGAAATTTACCTTTTTAAAATGAATTAAATATGTAAAAAAAAAACAATTCACAAAATTATCACAACATTGTTTAATCTTAAAGTTTCTTTATTTCAAACTATCATGTTTATTTTTTAAATTAAAAATTAATTATATTGCTTATTATTTTACTAAATCAAAACAGCTAAAACAAAAAATCGAAGTAATTGAAGAATATTTTTTACTTATTAAGTAAATTATACTCAAACATTTAATAGTTTGCTTACATTAATAATTAAAAAACTTTAAAAATGTAATTAAAAAGTCGAGACTGGTACCAAAAAGAAGGAAAATTTTGAAAAAATAAATTTGTTTTTGTGTATTTCTGGATTGTTATAACTTTGACATAAGGGTCATTTGCCCAAAGGATTTATTTTCAAGCTTTCGAAGTCAACTTCCTTTTAAATTAATGCAAGATCCCGAGGAAAAATTAAAAACTTTACGACTGAATTTTGTCTAATCTTATACAGGATGTTCAATTTACCTTTACTCTAAATTTATTATTAAGTTAGATTAAATTTTCAATAGCTTGCTAGCATGTATATCACTAATTTTTAAATTTTTTATCAACAGCAAAAACTTTTTTTGTGGTCTCTTTATTATAAATAAAGTTATCTTTAAACAAAAATGGTTTAATTTTAGACAATGGACCGGAAATTAACTTTTTTTTTTTTAATTTTCATAATGACTACAGAGAGTTATCATTTTGAGAAGTTCGATGGTTATTTTAACATGTATAATTTTAATAATAATTACAGCAGAAATGCAAACAAAGTATTCGGGTGTTTATTAAAAACATTGAAAAATGAAAGTTTAAAGATAGTTGCGGTCAAAGATAATGATTGTCAAAAATTAACACACTGTGATCACATTCCAAATAGAAATGAGACTGATTTTATTTTACTTAAAAAATACAAACAAATTTTAAAGACCGATTCAAATTTTACAGGTAAAAAATTTTAAAAAATTTATGTTTTTGTTTTTTTCCAATTTATAAAAATAAAAGAAAAAATTTCACTGAGTGGACATATTTATGTACTATTAGTGCTAAAAAATGGCGATTTAGCAAGCGGATATGCTGATAACAAAATAATAATCTGGAACATAGATACAGGTTGCAAAATTATGACTCTTGATGGTAATTCTGGTACGATAACTTCATTAGCTGTTCTTCCAAATGGTGATTTAGCAAGTGGGTTTGTTACAAACAAAATTATAATTTGGAATACAAATAATGGTAGTGAAAAAAAGACACTGACTGGTCATTCAGGAGAAGTTAAATCTTTAGCAGTTCTTCAAAATGGCGATTTAGCCAGTGGATCTGATGATACCAGAATTAAAATTTGGAATGTTTATAATGGAACAGAAAAAATTACTCTTACTGGTCATTCTGATTCAGTTATGTCTCTTGCTGTTCTTAAAAATGGTGACTTGGCTAGTGGTTCTAATGATACCACAATTAAAATTTGGAATTTAATTACTGGAACAGAAAAAATGACACTGTCTGCCAATTCTGGTTGGGTAAGATCACTTGTAGTTCTGCGAAATGGCGATTTGGCAAGTGGATTAAATGATAACACCATAAGAATTTGGAATATAAATAATAGCACTGAAAAAATGACTCTTAATGGTCATTCTGATTCAGTTTTTTCACTTGCAGTCCTTCGAAATGGTGATTTAGTAAGTGGGTCTAAAGACGGCACAATTAAAATTTGGAATTTAATTAGTGGAACAGAAAAATTGACTCTTGATGGTCATTCAGGACATGTTTGGTCTTTAGCAGTTCTTCAGAACGGCGATTTAGTTAGCAGTTTTCAGAATAAAACAGCTATAATTTGGAATTAAAAATTAATTTCAACATTAATTAATCAAAAACATAAGATTTAAAATCATTATTGTGATATTATTTTTTGTTTTTGAATATAAACAAGCAATAGCGTAAAATTTTTTTACATATTTTTATTCCGTAATTCCTAGAAAAAACCATCAAGAATTAGTATTTTAATTTAAAATTTTTTTTTAAGATTTTGATTTTTTTTGGTAAAAATAGTCATGCCCAATTTAAATGATTTCTGCTAAAATCTAATTGATTTTTTAATTTAAATTTAAAAAATCTTTATTTCTTTCTCATTTCTTCGATAACTAATTTACAATAAAATCTTGATTTTAATTTGATTATTCACTTTTTTGAATGAAAAATTTCCACTTATAAAATATCCCTTCATGTCCGACTTTTTTGCGATGATTCAAATCATTAAATTAACATGAGTTTTGGCAGTATAGTATATTTAGAGTTGCCAAAGATTACATGCGCAAATTTGGTTATTAGTGGATGTGAATCAAAACTTTAGTGATATCTTAAACCTTTGTCTCAAAATTCGTAATCTACGCCTCCGAATTCCCCAAAAATAAACAAAGCACAAATTTCTAGCACCAATGGTTCCTAAAATGGCAAATCCTTTAAAAAGTTTTTGTTCTTTAAAACTCAAAATCTCTAAGATAAAAATTAAATATACTAAAAAAGTATATATATTCTGAAAGAGCATTGAATTCTCTAAATGCTAATTTATTTTTTTATTTAAGTTTGAGTTTAAGTCCCATAGACAAATTAAAGTATATGTAAATTTAAAATAAATAAAAAGAAAAAAAGAAAAAAAAACACAATTACCGTAAACTCGGGTATATAAACGCAGCGGCTAATCCACAAACAACTTAAAAACGCCATGCGTTTATTCCGTAGAGGACCATGTTTAAAAAAATTAAAAAAAATTGAATTTAATTTTTAGCGTTAAAGGTTGGATTACGGTTTAGTTGCGTGGTAAAGCCCAAACTTTGCACTTTAACAGCAGGTAATCTTCACATATAAACGCGAAAAATCAAAAATTAAATTAAATTAAATTGCGTTTATTAGTAAAACTTTATGTAATTCTTTTTGGCTTTAGCGCATGCTGTTAAATTGCGCGTTTATATGTGAAGATTACCTGCTGTTAAAGTGCAAAGTTTGGGCTTTACCACGCAACTAAACCGTAATCCAACCTTTAACGCTAAAAATTAAATTCAATTTTTTTTAATTTTTTTAAACATGGTCCTCTACGGAATAAACGCATGGCGTTTTTAAGTTGTTTGTGGATTAGCCGCTGCGTTTATATACCCGAGTTTACGGTATTTATAAAAATCTATTTTTAAAAGATCATTTAATAAATCATAAAATTTCAAAGCAAGCTAAGTTTAATTCCATATTTAATTTGATTTTCGCCACAATAAATATAATTGAATCAACTAGACCATGATTTTTTTTGATAAATAAATTATCAATAATTTGCAAAAAACAAACTATAGTCTATTACATCAATATGAGCTTTTTTTCAACATTATTTTGTTGATTGTAAAAGGAGGTTTTTTTTCTGATCAAACTTTTTGTAATTTTAGCTATTTATTAAATTGCTTTAAAAAGAATACCTTGTGTCTCATGTAAAGTTGTTCAATCTTCTCTAAATGCAAGGTTTCAAGCATAGGTCTTATTCTTGAAAATCTTATTCTAAATTCCTAGTGCTCTTTTAATTAATAAATTTTGTCTTATGTCTAGTTCAATTAGTTTATGTTCACTAATAAATAGCAAATCTAAATGATATCGAATAATTGACTGGGAATACTGCTTATAAAGAAAAGTAACTAAATTCGGACCTGCCGATTTTGATTTACAACCAAGTCCGTACAAGCAGTAAAAACTCCTCTCAACTTTTTTCCAATTTTATTCAATAAAATTACAGATAAAATAAAATTAAAATTTAAATCTAGACAATATTCTGAACAAATCTTAAGTTCTACTGTTTTACTTTATTGTTTTATTTATCTTAAAATATCAAATATCTTCAAATCATATGATTTTTAGCAAATTAGATTAAGCTAAAGAATTTGATATCTTCAAATATTATGTCCTGTTTTTTTCGATTTTTCTGAGAAATATTCTTTAAGGACTTGACCGTATGTCGCACCGCTATTGTAACCTATTAACATTGCCAAAAACGTCTAATTCATTTTTTTGAAAGCTCAGACATACTGTTAAGTTCTAAAATTCAGGAAAATTTACATTAGTTGAGAGCCTAGAAATATACAATTCTTTAGTTTAATATAAAAATTCAAATAAAAGAATTCAAATCTGAGTTAAAAGTATGTTATTATATGAATGAATTAAAGAACAAACAATTCTTGACTAAACTTTATTAAAGCACTTTACGCGCCCTAAATATTTTCCCAAAAGCTCCCAGAAATAAATGGTGTAAGTTTAATAAAATATCGGAATTTAATCAGGGAAAATTCAAATATTCTAATTACAAATAAAAACTAATAAGTATTTATGTTGTCATTAATTGCTGACAAAGCTTTTTAAAGCATAAAAATTAAATTTTACAAACAGCATATTTGAATAATAAAGTCTCTATTTTTATCTTAAATTAATTCAAAAAGATTTTTTAAATTAAAATAAAAAGTTATTTTTCTTTCATAATTAAAGCAACTATCACAAATATCTTATCAAAATAAATTTTCATTATTTTTAAGCAAAATATTTTAGCCACTAACTTAGCATTAATCTGTCTGAAATTTCCACCAACAAATTGGACTTACCAAACAACCAGCAAAAAAGCCAAACTAAATCTTATTTGAGAGGTTTTGTAAAAGAATGATATAATACTTAATTATTGATAAGCAATTAGTCTTAATTAATTTAATTAAACAGCATTTTTTTTAAATATCCTATTTTAAACGTGTAAATCAATTAGATTCAAAAATTTGATTTGGAAAATGAGTCCGGATATTAATTTTTCAAATGGAATAGCTTTTTTGTCAAAAAAAACTTTTATTTCTTATTTTTGGCGTCACTATTAACTTATAGAAAAAGAAATAATAATTAAGATAAAAATAAAAAATTAATACGAAAAACACTTCTCTTTTTCGACTTCTTGGCTGATAAGCTTAACTAATTTTATAAATTCATTTAATTAAATTCTCTTATGCTTCTTAGCAGATCTCTAATTTCTAGGTTTTACATCACAAAAAAATTCTCTAAAAACAATTATTGTAAATTTTAAAGTAATTATTTAAAAATATTATCGAAAGATGATACAAATTCAAAAAATTCTACAAAATTGAAAAAAACCACTAACATTTAAAATTTATATTGGCTTAGCACAAAATAAATACGTCGAATTAAGTTTGTTTATATACTTCACCTGCTCAATATGTTTAAGCTTGCGAAAACTGAAAATAGAAAAAAAATTTATTAGATCGATAAGTGGAAGAAAATCTTAATCAAACAAATATCAATTCACTTGGAGTTACTTCCGATATCAATTTAGATTTTAATCGAATGAAAATAAAAATTATCCCTAAATTTTCAAAAAACATTACGATTTCGAATCTGTGCACTCATTCCTGAATAATAGCACATTTACGAATGTATGCAACTAGATTCGTGTACAATAGTCACTTACTTTTTGTCAGATAACATAAATATATTAAATAGTGTTTTTTTCTCAATTTGATTTAAATAAATTTTCAAAAAAATTATACATTTTTCCAAGCTCTCTTTAAAATTTGAAAAATTATCAATAATTAAAAAAAATAAAATTTTTGTATGCTTCATTTTTTTTGTCAATGTCTTTTATATTACGTTTTAGCAATAAAATGGGTAAAGATCATTTAAGGCTTCATTTATCTTGTTTAAATTAAAAAATTGAGAAATTTAATTTGCTTAGATTTTACTGTAGCCAGGTTTTTATTCAAATATTTGTGACTCATTTGAAATCATTTTCTAATTTAATTTTTAATGTTGATTTCAAATTTCTAAATTAATTTAATGATGAAAGTTTTTTTTCGAAATTCGACTTTTTTGGGTACAAATTGGCACGATTTCCGGAAGAGAGTGGACGATTGTATACAAATTTTGCAGGCTGCGTTCTCATCACTCAAAGATTATGTGTACAGCTTTTGTTAAAATCTAGGCGGTAAAATCTTTGCATTAACCCTAAGCCCTTTATGCTCTTCACTCGATATCAATAATTAATAAATACGATAATAACAAGCAAACAAGCAATTATAATCAGGCAAATCAATTAAAAGGCAAAATACGGCTGATAAAGTTATATATATCAATTGAGAATAATCACATGACTTGTAATACTGTCAAGAAGACAAACGAGGTTTTTATTGTCGTAAATTATGACAAGCAAAGCTGTTAATCCATTCCAATTTCATTGAAATTCATCATTCATAAACAAAACTGGTTCCATATTAATATCATATTAGTATATAAACGCAAAATGTCTCAGCACTGAACAAATGCAAAATTCAATTGTTTTGTCTCAATCGAAACCAGTGAGAATGAATAAAGCAGTATCGGCTTCGACTCGTAATTACTGCGAAATTAACCAGAAAAAAAAAGGGGTCTAGTCGAACTGGAAAAAAAAAGGCCAAACATTCTTTATCAAAATCAAATATGATCAATATGATCCGGGAAAATAAAACAACAAAGATGTGTTTTGTGGCCTTGTTTGTACCAAACCAAAGTACAAATTTGTGTATTTAACACCTGAACAATTTGTCTCAGCACTATTTAAACGTAAAATCGAAATAATGTTTCAAAATAACACATTGGACAGAATTGTGTTCGATTAGGCACATTGTATATACAAATAGGGTTACGACTTCAGAAGAAAATACCTTAGCATTGCTGAAACCATAAAAAGCTGTTGCAAGAATGTTAAGATATTGTTCGTAACTGCAACAGCAACACCAGTATGCCAGCAAGATGAGCAAAAGGACCATATCGGCAAGCCCTGAAACCGTTGAAAAAAAGCAAAAGATAGATGAATTATTTCTTAAACGATTTGGAGACATCTCTAACCGAGAGTTTGGACCCAACTCAAGAAACTGGCCAAGAGTTGGTGGATGTTACAACTAGTCTACTAGACACGGTTGCTGGTTAACAACAAACCCATTAGAAAATTGTTGATTCAAGGCCATGTACTTCCCAAAAAGCAAAAGTATTGGGCTTTAGTTTGTGGTGCTCTTTGTGCAATAAGAAGTGCCCACAGTCAAAAATGACAAAAATTGACTATGGCCACTTTATTTGCTCGAACCACGAAATATCGGCAAGTTTTGAATGTCCCGGATGTCAAGTCACCGAACGTCGTGATAAAGTCGGTGTAATTAACAACATTCATACGAAATGGTTATTTAATGATGTGGTTGAGTCTACTGCTGAATTTGAAGAAAATCATGATTATGATGAAATCCTCAATTCAGCTCTAAAATAACTTGGCTTTGACAATTACATGGGTTGTCAAAGACATGCAATTATTGTATGACTAGAAGGGCATAATGTTTTTGTTCTGATATCCAGTGGTGGGGGTAAATGTCTAATTTTGAATGCGGTCTCAATGATGTTAACTGGTCCTTCATTAGTTATTTGTCCTTTGCATTCAATTAAAGAGAACCAGTTAAGACATCTTGAACAATTCCAAATACTCGCAGCCAAATATGATCCGGGAAAATAAAACAACAAAGATGTGTTTTGTGGCCTTGTTTGTACCAAACCAAAGTACAAATTTGTGTATTTAACACCTGAACAATTTGTCTCAGCACTATTTAAACGTAAAATCGAAATAATGTTTCAAAATAACACATTGGACAGAATTGTGTTCGATTAGGCACATTGTATATACAAATAGGGTTACGACTTCAGAAGAAAATACCTTAGCATTGCTGAAACCATAAAAAGCTGTTGCAAGAATGTTAAGATATTGTTCGTAACTGCAACAGCAACACCAGATTGCAGAATGGGCATATTGGACATTTTGCAAAATTATCCAACTGATGTCAAGTATTTCCTAACAACATTTGATAGACCCAATTTTAATGTTCGCTGTCAGTCAAGTCATCAACATAGCCGAATTTTACTACAAAATCTTTGAAAAAATAAACTGAAATCTTTGTAAAATATTTACTGTATTGCTACAATTTCATCGTCAATGTACCAAATTTACGCTTTGTAATCCATCGCTGAATTCCTAAATCACTGGATGGGTGCTACAAAGAATGCGGCAAATCTGGTAGAGATGGCAATGTTGGTGATTGACGTTTGTTCTGTTTCGCTAATGATTTCAAAATGTGGAAACAAAGTGTCATTTGAAGGACAGAATACACGGATCCTGCTGAAAACTGCGCAAAATCCATTGAAATCGGCGTCAGAAGTTTACAGGCAATGGACGATTATGTCAAAATAATGAATTATTTTGGCCAAAAAGTTAGCGTTAGTACCGGATCACAGACCAAATGTGACAACTATACAAGGAGAAAAAATAAAATGTACCTAATGGAAATTTGGATCCGGATAAAGAAAAAATAGAAATGTTCCGGAAATATGTGTTGCCCAGCTTGGCCAATCATCAAGTGGTTGCTAATGGTCTCAAAAGGTTTCCATGGCAATTTGCGAGATGTGTCGAAGCTAAACCGGACTATTCTGTCAGGACTTCTTTGATTGCCCATACTGTCGAAAAACATGGTCATATTTTGTCAAATAATGGCGAAGGTTTACTGTATGTTTTGCAGATTTTCGAACGGATGTCTATATTTCTTGACCTCATTCGAAAGACATTAAATTGCGAAATAGCTGTTTTAGTTGTCAGAATATCATTTAATATGGGCGTTAATGTACCTGTAAATAAAGGGATAGGGTTAGGGCTAACTCAAATACCTGCATGTTAAAGAATTATTTTATTGGAAGAAGAAAATTATTGAATGCAATATCGGTTAAAAAATTATATCGAATTAATCAGCATCGTTTAATAAAAATATGTGTAGTATAAAAATATGGTTTTGTAAAATAATGGGAGCTTTTGTTTGGGAACTGCAGTAGCAGCGCAGAACCAAGATCCTCTTTTTGCTTTAACTGTGGATTTGAATACAGGCGCAAGGATAAATGTAGTCGTCATCTAAAAACAATGACGCATATCGATATATATGTAATAAAGAAAAAAATTCAAGATTTGACAAGGGTGATGAGAGTGAAAGTTCGAGAAGGCAATCTACAGCACGGACTTTAACTGAGATCGTAGAGAATCCGATGGATTAAGATCGCGAAGATGATGAACTTTTATCTTTTTTATCTAAAAATGAAAATTTTAATCTAATTATATACTTTTTTAAAATAGATATCGTTAAATTCTAACCTTTGTAATGTGGGGCTATTTTGATTAAAAAAAGATAGGGCAGGAAAAATAGTTAAGGCAAAAAGTCCACATTAGATGGACTTTTTGGTGGTGATGCATATAAATTATGTATTGATGCAGGTGTTGTTTATTGAGCCTTAAAGCATCAGAAATACCTAGTGAGATATTTAATTTTGAAAAAACCAAAGAAGAGCTCGAAAAACTTTTTTAAAATTTTTATACATGTTAATGTTAATTTGGTTTAACTTTTTTAAATAAACATGTATCAATCTTTTTAAAAATTAAAAAAAAACAAATAGAAAATGATGCAAATCAAAATTAATATAAGGTTCATCAAATATGATCTTATAATGAAGATTCATGTAATATTTAAAATTAATTAAAAATTTACAACAATAGCTAAATTCTAATCAACTAAATAAACAAAATTATAGAGGAGCAATTTTTTTTATTTTAAATGCCATCAATATTAATATAATTAAAATGAAATTTTGTTAAAAAAATTATACAATTAATTCAAAAATAAAGTTTTTATTTTAAAAATTATTCAATCGTATATATTTAAATTAGAAAAAAATTAAATATCAATTCGTATTTGAGTTACTAATTGCATTTATCATTGCTTTTAACCCAATGTATGTTTCTTCACCAATAGCCGGTGCACCTTTTTAAATGAAAATTTATATTTAAAAGAATGACTTAAATTTTATTTTATACGATCTTCTGGTAAAATGAAACCATAATTGTAATCTGGATCTCCAATTCCAGGTCTCAATTCTAATGCTATTGAATACTTGATATTAGCAACTGAATACGACCTTAAAGAAATTTCAGTTTCCCATCTATAGATATTATCATAAAAAATACCAATCGAAGCTTCCGCCAGAAGCAGAATCTAAAAATAAGTTATTTGTTTAAAAATTTTTCTAAATCATTATTTTTACATACACAAAAGATTGGCAGGTGAACCAATTGTAAAACTTGTTCCATATACTGTTTTTAAGGCATCTGCCCCAATTTTGCTAATTGCATACAACTCATCATAGTCTGGTATTCGTGCGGTATCCCATCCCCATGGAATCATCCTATGATATAAAATTAAGAAAATATAAAGCAATTTCACCACATATTTAACAATTACCAATAATTTCCATAAGAGTGAATTGTAACAAATGCGTCCCAGTTGCCAATTTTATCATTAATAGCTTTTTGCACTGATTTAGTTTCAATTTCTGAGTCCGGAGATGGTCCAGCATATGTTTCAGAACATCTATTGGAGCTTTTTTTCAATAAAAAAAATTTTTCTAAACATTTCTGGTCAAATTGCTTGGATAAGCTAAAATACCTTGCTCCCGCAACCATCCATTTATAACCGTAGTTTCTGTTTAAATCTGTTCCAAAACAATTCCAAATGAATTCATCTACTTGATCTGGTCGTCTATTTTTTCTCCAAATTCTGAACTAAAAAAATAAACTTTTAAAATATCTGTTTGATTATATTTAAAATTGAACTTACATTAGTATGACTATATTCATAACCATCCGGATTAACTTTAAAAATTAACTATTTTATAGTCAATAAAAGCATATTTTAAGTTAAATTAATTATTACAAGTAAATTTTATAATTATTTAATAATACTAATTTAATAATTAAATATATACCTAATGGTAAAATATGAAATTCGTAGTAAGAAAGAAGCTTGTTTGCCGTCGAATCAGAATTTCTATAGTCTTTTATTAACTAAAATTAAATAGCTTAAAAATAAATAAATTATAAATTTAATAAATTAATTAATTTACTCTATCAATGAACCAAATGCATGACGAGACCGAGACCCATTCACGCTATTAAAAACTTAAAATAAATTAAGATAATTTGGTTAATTTTTTTAGGTACCGCATGTATTCCACAATCAATCCAAACACTTCTCTGAGAGGTGGCAGTCTTTAAAACTAATACTTTAAGTTGGCGATTCTCATAAGTTGTTCCTGCTAGATAAGAGCTTGCAATGTCTGGATTATCAATTACCAAATTTGTAATAAAGTTTAAAATCTTATTAAATAAAAAAATTTTTAATTAACTTTGATGTGGAAAAGATGAATCTATTAAAATTAAATGAAATAAAGTTATCTCATTATAGACATAATAAAAAAATCTTTCTAACTTCAGTGTAACGAGGATATCTTCCGACAATGCTTCGACTTTGTGAATTTCGTCGCATAGACTCTTCTTCAATGTCCAAAAGGCTTTTCAAAATTGATTAGTGATATTTAAAATTAACAAATTAATAAAGAATAATTATTTTTATATATCATCATATATATTTTATAAATTTTTTTTTTAAAAATTGTTATATACTCTTAATTCATGTTATATCTTTTTATAAAATTTAGTGATTTTTTTAATAACTATTCTATATGATAAATAAAATGTTTGAGTTAAATAAAATAGTAAAATTTACTTTTGAAGGTTATCATTTATTATTGTAAACGGCAAATTTGCCAATTTGAACAATACCTCATAGTGTTCAAAAGCTTTAGATGATAAAGCTACATCAACAATCTGGTCAATTGATTTAATACGGTTCCATACATCAAACTTAAGTTATACTAAGTTAATAACAAGATTATTAAACTGTTAAAAATTGTATTTTTCTCACTTCAGGATTATGTTCCCATGATTCAAGTAGTTTTAAATGATGTACAGATATTGGTTTGATTTGGATTAACTTGTATCCTTGAAAGGAAAATTTCTTCTGAGCACAAGAGCTCCAAGATGTCAGAAAAAAAATGATTGTTACCAAATGTATTAACATTTTTTTTGGAAATAAAAAGAATTTATACTAAAAGCTAAATTATTTATATTATTATTTTTTCTGTAAAAATAGCAAGTTTTTTTAATAAATGATAAGATTTATTTATATTTTTATCTCTAACCAAGTATTAAATTATTGAATTGGATAAAAACTTATTTTTTTTTATTTGATTTAAATCAGTCAAGTCTGTCCCAAATCTATTTAGTATTTTAATAAAGATTTTTTGACGAAATATTATTAAGTAAGTAGCAAGGGATTTTCTAACATATCATAGTATCTAAGCCAAATGTATTTGTAGGTCACTTTTTTAAAATTTTTCAATGATAAGATTTGCTATTTCAAATAATGAACAGGTGTTATGAAATATCTTCAATAGAAAATAACGATAATATTTATCTGCAGATTTAAAATGCATAGTCATGTCTCATTTTAAAATTTTTAAAGATTCAAATTTTAAAATTAAATGTTTGAAATTTTTTCATCTTGTTTTTTAAAGAGGTATACAGGAACCTTGAGAGCTTTCGCCCAGATTCATTAGCGATAGGTATTAAAAAATTCTTTATTTTTAAACCTGGTCTTGGTATTTTTGATAGATTGAAAAATTTAATCATTAGTAATAAACCAAATGACCAAATGGCATTGTTTGACTCAGACTCAAAAGGTTTATAAAATAGAACAATTTGGATGACTTGCCATTGTCAAGCGATGTATCTTGGGTGTCAAGTGACGCGTTCTGGTCTATTAGAGCCCTTTAAACTTGGTCACTGTGCTGTTCATAAACATGGGCAAAGTGTGAATTTGTGCTTAATTGAATTTAAATTAAATAACATAAAACTCAAATTTTAAATTAAATTCTATAAGATTAAGATAAATAATGAATAAATTATTTTTAAAAAAATTTAAATTGATTTCTTTACCCGCCTGAAATAGGAACGGTTTCTTGAAAAATAGCCTGCCAAAATTGGATCGGTTAATACGGTCACGGTCACGGTTTAGGAAAATTAAGACCCGTTTACTGCCCGCTTGCACGGACACCAACACTAATTCTCACTTATCTTTGAGCATCAGTTAAAAAGCTCAAGGTATCTTTAGTGATATGAGTAAGTGATAATTCAAGGTATCTTTTTCTACCTTTTTTTATTTAGCAGTTATCTATCAATTTTACTAAATTATAAATCAAAAAACATCTATAAAAATCTATTTTGAAATTTGCCGCTTTTAAATTAATTAGTTAGAGGTTTTGAGAAACCATTTTTTTAAAAATTTTATTAAAACAATTTAATGAATTTAATCTAATATTTTCTTTCAAATCAATCGAAATAGAGGTTGTACCTCAATTCAAGCTTTTAGGTAAATTACTTTCAAAAATTTTACTTGGTTGCACTGGACGAACCCGTTCGCCTTATTTAAACTTATAAATTAAAACTAAAACATTTCGATGTATACCTGATATTTTTTTTTTATTTTTATTTTCTACTCTAAATAAATGAGTGTGTCCACCATGTTCGCATTAAAGACTAATGTCTGCTCTGGAAACATTGGAAAAAAATGCTTAAGTCTTGTTTATTTAGAATTTTAGAATTGTTTTGGGAACAATAATTAAGAAAAAAATTTGTTTTTGAATGAAAATGATGTTTTAAAAGACAAAATGTCATTATAATGTGGACTCATCCCCATATTAATGAAGAAATTTGGAACCTGAATTATTTTATTCCGCTTGGGAAAAGTAAAAAAGTAAGTTAAATTCAAAAATTTGGTATTTGAAAAAAAAATGCTTTAGAATTACAATATATAAAGATGACAGAAGATAATGAATCAGGCTCTTAAATAAAAAATTGAAAGTCTTTTGTCTTTAGTAAGTAATTTATTGCATTTTTATTTAAAAATTAAGGATTGCAAAGCCTATGCAGACGACACAAAAATAATCGCCGTAAAAAATTTTTCATCGAACTTGAAACTCCAAAGTGATGTAGACAAAATTTGTGATTGGTCAAAAGAGTGGTCAACAGTGCTAAACGCAGACAAGTGCAAGGTTTTACATCTAGGTAGATCTAATTCTAATTTCGATTATGAAATTGAAAAACAATCTAGTGAAAGAAAACTTTTAGCTAAAACATTCTGTGAAAAGGATCTTGGAATATATATAAAACATGATATGAAATGGGACATTCAAGTTAGACATAGTACTGCTAAATCAAATAAGATGTTGGGGTTGATCAGAAAATCGTTTAAGTTCCTTGACATACATAACACAACACTTTTATATAAATCTCTAGTTAGACCACATCTAGAGTATGCCATCAGCTCATGGTATCCATATGTAAAAGATATAAATGAGTTGGAAAAAGTGCAAAGAAGAGCGACGAGGATATGGTATGGTGAGACCTCTGAAACTAAGATATTCTAGAATGTTCTAGAATCATTCCTTAAATGTCCAATTCAAAATCAAAATATAATAAAGCAATCTTTAATAAATAGATAAGTCTCGCGAATTGAATGAAACGATCTTTACAATCATTAATTATCATTAAAACTTTGTTTAATTTGATATCATTTATTAATACTGATTTAGTTAATTATAACTTAAATAGATGTTATAAGCCTATAAGTGTGTATTGTGTTTGTCCGGATCTGTTAGGATCTGGTGGTTCGCGGTTATAACACAAATGATAAATAGGAGTAAATGAGAGAAATAATAACTTTATTAATAAATGGCCACTTCTAGCCTAAACAAAAAATAAGGAACAAAATATATAAAGTAGAAAAATTAGTGAAAATAACAAGTATAAAAATAATAAAGAAAAAACCAGAGTCTAATATTTTACACCGAGTTTTAACTAGTAATATGCTACGCATATTATATCATAATAAAGCACTGTGAAACTATAGACTTAAAAGTTGGCTTGAGTCGGTGTTGTAGTTATTGAGAGAAATACAAAATAGAAATTAAATTTTAATTAAATTGACAAAAGTTATATGATAAAAAAGGAAGGTAAAAAGTCTTTTTTCGTTTAGAAATTTTATTTAAATTAAAATATTAACTTCATTTTGTTTAGCAAAAATAGAAAATGAGCACTAAAATTTATTTGAATTGCATGTTTCTAGTTTTTTTTTCATCACACTTGTATGAATTTGATTAAGGTATTCATCATCTTCGTTGCATTCAAACGAAAAGCCTAATTTATCACCTTACCAAATAATTAATAAAAACACATAAAAAAAATTTATTCAAATTAAAAGCAAAGTAAAATTTTTTATCAAATTTCAAGCGCTCAATGTTGCTCAAACATTTTTAAATGCGCAATTAAATTTCATTGTATTTTTAGAAATTAGAATCATTTTTCAAAAGTTACAAAATAAAGCTTTGAAATGTTAAAAGAATAAAAAATTTGCGATGAAATTTAATTTCGCATCTAAAAATGTTTGAGCAAGATTGAGCGCTTGAAATTTGATCAAAAATTTTACTTTGCATAAATTAAATTACTATTGTCATTTTGGTGATAAAACTCTGAGCCACTTTGGACCGGTTGTTTTATCGTCTTGAACCGGTATCTAGTCCCGATGGGGATTTGACCTGTTTTTTTCTTGCAACTGGACGAAACTAAAGACGAACGGTTTGATATGGTTTTTTTGACACTTTTCCTTGGCTCCAATATCCTAATTGGCACACTTTTTGGCAAAAATTTGAAGTTAAATCTTGCCCGAAAACTGTGAGAAAGGTCGCTTGGCTTCTCTTTAACCCTTGAACTTTGCGCCAAGTCAACATCTATGCAAGTTGACTTAAACGAGTACCAAGGACTTTTAAAATTGCTATTCTTGGACAGCACAAGCTCATAGTCTTTGCACAAAGGACAGCAAGATCTAGCCTTATCCAGGTTTTTTAGTTTATGTACAGAATTGATTAATCGACTTGCGGCTAAATGGTATTTGGAGTCTCTGGTGCTTAGACTGGAGCTTTGCATGCTGAAGATAAAATTTTTTCTTTTTTTGTCTTTTAGGAAGCTTGCTGGAAAGAGTATTTTGTAGAAAGCGCGTCTGAAGTCACGCGAACTGAACGCGTAAATAATCGGATTACAGCCTGAATTCAAATAGCCAAACCATGTGAAGACAAAAAATATTGTGTCATGTGATTCACTAAGATTTGCTTGGAAAATGCCCGTAATTACGTTGTATATAAAAAATGGTAGCCAACAAATGATAAAAACTCCCATAACAATTCCTTTTAAAAATTAAATTAAAAAATGTTTAATGCTATTTTTTAATTGTAATTTATTTTATTAATAGTTAGCTTATGATTTTTCTTTTGATTTGTTATTTAAAAATTTTTAAAGTATTAAAAAGTGTTTTTCATAGTCATGTTTTTTACCAAAAAAAACACTTAAAGAGTAATGATTTTGTTTAAAATCTAGTAATTGTCAGTCAATAAATGGGGTGTCAAAACGCCACATTATTTTTCTAAAAATAAATAAACTTCCTTTTTATGATTAAATCAATTTTTATCTTTAATCATTTTATCATAACCTAGGGACTAGACTAAAAGAAGAATTTTGCGTGATAATTCTTTATTTACTACTCGTTACCGTGAATTATATTTTTAAAATATAAAATTACAGATTTTGATTATAAGATTGGTTTGAAGACCTTGAGTAAGTCAAAAGTCGAAAAGGATTTTGGTATTTACATACATAGTGTTCTAAAATGGGATACCCAAGTCAAGTCAAAAATGCTACAGCTAAAACAAATAGAATGCTGGGTTTAATTAAGAAAGCATTTAAATATCCTTGTAGCGAGTCTGTAAAATTATTGTATTGTTCAATGGTTAGACCACACCTGGAATAAGCTATCAGTGCATTTAACTGCATGGTGTCCTTATTTAGGAAAAAGATATAATTGAACGTGAAGGAGTCTAAAGAAGAGCAACAAAATTGATTCCAAAATTTAGTGGCTTAGATTATCAACAACCCTTATTGAGGCTAGATTAAAATAATTTAAGTATAAGAAAATTAAGAGGTGATTTAATTCAGATGTACCGTAATGCCTTGCCCCCTAATGCATTGCACTTTAAACCAGAAATCTGAATTTTAATGCTGCATTTAACTCACTTTTTTTTCCAGATACGCTGTGACTAAAAATGCTGCAGTTAATGTCAAAGTTTTGGTAGAAATGTCGCATTAAATAAGTAAAAAATATGTAAAAATGATAAAAATTAAAAAACAATAAAAAATAATAAAAATAAAAATTAATAATGAAAAATTTTTATTATTTTTTACATATCTAATGCGACATTTATACCAAAATTTTGACATTAACTGCAGCATTTTTAGTCGCAGCGTATCTGGAAAAAAAGTGGGTTAAATGCATGCATTAAAATCCAGAATTCTGAAGATAAATGCCTCATTAGGGGGGCAAGGTATTACGGTATAAATTGGTAAACAATTATGAAGAAATTAAATTAAATAAAGGTATCAAATATGATTTGAGAAGAAATAGCTATTGTCTAACTCGTGAAAAATAGAAAATTGTCTTCCGAGACATAACTTATTTACAAATAGAATTGTGAATGGATGGAATAAACTTTCGGAAGAAGTAGTAAAAGCAAAGAATCTAAATAATTTTAAAGCGAAGCTTGATAGTTGGATGGCAAGCAAAAAAAGAAGCGACTGCTACAGTTCTCTAGGGCTTTGCTTAGATAAACTCTAAGCTGCAGTTTAAACTACTACTACTACTACAAGTTATTTTATAATAAGAAAAAATCTGAGAATATGACAGTGAACTGAAGATCTGACGAGTTGAAATGCGCTACTGAGAAGAAATCAGTTAAATATAGCATAAATAAATGTGCATCCGTTACAATTTGAACTAAAATCAATCAAGAAATGAAAATGAGGACACAATCGACGATCCTGAGGAGATTGAGATCGTTAAACCGTAGCGGGGAAGGAGAAAGAAAATTTTTTTAAAGTAAAAAAAAAAGCAAGACTTTTATTCAAAGTGGCTTTAAGACATTTCCTCAAATTATTAACATTAAATATCATTAAGATAAAACCTAACCTAATGTGTGAAAACAAAAATCATTCTTGAATATTTTGAAGCAATAAAATGAATAGATAAAAAAAATTTTTTTCGCATTCAAGACCATTAAATAACATTAGCTTGACCAATGTATTTTTTGTAGATAATCTTGATTATTAATATTAGACTCTATATATTCATGGTGATACCTCACTTTGACTATGCGGTGCAGAAATGGAATCCAAGTATGAAAAAAAATGTGAATATGCTTGAGAAGGTGCAAGAACAGGCAACAAAGATCTCTGTGTCGCTAAGAAGTATGTCATCTGAATTGAGACTGGCCAGAGTAGGTTTTGCAAGGTTGAGTCAAAGAAGAGTGAGAGGAGACTCGATTGAAATGTACAAATTAGTGAATTAGTGAATGTGCTAGAAAAGCCTGGTAAGAGATCTGGTAAATAGGTCCAATCAAATATGCAGCTGCGGCATTACTTCGCACTGGGACAAGTTGACTCAAATGTGGTAACATCCAAGTCAACTGTGGACTTCAAAGCTAGATAGATTTAATGTAGCAGACTGCTTCAGCTCCACACTGCCTAACGGCGGTGGGTCAAACACTCTACATGTTTGGTCTCGCAGCAAGAGCTCCTACTACTAAAAACCAAATTTTACAAGTTCAAAGTTTATTAAAAAAATTATTAAAATTTTCTTTTAATAAAATAGATTTCTTAAAAAATCAAGAATGGAAGCTATCTGATGAATTCATTAATTTTAAATTAAATTGATGCAAATTATTTCTATTTAAAAATACTCTCAATGGTTTATTTTATGGTAATGATCAAAAATGTTAAGACATTAAAAAAAATTCTTTCTCTAATCAATTTACTTTATATTTTTATCTCAAATAAATTTTTTATTAAAATAAATATTTATTTTTCCACAACAACTTACCCAAAGTTTTTGCTGCTTTTTGCTCTTTGGTAAATTTTTTAAGCTTTTTTGCCAAGCTAAGACCTTTGACTTTGGTCGCTAGTGAATTGCTTAGTTTAGCTTCATTTTCATTGTTGTGGTTGAAGTAAAAATTGGATGTGCTAGACAAATTCGAGTCAGTTCGTTTGCATGTAGTCCTAAATGAGCTTAGAATAGTTCTAACATTGACCAGCTGATGACCAATTGGCTTAAAGGACTCGTGATTCTTATGGATGTTAATATCCGACATAAGTTTTCCATGTCCATGATAATGGTTGCTATAAAATCTGACCAATTTTTTTCTTGAACCATCAAAATATAAATCTAAAAATTTTTTTGACTCTCTAATTTTTTTGTGCTCCCAAGTTCCCAATCTGTCCAATTTTTTGTCCATCCTAGTCACAAGATTAGAATAGTTCATTTTGAGCTTGTCCAAATGCTGAATGCTCTCGTAGTCCATGTTTCGGAGTGAGTACGACTTTGTGAGCGGCCTTGGTGGTGCGATTTGGATAAGTGATGAATAAGAGCTGGTAAATGGACCCATTGCACTAAGATTGTTGATCAACAAGGACTCGAGCGATTTGGACAGCTCTTGTGTCTTTTGGAAGGCTGTTGGCAGGTGCACCTTTTGCTGAGCTGTTTTTGAGTTAACACTTTTGGCGCCACCACGATGGATCCTAAGAATCAAAGGTTTACCATCAGCTGTTTTGCAGTTGAGCTTTTGGCCTGTCTTTAAAGCGTTCATTTGAGTTGTGGCCGCTCGATACATCCTCACATAGACAAATACCATAATAGGGAGTGGTATGTAGAAAGAGACCAGCGAGGAAAATACAAGATAGTACAGGTCATTGGGAAAGTCACATTGGTTAGGCGGATAGACTGGAGTTAGCCAGCGCCAGTAGGCAATAGCCGGAAATGATATAAAAGCTGAGCCAATCCAGATAATAAAAACGTAAAGAAGCCAATGTCTGGTAAGCCGACGGTCATGGTAGTTGATCGGGTCCGAAATGGCCGAGTGTCGGTCCAGTGCTATTATTAGAAGAGAGTTGATTGAGGCAGTTGATGCACAAATATCTATTGAGTGCCAAATATCACAGCTTAAATATAAAAACTTGGTTCACAAACAAAAATTTTATCAACATTATTTTATTTTATATTTTATATTTATAATAAATTTAAGCGAAAATTAAGTATTGTAAAAAAAAACTATTAATTAAATAAATTTATTTATTAAAGATCTCAAAAAACTTGGAAAAATATTTAACTAAATTAAAAAAAGATTATTTTTTGCATTGATATTTTACCAAATGGTTTTGCATTAGATAAAGCCAGGAAAAAAAGCACACCATTTTAATAATAAAGGATTTAGATAGGCCAAAAAAATTTCATGATTTTTTTTAAATAAACTATGATAAAAAATTGGATTTTTCCAACCAACCGATTGTTTTTCTGACTAGAATCGGTCAATGTTGGACTTAATAAATGAATAAATATTAAATAAAATTAAATAATTTGGTTTATTTATTGGTTTGTTTCTATTTTTATAAAATTTTCATCTTATTTTTTCAGATTAATTTTTTTTAACCAAACTAGCACCAATTTAATTCAATAAAAAATGACCACCTACATTAGTAGTAATGTGGCTTTTTAGTTCGATCAAACAAGAACTGTGGTGACAATGAGCCAAAAAATTCTTTTCTTATCTATTGCATTTTTAATTTCAATTTTTTACTTAAATTAATTGAATTTTTCAAGACAAATTAGATCCAGATCAGAAAAGTAATTGCCAAGACTTTGCTTTTGCCTGCGATAGATGTTTTCTATTTAAAAATTTATATTTAATTACAAACATTGAATCAAATTATTATATAAAAAAAAGAATATTATTTTAAAACAGCTTTTGTTTATGGATCAAAATAACCTAGATCAAATATAATAAAAAATTAATCTATTTTATATTAAATAAAGCCTTGTAACAAAATATTTGCTTAATAGAGAAAGAAAAAGCCTTGTTTCGAAATGTCTTGAATTTTCATAAACAAGTTTTCTCCACTCTTTGAATTGTTATTATTTACATTGATTTTGGAAAATTATTTTTTTTCCTATCTTTATGTAAAATTTGTCATTTTTTCCTCTTTTCATCTTTAATTATAATTATTCGCTAATAAATAAATATTTAAAACTCAAATATCTTATTCCTCTATTATAAAAAAAAGAAGTTTTGTCATTCCACTTGAATATTTACTGGAAACAATAACAATAAGTTTATTGATTCAAAAATATATAAAACTTTTGAACACAATTCTTTATCAAATTATAATTTTTAAAGTTGAATTTAAAAAATAATACGCAAAATAAAATCTTATTAATAAGCCCGGATATTAACTATTTGAAATGGAAGAGCTATTTACTAAAATAAATTATTAATCATTTAATATGTGACGTAACACTTATAAATGGAAATTTCCATCCAGACTAAAAACCACACAATTCTCTCAAACATGTTTTAATCAAATCATCAATAATTTATCTAATAAATTAAATTTTTTTTAATAAAACATACCTGTGCCTATCTAAATTTTAATTAAATAATTAATTTGAAAAATTTTTTTGTAATTATGTTTATCATCAAAAAATTCAAAGTTAATCAAGCTGAGATATCAACAGGCCAGAACAGGGTTTGGCTCAATTTTTTTCTTAACTTATCAAATATTGATTCTCTTACATTTTGCCAAAAGCGTGCCAATTATCCTTATTAACACTCCTACAAATATTTTAACATTAATAATTTATAGATTAAGCAAAATTAAAATCAAAAAATTAGTTATTAATATCTATTCTAGGCCAAACGCCTTAGAAAAACTGTGCCAACAAAATTATTTAATTAATGACCAAATAGTTCTGGTAAAATAATTTGAAAAAAAGCTTACATGATATCGCCAAAGAACCAGTAGTTGTTGGTAACTTTGTTGAGAGCACTGATTGGCATGACAAAGAGGCCGACACACAAATCGGCAAAGGCCAGCGATATGATGTAATAGTTGGCCACTGACTTGAGGCTGCGCTCTTTGAAGACTGCCACTATGACCAGGACATTGCCGAACACGGTTACCAAAATAATCAGGCAGAGAAACAAGCCGAGTATCGGGCTGTTCCATTCGGGCTGCCATGCTTCAGTTCGGTTAAGATCATTTTCCATCTTGGTATTTAAACTTGCTCAGCTTGCTTCTTTAGATAGCATTTAAAGTTTGTTTTATTATTTTTTTATTAGTTTTGTTTTGTTTTTATTATAACAAGAAAAATAATTTAAATGTAATTGAAATCTGAAAGCAATATGAAGAGAATAAAGAATAAAATATAAATAACAATATATCTATTTATTAAAAAATAAAATTGAAAATAAAAGGTAAATATTGATCAAATAGTTACATTCAAAATTAGAAAAAAAAATCAATAATTTGATTTTGAAAATGAAAAACTTATATTTGTTCAAGTTTAGTTCCGTTCGACTTTTTAATAACTTACTATAAATCTATTTTTTTTATTAAATTTTTATCATCATAAACTTAAATAATTTATACGCAATATGTTTAAGTAAAAATAAAAATTTCATTTTTTTTCTAATTAATCGAAAATTAGTAATGGTATAGCAAAAAATTTCCAATCACCAGTAATTTTTTTATCAAAAATTTGTTTATTACATATTTGTTATTTCTTGTTATCTTGAACATTATTTCTATTTACAGAAAGTTTATATTGACGCATTTTACTGCAAAAAAAATCAAAAAAAAGATTCTTAATGCTAGCTATATAAATAGATAAAAATAAATATGTTGAAAATTTAGTCAATAATTTATTAGTTTTTAAGTTTAAAGTTTAGACCAGCTTGTAGGCATTAGACTATCTAAAACTATGAAAAGGAGCTAAAAGTTCAAAAAAATAGATTAAAATACAGTTCGCTTTATTAGTTAAGTATGTAAGATAATTATTTTCATCTTTATTTATCTAATAACGCTTGTGAGGTTGAATATTAAATTAGCTTTGTCTTCCTGTCATATCCCTTTAATTTATTAATTAAAAAAATGTAAAAAAATTTTAAATTTACGTGATCAAGATCTTAGTTTTAATTTTCGAAAAAATAATTAACTCAAAATTTTCTAATAAATAAAATTTTTTTTAAATTAAAACTGACAGCTTATTTATAATATGAAAAATATTAACTTTTAAGTTATGTAACATTTTTATTGTAATTAAAAATCAAATTAATTAAGTTTAATTGTGTTTGTCAGTCCACTAAAAGTAGCTCTCTAATCATCTTGTAATACATTGGTAAAAATTTGGTCCTTTTTGTCAGAACAGGCTCAAAAAACAAACCAGAAATGACAACCCTGTTAAATTGCTTCGTTGGCAAAGTTTACCAAAATACCTAATTTAGATGTTTTAATTATTTGAAAGCTGCATGTACCAAAAGTGAGAAAAAAATTTTAACATCATAAGAAAATATATTTTATTAAAAAAATTAACTTCCGGTTTAAATGGCTTTACTTTTTAAGTGCTGATGAGCATTTAATTAGACAGGCTAATAGCATGCTGGTTAATCTTAAACGACTACTTGCACCAAGCTGGAGTTAATCAAAAATTAATAACCTTCCTTAAATAACTACATTTTGAAAAAATTAAATATAATTATTAATTTCTATGATATCAAAAAGAATAATTTTAATCCAGTGCATATAACGATTTGTTTCAATTATTAACTATCTAATTTATTCTAAGAGTTAGTTGGCAAATTATCTCTAGAGAAGAAAAAAATCAAACTTTTGAAAATATTAGATAACTTGGCTTTAAAGCCAATTATGTTTGACTCAACGAGCTAATCCAATTACAGATTAACTAATAAAATTGTTTATCCTTAATTTGTTTAATTATTAAAAATAAAAAGAGAAGAAAAATTAATGTAGAAATTAAAAAAAAATAATTCCAACACGGGGTTAATATTGTCACTGAATTGCTTACTGGAAAATAAAGCCTCAGAGAGCTTAGTTTCTACTTAATTTGGTATGCAGAGACTCAAGTCAAAATCAAGCTATTTTTCCAACTCATTAGATAAACACAGACATTTTCTTAATTAGGTATACAAAGCGGAATATGAAAATTGCGCAAAATAAATCTCTTTGATTAATAATTAACAAAAAAAAATTATTAGTAATTTTAATTAAATTCAGACAAAGCAGCAGTTGGTATTTTAGCTAGCCTGCATATTTGTTTTGCCAAGTCTAAGCAATTAAATAGTTCAGCATTTTGTTTCTAATCGTCTTAAAGATTAGTAGTACCTTGGAGAGAACTATTTAGAGGAAATTTCAATTTTTGATTGATATCAAAATAATAAATTAACTTTTAATAAAAAGGAAGTAGGCTCGCGTTACAAACATATCACTCATAGTCTTCAATTTGCTTTACCAAGTACTCAAGTTCATCAATTTAGATAAAGTAAATATTAATTTTGGCTTAAATTAAAAATGAAGAAATTCGATAAGCTTTTGAAAATTGTCTATTGGAATAAAAGTGGAAGACTTGGTGCAAAATTTTGTATTTATGGAAAAAAATCCAATTAAACTAAAATTAAATTTAAATAAATAATTATAATTAAGTTGATGTTGTATTGAAGAGATAGAGCTATGTGCCTTAGTCCTAGTTCTTTGTCTAATTAGTATTTTCTCAAGTATCATAAGTAATTTAATAAACAAGCATTCACGTGATATTTTTGGAAATACTTAATATTAATTCTTTAATTCTGCTTACTTTAATAAAGACACAAATTCAATAAAGCAAAAAATAAAAATCTGCTTCCTCCTAAGTTAAATATATTTTTTAATAAAAGCACTGAATTTTAGAGGCTTTGAATTAAGCCTTTTTTCCAGAGATTATTAGACTTATCTAAAACGGAAGCTCAGACTTCTTAGGCAATAAATGGTAGCATATTGTGATCCTTGAAGACATGTCTTTTTAAGTGTTCCAAGATGTTAAGTAATTTTATCTGCTGATTGACCATAAGTTTGAGTCAAAAACCAAACTCTCGAGAACAAAATTGATTAATAGGAATTTTTTTAAATAAAGATCAAACATGTCTCCTCTAATTTTTATAAGATTTAAAATAAAGATAAATAAATCCTAAAATTAAAGACTAACACCAACAGAAGAGTACTTGTAAATTACTAATCAAAGATTATCATTTACTTAATTTATATTCGAACTTGAACATATTCAGTGATAAGTTTCAATTGAATTTTTTTTCCAAAACTTTCCAGAAATTCCAATTAAATTGACATTAAAAATAAAATATGCCAAAATGAGCTTTAGACTGTTAGCAAGCTTTTAAATTGATTGAATACCGTTTATAATTTAATATTAGCAAATTTTTAGACAAATAAATAGGAAATTAAATAAGTTAAATTTTAACTTGAGGAAAAAAAAATATTTTATAAGCAAATATTTTAAATTAAAAAAAACTTATTTTTAGATTTATGATTTTCGAAATTAATGAGAAGAATTAATAAAAAAATTTGCTCATTATTTTTATTTTATCAAATTAATTAAATTTACCCTTGCAGTAAATCTCTGTATACAAATGGTCAATATTTTTATCCACAATTCCACTTGGTCCATAATAAACAACTTTTCTAAATGCCAAAAAACCTCTACATTCCAGGTTACCAAATGGACAATATTTTTCAATTAGAAAATTTATTAAAGCGATTAATCAAACCGCACAAAAAGAAAATTGGTACAACTTTTTACAATAGACAACGAAAAAAGACACTATCTCTATCTAATTTTCTTACAGTGTCACTACAAACGTTTCATGACAAGTGTTATTCTTACTTCAGGTTCATCTATTGCACACTTTATCACTCTAATTCTTAAAATGTATCTTTTCCAAGTTAAAAAGTTGGTACCAAAGACCCAATAAACTTTCTTAACTACATAAATTTGCTTTTTTTAGTAGCTAACCAAAAAAATATAAAAACTCAACACAATCAGAGAGACCAAGGGTAAAAATCTCAAAAAGGCATGATCGAGCTAAATAATTTAATAATAGTTAAATTAGAGCTAAAAAAGTATTTCTTTGGTAATTAAAAATTTGCAAAATTTAAAGCAAAGTAAAATTTTTGATCAAATTTCAAGCGCTTAGTCTAGCTCAAACATTTTTAGATGCGCAATTAAATTTCATTGCATTTTTAGAAATTACAATCCTTTTTTTCAAAAGTTTGAAAATAAAGCTCTGAAATGTTAAAAGAATAAAAAATCAGCGATGAAATTTAATTGCGCATCTAAAAATGTTTGAGCAAGACTAAGCGCTTGAAATTTGATCAAAAATTTTACTTTGCTAAAATTTAATAAAAATTATATTGATATTATTATGAATCCTTGGCTCAAAGTGATCAAACTCACACTAAAATTTTTTAAAGATAACCAGAAATATAAAAAATTGTTGTTATTAATTTTTAAAAATATAATTCTTGTCTATAAATAATTTATTTACCAATTTGAAAAAATAAAATTTTATTATTATTATTTAAATATAAAATAATGAATAAAATTAATGAAATTATTTGACTGTCTGAGTTTGTCTTTAAGGATCAACAGCTTGAAAAAGTTACTTTCAGTGGCAATGCAGGAGAACAGCTTGGAAAAAAGAGCGAAAGTAGTATGCCACAAAATAGATAATTTCTACATAATCAAATTAAAATTAGACAAAAATAAAAATAAAAAAACTATAAGTTAATTTACGTCAATAGAAAGGAAAAAAATGGCATAAAAATTTAGCTCTATTTTGCCTATCGGATCTTGCCACGACAATAAATTTTCTTTCTGGCAAGAACATGACACACGAGTAAATTTTCCTCCCATTCCTAATAATAGATCATGCTGATTTTCTAAATCAGCATATGTGATAGACAACAAAAAGATTCCTAACTAATGAATAAATTAAAATGGCTAGAATTTTATTGAAAAAAAATATTCAAACTAATAAACTAAATTGGTGCCTATTTATTTCATCTAATTATTGGATAATTTTGACTTTAGTTTATAGGCCTAAATAATAATTTAAAATATGAACATTTTTTTCAAATCAATCTATTGCTAGCTTTTAGAAGACATGTTGATTTGAGGCTGATTTAATATCTACAAATAACAATGAACAAATTATCCTGGTCTTTAGTCTATCAATTGGTGAATATTTCTTAAATTAAATTAGCATACTCTTTATCTTGATTGAGCTTCCTTTTTAATCCTAAAATTTACCTAAGCTTAAACTTTGCTTAAACATAGATAAACTTCTCTTTTGGCATTTAGCTTCGAACCAGAATGAGATGGAAGCGGGTCCGAGTCGGGCTGACGCAACCAGATCCCAGCATGCTTTATTCAATTAAAAATATGGCTTATAAATAGTCTTGATTGTTAATATCTTTTTTTGGTTTATGTTTACAGAAAATAAGATCTCTTCCTTATTAAATCGAGAATATACTTAGATAAGAATTTTTATTTTAATTACTGATTTTTATCTATAATAGTATGATTTATTTGATTGTGTTAAATGTTAATGGAAAGAGGCAGTCTTGTTTAAAAGATGGGACATTTTCTCAGACATGATTCCATTAAGATGCTTTGAAAAGCCTTATTTAACATTTGTAAAATATTTATTTTAAATTGAATCATTAATCAATTTAATGAGTTCACTCACTTAGTTGCTGGAATTATCTAATTTTAAATTCTTTTATTTAAAAACACTTTTGTTCAATATTCCATTTGTGCATATGTTCAGCCTTGCCAATAATTTTTCCTATTTTTGTTAGATGCTTCTTGATCAGGCTTTGGAATTGATTAATAATTAAAATTACATTAATTTAACTTTAAGTTTTTAAATTTTTAAGCTGTCGGTCATCTATCTATGGGAATAAGTGGTTTATTAAATTAAAACTATCAATTGTTACAGTCAATGTTTTATACATTTCAACTTAGTAAAAGTTAATCTGTTATAACTTTAGCTAAAATATAACAAATTTAAAATTTATGATTCAATCTGTCAACATAGTATCTTGAAAAGTATAAAAACATAATTATACTTGTTAGTCTGTGTAACAGAATAATGAAATTATCTTATAAAAATATCTTCAATTACATCTATCAAAGTTATATAATAAAATTATTAAATATTTTAAAAAATTAAAGTAATTCATAAAATTGCAATCAAAATTTAAGTTTTCAATTAATTCAATTTGACAAGATTAACAAAAACATATTTTTAAAAATATATAATTTTACAATATTAATTAATTGACACAGTTTTTTTTTTCAGAATCCTCAATCAAAACGGTTACGTGTAAAAGGATTTAATAATTTTATAATCTATTAAATAAAATTTAATTATATTATCTTTTTATGATAAATATTTATTTAATGATTTAGTGAAATAACACAAATAAAAACAGCTAAATTATTGAAAAATACAAATGAAAACAAATATTTTTTAAATTAATTGAAAAAAAATTTTAATAAACGATATTGTAATTTCTTATGTTAAAATTCTGAATATAATGAATAAAATCTCTGATAATAAGTAATAATTCTAAATTGAACATTAATTTATGTTGAATTGAGAACTTAAGTTGTAAAAATATATTTGATAAGGATACAAGTGTTTGCAAAAGAACTTTATTAAAATATTTATTTAAAAAAATTAAAAGATAAATCTAATGTAAATATATATATTATTATTATATTACTATTATATTATTTTTCATTAATTATTTAAAATAAATGAGGGAAAATATTAAAAATAATTAATTAAAAAAGTTTTATTTAAATTTAGGAAATAAATAATAATTAGAAAAAATGGTAAAAATATTTACAATATAAATTATTTATCAAGTATCACAAATTTTTACTGTTGCACAACTTTTTTTGTTTACTTCGAGTATTTTTAAACCAGGTTTGTACGGTAGACATGGAAACTGAGAGCTTTTGAGCGGCCATTTCAAGCTGTTCTTTTGAAGGGTAAATGGTATCTCTGAATATTGCAAGCAAATATTTCTTCTGTTCCATGGTAAACTGTGTGCGAATTCTTCTTTTTTTTGCATTTTCTTCTTTAACCACATGTTCGTGAGCTTCATCCAATTCCTGAGCAACTACTTTTGAATGGACCACTTGTTCCCTTGAGTTTTGCTGAGCAACGTTTTGATAATTGTATGATGGTAGAGAGTAATTATTATTAGAGTAATAATAATTGTCAGCATAGTTGTTGTAATAGTTATAATATGATGGATATGTGCCATAGCCAAAGTCTGAATTCAAAGCATAAGAATACGAGCTATAGTGTGATTGAGGTGATGAGAAATAGCAGCTCGAATCACTGCTTAAGTTTGACTGCTCTGGAGAAGTTAAATAAATGGAACTATTGGAAAGAGCATGTGGTGGAGTGGTCGAGTGACGTGAATAATCCAAATAGTTACCATTATACACAAAACTTTCTTGGTTATTCATTTTTTAAATATTTTTTTTCTTTTCAAAGCTATTATCTAACCAATATATCAAACCACTTTTTATATCGATCTTTTTTGGTCAATTAGACCAAATTAGCTCAATATTGGTCTTCGTTCATAAAATAAATGAACATTATCAGTACTAGAAACCAATTCAGGTGAATTAATTGTGCACACGAAAACCACATTAATTGACCACTTATTTTACTTTAATTAAATTAAATACAACACTGATTAATTGAATGTTTAACAATAATAATCAATTAGGATAATTAAACTAAAAAATTTTCAATTTTTAAATTTGAATAAAATATTTATTGTTATTATATTTAGATTAATTAAAATTTTAAATACAAACTTTTTAATTAAAAGCATTTTTTGTTTTTTAATTAATTTATTAAATCAATAATAACTATATAACCTTAAACTTTTCATCACCAGATCTGCAACTAAAAGTATAAGATAAATTATTAACAATTTTCCCTTCAAATTAATATCCTAATTAACTGAAACTTACCTTCAATTATAACAAATCACCCAAGTCGTATTTTAAATTTAATTGATTATTTTCCATATTTAATTGATATATTGTTATTCATTCCTTCTGTATTCACCGTAAAAGAGACCATAAGCTAAAGCCTCGTAAATTTTGTTATACAATAGAAAAAAAAATTAAAAAAATTTTAAAAATGATTTTATTTTAAATAAATAATATTCCATATTTTGATAGCTTCTATTATAAAAAATACAAATATTTATTTTAAAAACATTAAAATTTTGAAGTATCTTGGTTTTTTCTTCCATTATTTTTTTTACTCTCTAAATGAAATGAACTAAATTAAAAACTCATAAATTAACCAATTTAATAAATTTAAAAAATACATTACTTGGTGTAAACCCTGTTCTTGGCATCCCATGATTCACTTCTCTTCATTTTCAAGCTTATTGAATCATTGCTTTTCTCTCTTTTCAAATTACATTTACTTTCGAATCTTCTGTCTATTTTGCTTTTCACCACAGAGTTATTTTTAGAATAGCCAGAAGATTCAAAAGAAGCCTTTGCCACTGCTCTTGGCGTTTCGTATTGCTCTCTTAGCTGACTGTTTAGTACATACTCGTAGTCATAAATATAATCCTCTATATCATTGCTTATTTTTGAGCTTGTAGCCACATAGTCAGCCTCGTAGTCGTCCATTCTTGACTCTCTCTGACTTGGTGTAATGACACGTGTGTGGAACTTTAAAAAATTCTGCAAATAATCAATTACATGGTCTTGAATTGAGTATATCCTGAATAAAGTGTACATTAAAAGTGCCAAGTTGACTATGGAAAGAAATAGTAGACATCCAACAAGCGAATTGGTGGTCCTAAAAACAGAGCCCATATTCTGCTGGACACGCTCTAGCTTATCCACAACTGCGTTTATTTTTTGCTCACTGGTGTTCAAATGGTTTAATAGCATTTTTATCAGTTCTGTAAAAAAAAATAAATATCTAAATGAATGAATAAATGAATATTTTGTTTTATTTAAAAAGATCTTTGGCCAATCTTACATTTTAAAATTAAAAAGGATAAATTTTTGAACTTTTAATTTTTGGTATGATCTTTGAATGAGAAAAAAAGGATCTTAAAAAAAATTTCTAGTCAGAGGTTTGGTAATTTTATTAGATTTTTTATTATTGAAAAAAATTATTTATATAGAGTATTAAGTGTTGATTAATTAGAGTAGGTGGTAAAGCGGCTAGTTTAACTTTGTTGATTACCGTAATATCAACACAACACTTTAAAGCATATAATTTACCTTTTTTCAATATGATACAAAAAATGAATATGATAGATAGTAAAAGAGTCAAAAATATTTATGCCAATCTGTAGCCTATGGATATATAGTTCTAAAGGTATTTACCACCAGGAGAACTAAAGTTTTGTAAAGACAACAAAAAAATTCTTATATTTTTATTTTATTAAAATCAAAAGGAAAAATGTCCAGTGCACTATCATTTAAAAATTTTTTCTTTAAATTAAATTTATCTATTAAATTTTTGATTATACATTCTTTTTTCAAAGCACATGATAACCAAACTTTCATTATTAATGCATTAATGAAATTTCTTTTCACCAAAATATGTTTTGATTCGAACATAAATAGATCTGAATTTCTTGCATTAGATTCGCCAAACCAGCCAATTCCAGCTTTGTTTAAGTTATGAACAGCGTTCCAGATAAATTCTGGCCCAAAATCAATCGCAATATCAATAAATAAAACAAAGCTACCTTTTTTTATTTTATTCAATGTTTCCTTTATTCAAAAAAAAAATATTTTCAAAAAATTTTTTTTAAGTTTTTAATTTACCTGTATGAATGCTGGCTTCCAGCATTGTGTTTTAAAATTTTTAAAATGAGCTGGATAAAAACTAGTCCTAAAAGGTTCTATTGTTATTTCGCAGCTGGCTTTTACTTCCCCAATCATTTGAGCATCCATGCCAAGATCATAAACAATTAATTTATTTTTTGGAAAATACATCTTTTTAAATTCTAAAAGCTTTTTCATACGAAGTGAAAATTTTTTTTTTCCATAAGTCAACAAAACAAGTGAGTTGATGATGGCGCCAACTGGTTCTGAATGCTTTTCATTCAGTTCAAGTGTCATTTTGAAAAATTGACCATTTAACTGAACAAAGTCATCCGGCGAAAGGGTGAAATAGTTTCTTATCTCTTGCTGGAAGATAACTTGAGTCTTTGGAAGTGGCAGCCTATGCTTCAGATGAACCTTTATCTCATTTAAAGAAATAAGTTGAAATCTTCTGCAGGAAATAAAGTGTTCTAGTTCAACAAAATGAAGTTTTTTTAAGATTGCGTTTAAGGTCTCTCGTTTGACTAGCACTTTTTTTGGGCCATTTTTACTTTGCTTTAATTTGCAGTAAAGAAAAATGTCCAATAATAAAAAAATTACTAAAGAGTACAGAAGACTTTTGGTAGCATTGTGTTTCAAATAATTTTTAAGCATTTTATTTTTAAATTCTTATAAAACTAAATTTCAAACTTTCAAATCTGAATCAAACATTAAGAAATAAAACAAAAAGAACGGGTTTTTTTCTTGTTACAGTTTTAAAAGGGAACATTTATAAAAAAATATTGTTTTTTGTTTTCTTGTATTTTAAAACAAGCTTTTATTTTATTTTTAAAGATTTTCATAAGGATTAAAGGAGAAAAAATGTTTAGTGTTACTTAATGAAAAAAAAACGAAATTTTTAATTTCGAATTAAAAAGCCCTTATAACTAGAAAAGCTAAAAATAAATTAATTGTTTATGATATTGAAACGACAAAAAATTTCAAACGCTCAAAATCCCAAAAGTTTTTAAAATTTTTTCTTTTTCAAAGGCCAATTTCATATTTATACTCAGATATTGTATTAATATATATATCCATTATCAATTATTGCTTTGATTTTACCTAAATAGCTAAATTATAAATCTAGTAAAAAAATTTAGGTATTAAGTTTGTCCAGTATGTCCGTTGACGGCTCAGAATTGAGATACAGAATAAGCTAGCAAAAAATCAGGATCTGTCTTGATTATTTTTGTTTAAAAAACATCTGAAATGAAGCATCCATTTTACTTTTAAATCTCTGAGAACTGAGAAAGATAATTTTTGACGAAAAAATTTAATTTATTCCTATACTCTCTTGATGTTGCTAGTAAATAATAATAATCCCTACGTTAGTCATTTACTGCTTTTCACATTTAAATTTTCTTTTTCGAGTGTATTCATATCAATTAGAACTAACTATTTTAAAATTTGTGTTTTATTGATCCCAATTGTCTAATGTCGCTTTAAAATTAACTGACTAATTCAAACATTAAGAAATTAGTTTTTTCAGCAAAGTAAAATATTTGATCAAATTTCAAGCGCTCAATCTTGCTCAAACATTTTTAGATGCGCAAATAAATTTCATTGCATTTTTATAAATTACAATCCTTTTTCAAAAGTTAAAAAAAAAGCTATGAAATGTTGAAATTTAATAAAAAAATAATCAAAGTATTAAAAATGTTACAATAAAATGTTACAATATTAGGAAAATTATTGATGTTAAAAATTATAAAACTGTTAAAAGATTTCTAAAAGAAAATAAATATTCCAATTTTTAGATAGCATTTTTATTTGTTTATTAATTAAAAATCAAAAATTTTTTATGAACAAGATCATACGATATTCGATCTTTTGAAAAACTAACTTTTTTTTCTGAAAAATAGACAGAAGATTCGAAAGTAAATGTAATTTGAAAAGAGAGAAAAGCAATGATTCAATAAGCTTGAAAATGAAGAGAAGTGAATCATGGGATGCCAAGAACAGGGTTTACACCAAGTAATGTATTTTTTAAATTTATTAAATTGGTTAATATATGAGTTTTTAATTTAGTTCATTTCATTTAGAGAGTAAAAAAAATAACGGAAGAAAAAACCAAGATACTTAATAATTTTAATGTTTTTAAAATAAATATTTGTATTTTTTATAATTAAAGTTATCAAAATATTAAATAATATTATTTATTAAAAAATAAAAATTATTAAAGAAAAAATGTTTTACAAAATTGACTGCTATATTATTAAAAAATACTACATTTAGAATAAATTAATAAGTAATAGAGGTTAGACTCAAAAACTAGAATGATATAATAATTTTTATAATTTTTGCTATCAATATATTATTTATTAAAAATAAAAATAAAAAAAAAAATTATTTTTTAGTCTGATAATTCTAATTGATTATTGTTAAACATTCAATTAATCAGTGTATTTAATTTAATTGAAGTAAAATAAGTGGTCAATTAATGTGGTTTTCGTGTGCACAATTAATTTACCTGAATTGGTTTCGAGTACTGATAGATGGATAGATAATGTTCATTTATTTTATGAACGAAGACCAATATTGAGCTAATTTGCCTTAATTGACAAAAAAATATTGATATAAAATTTGTCTTGATATTGGTGAGATTATGTTTTACTTTTGGCTTTGGAAAGAAAGATTTAAGAATGAATAACCAAGAAAGTTTTTTGTTCAATGGTAACTATTTGGATTATTCCCGTCACTCGACCACTCCACCACATGCTCTTTCCAATAGTTCCGTTTATTTAACTTCTCCAGAGCAGTCAAACTCAAGCAGTGATTCGAGCTGCTATTTCTTATCACCTCAATCACACTATAGCTCGTATTCTTATGCTTTGAATTCAGACTTTGGCTATGGCACATATCCATCATATTATAACTATTACAACAACTATGCTGACAATTATTATTACTCTAATAATAATTACTCTCTACCATCATACAATTATCAAAACGTTGCTCAGCAAAACTCAAGGGAACAAGTGGTCCATTCAAAAGTAGTTGCTCAGGAATTGGATGAAGCTCACGAACATGTGGTTAAAGAAGAAAATGCAAAAAAAAGAAGAATTCGCACACAGTTTACCATGGAACAGAAGAAATATTTGCTTGCAATATTCAGAGATACCATTTACCCTTCAAAAGAACAGCTTGAAATGGCCGCTCAAAAGCTCTCAGTTTCCATGTCTACCGTACAAACCTGGTTTAAAAATACTCGAAGTAAACAAAAAAAGTTGTGCAACAGTAAAAATTTGTGATACTTGATATTTAATTTCTTTGTAAATATTTTTACCATTTTTTAATTATTATTTATTTAATAAATAAAATGTTTCTAATAATTTTTTTTCGCATCTTCCTCTATAAATATTACTTTTAATTACCAGGGATTAGTATATTTAATTATATTTTATTAATTAATCTTAATTCAAATAATTTTTTTTTCATTTCTTAAACTAATTATTTGATTTAAAAACTAAACTTAAAAATAATATTTATATTCTAAAAATAAACTTATACATTAGCTCTCAAAGTGTGTCAGATGTTCCAAAGGGTTTATCAATTATGTAATCTTCAATACTCAATTAAATTAATTTTCACTGAGATTAATTTTCTATTTTAGATATATTTTTCATTTCTTAAAAATATTGTTTATTTTTAACTTATTATTAATACTGAATAGTCAATTTATCCCAAAAAATACAAAAGACCGATCTATATGTTCTAAATTGAATTTGTGTCAAAAAAGTAATATTGTAAAACAATTTATAAAATGTAAAATTTAATTTAAATAATCAATTAAAACAATTTTAAAATTGTAATTAAGAAAAGATAATTCTTCTTTATTTACCATAATTTTTTATCAAAATTCTTAAATCACACAAAATAACCAAAAACTCTTAGATAACGAAGGGATGCTTAGGTTAAATGTTTAAATTCTGCTTTAATTAAATAATTAATAGAAAAGATTTATTCTATTTTCTGTTTGTTTGAATAATTTAAATCCTCAATCTGACAAGTTTAATAAATAAAATTGCATTATAATTAAATCATTTCTATATATAATATTAAATATCTTATCTTTTTTCGGTGCTATGTATTTTTTTTGTTTAAATTCAATTCATAATACTTTATAAACTACATATTTACCATTAAGTTATCTAAAGAATTAAAATAATTCCAAAAACTTAATTAAATATAAATGAATATAATATCATGATGTGATTTAAATATTCTGTTCTGTTTAATTATTTATTAAAATTAGTATGATTGAACAATAAAATGAAAAAAATATTATCTATTATAACAAAACAAATATTTCAACTTTTGTTAAATGTTAAATTAAAATATACCAGAATGTAAACAATTATTTTTTTTATTCGGTCTCTTAATGTCCGAAAGGTGACAAGGCTGGTTGCATGTTAGACACTTGTACTTGATCGAAGGAATTTTGGCGCAGTTGTCAAAGCGGCTGTTGTTTTTTGGAGTTTTTACAATTGTCACCACCGGATTTGATTTAGGCTGTGGTAAATCACCGCTCGGATTCAAAACTTGGGTACACTTTTGATCACTATTTGGACAAATTTTTTCTTGACTGAATGTCCAAGTTAAATAAAGTAGAAAAAACAAAATTAAAATTAGAATTTGAAGCAGATAATCCGTCATTACCTATTTATCGATTTTAGAATAGATATTTTATTTTTCTATGCACAGAGCGTCTCAATCGAAAGTTTGTTATTTTAGCAAAAATAATGCATTAAATAATAAATGTCAGTAATTAAATTTACTAACATGTTTTAATATTTATGCTTTTTTTCATAACAAAAAAGCTTTTTAGATTATTGTAATCATTTTAAAGATTATTATTTTTATTTAGATGATTCAACTTCATATTAATTAGATGTAATATTTGAATTAATTATTTTAATAAAATACCGGACATTAAAGAACTTATCTCTGATAAAAATTTAGAAAATAAATTTTTTGAAAAATACTTTTAAAAGATAAGGAAATTTTAAAAAAAGTGCTATATTTTGGATAAATTTTCGGATGAAACATTTTAAATTCCATAAAAAAGTTAAAGCTTCTTTTTAGTATGTTGAAGACTCTTTTAAGTTTGTTGAATAATAATAATTTGGTGATTGTTAATAAAATTCAGAAAAATATAGACTATTTATTTTTATTTAATTTTAAGAAAAATAATTCCAAAAAATTATACTCTTTTAAGTGCATTTTTATTCGTAAGTTTACAGAAAAAAGTTTTATCAGAATATTCAATTATTGAGAAACCCAAATTGGAATTGTTATTAAATATAAAAAAATTAAATTTGTTTTATCTAAGCCTTTAGGCAAAACACCTAAAAAAGGAAGCTTACAAAAAACATTCGTAGCACCTGGCTTCGACAAAGTAAGCAACAAAACTTTAAAAAACTGTCCATGAGTCGCTTTAAATCGTCTTTTAACACTCCTTAACGCTTCTTTAAAAATTGGTAACATTCTTTAGGAACTTAAAATCTCTAAGATCATCATGATAAACCCAAAAAAGTCCTGCAAAAGGAGTTTGATATGACATCTCAACAAAAAATTCTATAAAACTTTAGAAACAGGGATTGAACGAATTTTTGCTTAAGTAGATCGAACAATTCATTCGAAATAGAAAATTCAAAGTTTCCTCGAACAACACTTAGTCGATAGAATTCCCCATTAAAGACGGAGTATCACAAGAAAGCTGCTTATCTAAACTCTTTAGCAATGAAAATTAAAAAGAAGGAAGAGAGAGAAAATAATGTTGTTCTTTCAATTCCAGCTTCACATTTTAACTGCAATCACGGGGATGAAATGGCCTTGTCAAACAAATTGTCAAGACAATTAAAATTTCTGAAATTAGAGTAAAGAAGGCCAAAAGGATTGGTCGTAAACCTGAGCTCGATTGAGCTATGGCAAACGAGCGTGTACTGGTCCAAATTGAAATGGAATCAGTAGTAAACTCTTTTAACTTACTAATTTTATTGTAAGAACTCCAGCAGTTTGAGTAAATTATTGTACCAGAATGACATCTATTAAATATTATATTTAATAATGTCGGGGCTTCACTGTCGGTAACTATTGACATATACTAGCGAGAAGTGTCTCCACGTTCGACAAACCCAAATACCCAAATTTGGCCTTTTTTAAGATCTTTGCCTTTATTATATTTGACTTGAGCGTACAAGCACTCGTCAATCTCCACTTTTTTTCCTCGGCCGCCTAAAAGCAAATTTTCTTTGTCAATACCAACACTACATAACTGTCTTAATCTGTAAAACAAACTAGAAACTACATCTCGTCCGATTTTCTCATCTAAATTTAATTCTATTACTGACAAAGACTTATTGATTGTTAACTGACTTGACCAGCATTTGATTAAAGCAACAATGGTTGAAGGCGTTTTTTTAAACATTGCAAAAAAAGACCCTTCGTAAGCAAATTTAAAACGGCCGCAAGACGAACAACGCCAGTACAAATTTTGATTTTTGGCGTCTTAACTTCTTTTTTGCTTTTTTTTTCCATTTTGAATCAATATAACTTTAATTCTAAGTAAGTATTTTCTTTATTTAATTTTTCAAATTTCAATATTGATGATTCACTTTTTTAAAATGATGGTTGTGCATTAGTGATCAAACGTACGTATATAAAAAGTTTTGTTATTTGCCTGTTTGTAATGTCTTCAATAAACTCGAGATATGAACTTCATTCTACTCTAATTTCATGCATTTTACTTATTCTTAATGAATCATCCGATGTTAGATATGGCTTTGGATTCGACTGTCTTGTTAATGAAGACGATGTTTGAGTTGATTCGTCTTTTTCGTCAAAAATAAATTGACGGTTTCGGCTAAACATTCAATCGCCTTTGTCGAAATTCAACTCCATAGGACTCTTCATACTATAATGCTAATTTTGACGTATTTAAAATTGCTGCTGTCAAATAGATTATCGAATTTAATTCAAAATTTAATCTCGATTTAATCGATTTTTTCAGTTCATCGACAAATTGTTTTTTAACCCAAGTTTCATTAATGGCGCCTGAAGTTCCATTTAAAAAAAAAATGAGACCAGGGATAAAATTGCCTATTGTCCAATCAGTTTTTTGTGTCAAAACAGATAAAGTATAAACAAAAAGTAATTCAATTTATAAAATCATCAAAGAACTACCCCAAAGACTGTCATAACAGGGCGTCTACTGATATTACTGCTTGGGATACAGCCTTCCCTATTGCTACTACTACTACTAAATCATATGTTAATGTAGTATCCCTAGTATTAAGTTTATTCAGCTTTAGTTGTTATAGTTAAATTTTAATTAAACTCATATTTATGAAATTACAAATTTTAGAAACTTTTTAGAAAATACAAATAGTTATTTTTGGAAAGGGATAAGTTGTTTGCTTCTATTCAAACAAGCGTCTTTTTAATAATTTTAGTTTTGTTTATTTTTTCTTGGTAGTCGTTTAATAAATTATTTAAAACAAAAACATCTCTCTTAATTTTGGAAGATATTACATCTGGCGCAGTGAGCTAAGAATGGAGGGAAGTTTCGGTTCATTCAATCCGGATATTGACATTTCCAGTATAGGTACGAGATGGACTACTTACAAGATTCGATTCGAGGATTATATGGTAGCAAAGAGTGGGAAAAAGTTTTCTGAGATTGATGATTTATAAAAAAGGCTTCATTTTTACACCATGTTGGAGAGAAAGTTTTTGAAATGTACCAGTCTGTTGCCAAGAATGAGCATTCATATGCTGACGTTGTGACAAAGTTAGATTAGTTTTTCGTTGAGAAGATAAATGTTGAGTACGAGAAATATGTATTTTCCCAAGCACGACAAGGTAGAACTGAGCAGTTTGACGTTTTCGTAAATAGGCTTAGAATGTTTGCCAAGAATTATAATTTTGCAAATGTAGATTCCAAGATAAAATCAAGAATCATTCAAGGTTGTTTTTCGGAATCTCTACGAATTAGAGCGTTAACAGACGATATAAGTATAGATGATTTGATCAAGCTTGGTAGAAACATGGAAATAGCAAAACAACAGTCGAGTCAGATCCTAGAGGAGAAACCAAGGATGGTGGCAACTGTTGATGAGGAAAAGAAATGTGGGTTCTGTGGTTACAACCATAAACCAGGTGCAAATAATTGTCCAGCGAAAGGGAAAACATGCAAGAAGTGCCAAAGACTTAATCATTTTAGTTCAGTGTGTAGGAGCTCGAATAAAAACACTGATAAGGGAAATGATCGGACAAGGTTTAGAGGTCCTAAGCCGAAAGATGTTACGGAGGAAACAGAAAAGCAAGGTAAGGACATTGGTTATGTTTTCTCAGTGAGTGATGACAATCGAACTCTACCAGTGATAAAAATAGACATTGGGGATAACAAAGTGAAAACAGAGGTATTAATAGACACGGGTAGTAGTCTAAATATAATTGATAAACAGACTTATAAAAGACTAAAACCAAAACCTGTCCTAGAAGTGGTAAAAGGTAAGGTTTTTGGATTCCAGAACAGTTGCCCGCTAGTCTTTGCAGGTGAGTTTAAAACTCTGATTGGACACAAAGACAAATTAGTGGAAGCCAAGATTGCTGTAATTAATGGAACGGAAAGATGCCTACTTGGTTATAAAACAGCGAGCGATTTAGGTATAGTGAAGATCTTAAAGTTGATTCGGATAGTAGCAGTTGCAAGCGGGATCTTGAATACTTTAAGGCCAAGTATCCTAATGTGTTTAGTTCAAAACTTGGTAATTTAAAAGGGTTCGAGGTAAAGCTTAATGTAGACAAAACGGTAAAACCAGCGTACATCAAACACCAAAAGATACCATTCCATCTCCGTGGAAAGCTAGAAGAGATTATTTACAAAGGTTTGATGGATGGAGTATTTGAAGAAGCTAAAGGTCCGACAAAATGGTAATTACCAGCCATGTTAGTTCCAAAGTCTGATGGTAAATTAAAATAGCTCTAAACTGAGGTTTGTAATTGACGCAAGTGCCGCTAATCGAGCAATAAAGCGTACTCGATATGTTATGCCTACAATCGAAGATTTGATTGCGGATATCAATGGCTCAAAAATCTTTTCGAAAATTGACTTTAATGATGATTTTCATCAGTGTACCCTTGCCAAAGAATCTCGAGAACTAACGACATTCAGCACTTATTTTGGGATATTTCTGTACAAGCGGCTGTTGCAAGGAATCAATGCAGCTCCTGAGTTGTTCCACCACGCAATCGAAACAGAAGTTGTTGATGGCCTAAAAGGTACAAGGAACGTTATGGACGACATAATTGTTCATGGGAAGAATCAGGAGGAGCACGACGAAAGAATTGAAGCTGTGTTTGAGAAGATAAATATAAAAGAATTGACGGTAAATGAAAAGAAGTGCCTTATTGGGATGAGCAAGGTGGAATTTTATGGCTTAGAATTTTCATCCGAAGGTATTAAACTAACAGAGGACAAAACAAAAGCTTTGCGTGAAGTCAAACCTCCGTCGATCCCAGGAGAAGTGAGTAGCCTCCTAGGGTTAAGCACGTATTGCTCTCGTTTTATTCAAAATCATTCAGAGATAGTGGATCCTTTAAGGAAACTGACCGGCGTGGTCGTAAATGGAAATGGGGTATCGAAGAAGAAACAGCACTGTCAAAGCTCAAGGACGCAGGTTCAGGGAGGATATTTAGCTATTTTAATCCTTCTTGGGACACCGAACTGATTGTGGATGCGAGTCCTATAGGACTTGGTGCCATTTTGACACAAAGAAACCCTAGTGATCCGAATGATATAAGGACCATATGCTATGCGAGTAGATCTTTAACTGAGGTCGAAAGACGATATGCTCTCATCGAGAAAGATTGTCTAGCAACCGTGTGGGGATGTGAGAAATTCCATTTATATCTATACGGCAGAAGATTCAAGATCTCAACCGATAACAAAGCCTTAGAATTCATATTCAAACGAGATGGTCGAAGAACCATAGCAAGAATTGAGAGATGGTCAATCCGGCTGAATGAGTATGATTTCACCGTTATTCACAGACCAAGGAAAGATAACCCAACTGACTATCTATCGAGAAAACCAGTTGAGTCAGTTAAATCGGACGGAAAAGAAAGTGTCGAGTTGTATGTTAACTACTTGTTTGAACAAGCAATTCCGCGAGCAATTGACCATGAGGAAATTATTAAGTCTACAAAAGAGGATCAAACTCTTCAAGAAGTGATTTCAAGACTAAGAGGATCTAAATTCAATTTTAAGAATCGTAAATCGACGAATTATGACAATGTTTTCCACGAGTTATCTGTGACTGGTAATGGAGTAGTAATGAGAAACAATCTGATTGTGGTACCTGATTCTTTGATCGATAAGGTGATCGATATCGCTCATGAGGGTCATCAAGGTATCACTAAGACAAAGGCTTTGATTCGGACCAAGGTTTGGTTTCCAAAATTGGATGATTTAGTAGAAAGAAAGCTTAAGAGTTGTTACATGTGCTTGGTGAATGGGACAAAGGTCGATTTTCAGCCACTTAAGATGACCGAGATGCCAGATGGACCATGGCAATGTTTATCAATCGATTTTTATGGTCCAACCCCGTCAAATACTACTCTACTAGAGTTGATTTGCGAATACTCGAGATTTGCGATAGTGAGAGATAGTGCTTGATATCGATAACCCACATCGATAGAAAAAATCGATATTTTCAGAATCGATATCGTCCAAAGTTATCGATATATTAACGATATCGTCTAAAGTTATCGATATTTTCCAAGAAATCAGGTAAAATAAATTCAATTTGAATTAATTAAACATTTAACAATATTTAAAATAATTATATATAAATTTAAAAAAAAATGCTACTGAAATTATTAATTTTAATTAAAAAGCTTCCTCATTCAAAGAATGTTTTTCACAATACAATTAAAATTATCTTCAAATAATTTTTGCTTATTAAAATTTATAATTTACATAAAAAAATTTTATTCGTTCCTTAATTTTATTCATTATTTTTTTTTCTACAGAAATCTGTATTCAGTTTTACTTTATATTTTTCTGTTTGGTAAAGAATCATTATTTTTTCAACTTTGTTTGGATTTAGAGAATTACGACGATTCCAAAGACTGTAGCCTGTAAAGGAAAACAGTCTTTCGGAAAACAGTTCTTTCTTACTTGTAGCTTGTGCACAAAATAGGCGCTTTACTATTTTAAATAAAATTGGAAACTTCCGCTCTTTTTCTTTCCAAAAATTTAAGACATCTACATCGTGATCTATTGTTATTAAAAGGTATTCTGATATTTCTTTAGCTAGATCATTTTTTTCTGTCAATATTTCATTTGAGGAATTAAAATCAAAGACTTGTAAAGATTTTTTCTTCGGAACAGGCGATGGAGTATCAACAAATCTTTCCATTTCGCACAATTTATGTTTGTTAACGTAGCTTTTTATAAATTTTTTCGATGAAGCAATATGTTTTTTTGCATCAACACCCGAAAATCTCGAAAATTTTTTGTACCTTAAGTTATTAAAATTAAAGATTATAAAGATCGGTTTAAATTTAAAATGCAATTTCATAAATATAGAAAATTAAATCTAATTGAACACTTAAAAAAAGTACTTAGTTTTTTAAAATTTTCTAATCACGAATCTTTCCATTTAAAATATGATTTTATTATAAGATATAAAAGCTTTTTATTAGCCAAAGATGAACGATAAATAAATATACAAATATTGATCTATTGTATCTATATTCTAGTTATTTAAATGTGGTTTAAAAAATTTTAGTTGTCATTCTTAGTCAAAAATTAATAGTTAAATTATTTCTAACCTTGGATCTAAAAATGCTGCTGCAAAAAGGAAATCATTCTTAAAATATCCATATTTTTTAGTGTAAAATGATAAGGACTTTTTGAAAGCTTTAGCAAGAGAATTTCTAAAACAAGAGGCATTTTTATCCGGCTCCAATTGATTCAACAATGCTTGTAAAATTGGAATAACACTTGAAATTGATACTGAATTCTCGGCGGATATTCTCACTGTCGCCTCTTCAAAATTAGATAAGACCTCAATAGCATCTTCAATATTCAATGATTCAACATCCGAAATAACCAGTTCTTTAAATTTATTTTGATTTGTTGAGTTCTCTATTAAAATATTATTGACGTGATGTCTAATTTTGACTATTCTTTCAAGCATTTTAAAGCTCGAATTCCATCGTGTGACAACCTCCTGGATTAGATGCATTTGTGAACGTTCAAGAAGCTGATCACTCAGTATTAAAGAGTGATTAAACTTTGAGCAAATTGTTCTGCACTTTTTTATTATTAAATTAATTTTTTCAATAATAAACACCTCTTCACTTGAAAATAAGATAGTTTCACTTGAATTAACTTCATCTACATCATTCAAGGAATCTGGTTGTGTAGACGTATGAGAGTTTGGGATCTCGAACTCTAGAACCTTTTTTACAACTAAATTTAGAAGATGTCCTAAGCAACGGAGATGAATTATTTCTTCTTTACTTTCGGATACCGCTTTACAGATGTTTAGCGCATTATCAGTAGAAATAAACTCGACTCTCGACTCAATATTCCATTCAATCAAGACTTCATCAATTGAAGCCCGAATAGCCAAAGCCGTTTTGCTTCCTGTAATATTTTTTACCGCCAGAGTATGTGAGGTCAGTTTCATATTATTATCGATGAAGTGTAAGGTTATACTCATGTAGACAAAATTTTGAATAGATGTCCAGTGATCAGTTGTAATACAGCAGCTTTCCATATTTTCTAATTCTTTTCGAATTTCTGTACTCGTTTTCAAAAACATTTTATCAAGTAAAACATTATGTAGTGGACACTTGGCAACTTATATTTTGGACATAAATGATAAAGTAACCTTTTGAAATGAAAATTTTGTAAAATTGAAAACGGAAGAAAACCACTAATAATAAAATTCAATAGACACTGGTTTGCTAAATTAGTTGTATTTTCACTCAGTGACACTAAATAGTTACTAGAAGATTGCTCTTTATCACGATCGGTGTCGTCAAGAATTAGTCCATGGGATCTTAAATGATCACGAATCGCGCTGGTCCCAGCAAAAACTGCTTTGTGGTCACAACTTTCGAAATGGCATTTATAGTACCATTTTAATTCACTGATTCCGTTTTTTATATGTGTTTTTTGAAATTTGGAAGCATATTTCCAAACAGGCGATTTAAGTTTACTCACAGAGTTTTCTACAGACATTTTAAATATTTTTTAATTATTTTTTTTAAATTGAATAAGCACGAGAAATAGTATGAGTTTAAGTTTTTTTCTAATAATTCAATAAATATATCAGAGAAGACAATGTTTTTTGCAAAACATAAAAAAATTTAATTTAATATTTAAGTTTTATTCTAACAAATTTGTTATTTAAATAGCAGTTAATTCATTAGTATCGATACTTGTAGTCGATATTGATAAAATATCGATACTTGTAGTCGATATTGATAAAATATCGATACTTGTAGTCGATATTGATAAAATATCGATACTTGTAGTCGATATTGATAAAATATCGATACTTGTAGTCGATATTGATAAAATATCGATACTTGTAGTCGATATTGATAAAATATCGATACTTGTAGTCGTTATTGATAAAATATTTTAATCTTTTGAAGTTATCGATATCAAGCACTAGTGAGAGAACTCCTAAATAACAACGCTAAGCTTGTAATCGCTATGCTCCATGAGATTTGGTCAACGTTCGGTATTCCTGTCTTGGTCAAAACTCACAATGGACCACCTTTTAATAGTAAGGAATTCGCAAAATTTTGCTCAGTGTTCAATATCAAGCATAGGTTGATTACACCGTATTGGCCTAGAGCAAACGGTGAAATTGAACAATTTAACAGAAATTTAACCAAAGTGATGAGAAACTCCGTGGTTAAAGGTATCCCTTGGCAAAAAGAATTAAACTTCTTTTTAGGATCCTATAGAGCGACTCCACATTGTTCAACTGGTGTTCCCCCAGCTGAATTGATTTTCAAATATTCTTCAGCAACAAGATTGGTCAGTGTAATGGACAAAAGAACATTCTTAGAAAACGATCAAGACAAATTGGCAAGAGAGAGAGATCTTAAGGCGAAGCAGGTGATTAAATGTAATGGAGATAGGAAGCTTCGCGCCAAAGAGTCTCAGTTGAACATAGACGAATTGGTCTTGTATCAAAAACCAAGAGGTAAAGTATTCGATAAAAAAGAGCCAGTGAGAGACCCAAATCCGTGGAGAGTTGAAGAAGTAAATGGAAGTATGGTTACGGCGAGGTCAAGTGATGGTAAAACCGTAACCAGGAATTCATCTTGTTTCAAGAGAATCGATGAAGTTATAGCTCCTGATTTGAAAAATCACTTTACAACATACGAAGATCATGGAAATGATGATAACAATATTGATGGTAGTGACAATCCCACGACGTCAACTGAGACGAGCGTTAGGAGATCAACCCGTAGTAACAAAGGGAAGATTGACAGGCTTCAGGTCAACTTCGATAATAAGACATATTCAAACATGGATGAGACAAATCAAAATTCATAATCAATTAAAATTTTATTTTTCCAGGGAAGATGTAGTATCCCTAGTATTAAGTTTATTCAGCTTTAGTTGTTATAGTTAAATTTTAATTAAACTCATATTTATGAAATTACAAATTTTAGAAACTTTTTAGAAAATACAAATAGTTATTTTTGGAAAGGGATAAGTTGTTTGCTTCTATTCAAACAAGCGTCTTTTTAATAATTTTAGTTTTGTTTATTTTTTCTTGGTAGTCGTTTAATAAATTATTTAAAACAAAAACATCTCTCTTAATTTTGGAAGATATTACATGTTAATAGTAAACAATTTTTAGATAATTAAAAGAAATAAGTTAATAATTAACACTAAAGCAGATTATTATTATTTTTGCTTTTGTAAATTATTAGATTTTAAATTTAGCTCACCTTATTTCAATGTTATAAATTGAAGTTAGGTAGTTTGTTTTAAACATTTAAACATGGATTTCTATCAAGTAAGCTCAATTCTTCATAGTCAAAACAAGGCGTTATCAAATTTGAAAATATTTATTCTAGACTAATACATAAATTTGTAATTTTTGTAAATCGCCAAAGGGGAATACAAATTATGCATTTTTTAAAGTAACCCTTCCAAAGAGCAAAGATATTTAATACACGGTCTTTGTGACGAGAAAAAATGGTTGTGTCATATAAACTAAAATGAAACAAATAATGTTCATCTTCGGCGTTTAAAGCCAACAGAGTTTTAGGTCAAATCAAAGATTTATCTATCAAAAAAATTGAGAAACTGTTGTAGTCCACTTTTTGTAAACCTGTTTCCTAGCCAGAGGTATTCAGGAACTTAATTAGGATTAATTAAATTAACACTAAAAGCCCAAGGTGTTTTTAAGACCCCTTTTTTTAAAAAATTTAAACTTGAATATTATCTAAAAGAAATAAAGTTATCAAAAATTACTCAATAAAACTTAGACAGATTTATTTGGGTAAACTCTTTATTTGGATTCTCTCTAAATATTAACCATTGTAGTCCTTTTATAATAGAAACGGCTAAATGCAGAAATGCACATGCAACGCAAAATAAAAAAGAAGTGAAAATACAGAGACTGTTTCAATTCAGGCTCAAAACTTTTAGACTTTTACTCATTAGACTTGTCAGGCCGCATCTTAAAAAGGCTGTAAGTATTTAGAATTCTTCAACGAGAGCATAATCGAAAGAGTCTTAGAAGACAGTAGAGCAAGAGGGGATGGTTTTGTGAAATTTAGTATAAATTAAAAAAAGACCAAAAATTAATGCCTTAAATGGTATTAACTTTTTTTTCAAAGATCCAAAGCCAGCTCTGTAAATGCAAAATAGATAAAGTTGCATCGAAACTTAAAGTCTGCTAATTGTGTTCAAAACCCCTCCAAAGTGCACTACAACCAAATTTGTCAATTTCTTACTAATGCTTACCAAAATGATCTTAATTGTTCAACTTAGAATGTTGCACCACTTTGCATTTACAGAGCTTGCTTTTGATCTTTAGAGAAAAAGTTATAAAAAATTTAAACATTTTGTTCTGTTCTATTGTACTAAATTTCACAAAACCGAGGGGATCTTATTCAAATGTTCAAAATAGTAAGCCGTCATGAGTCTGGCTACGGCTACAAGTTTGAAACAAATTCTGAGAAGAAAACATAACATGTAGCTAGATAAAAAAATTTTCAAACAAGCCACAACAAGATTTAAATTACTATACTGTAGTCTCATAACTACTACTAATACATAAAACCATTGCACAGGGGTACAAAGTCTAAAAAGTATTCAAAAAGATGGGAGATGATAAAATAAGCAATGAACAGAAAGATCTAACCAGCTGGCAAACAAAAGTGAGAGACGCTTTTGATTATGTATTGGATGTTTTTAATTAAAAAAAAAGCTGGTTCTTAGCTTAAACTTTATTTTAAACTTTTTTTAAATTCAACTTTTACAACTTATGCAACTTTTACAACTTTTAGTTGAGCACTTGAAACAAGAATGTAACTTATTTTTTACTTTGATCAAGCATGTAACATTCTCAGTTTGTGTGCCTTTATCATTTTGATTAAAGCGTTTTTTACATTCGTTTAGCTTAAAGTCCCATATTTTTATTCGATTCTCAGATTGTGTGCCTTTATCATTACTGGCTGAACCAGTTACCAATCTATTCTCCAATTTTATGACTGAAAAGTTGGCCAGTTCATCATAAGCCTTAACTTTATTTAACAAATTTCCAGATTCAAGATTCCACACAGAGAGAAAACTATCGCTATCGCCTGTGATCAATTTGCCATCATCTGTCTCCTCGATGCAGTAAATTGTTGCCAAAGGACCTTGTATTTCTTTCTCAATATTTCCAGTGGCAAGGTTCCAAACAATTATGTTTGAATGATTCTTTTGTTGTTCAGTCCTTAAGCTGAGAATACTTTGGTTGCCAATACCATTATCGGAGCGTGCTGATGACGATGCGCTAACCAATTTACCATTGCTCAATAGTTTAATGCACTTAACCGCAGATTGATGACCAAACAAAGTTCTTTTACACTTGCCATCTATGCTCCAGATTTTGATTGTGCAATCATTATAAGCGATCGCTGTGTCTCCATTGGGCAGTTCCTTGATCAGATTTTTTTCCTTCAAAACATCATGTTTTTTACATTGGTTAAGCTCAAAGTCCCATATTTTTATTCGATTCTCAGATTGTGTGCCTTTATCATTACTGGCTGAACCAGTTACCAATCTATTCTCCAATTTTATGACTGAAAAGTTGGCCAGTTCATCATAAGCCTTAACTTTATTTAACAAATTTCCAGATTCAAGATTCCACACAGAGAGAAAACTATCGCTATCGCCTGTGATCAATTTGCCATCATCTGTCTCCTCGATGCAGTAAATTGTTGCCAAAGGACCTTGTATTTCTTTCTCACTATTTCCAGTGGCAAGGTTCCAAACAATTATGTTTGAATGATGCTTTTGTTGATCAGTCGTTAAGCTGAGAATACTTTGGTTGCCAATACCATTATCGGAGCGTGCTGATGACGATGTGCTAACCAATTTACCATTGCTCAATAGTTTAATGCACTTTACCGCAGATTGATGACCAAACAAAGTTCTTTTACACTTGCCATCTATGTTCCAGATTTTGATTGTGCAATCATTATAAGCGATCGCTGTGTCTCCATTGGGCAGTTGCTTGATCACATTTATTCCCTTTAAATGATCGCATATGTCGTCTTCGGTCGTTTTTCCGTTTGATTCGAAAAGTGTTTCAATGGTGGTTATGTTGGAAATTTCATTCGTGTCTATGCAAATTAACTTGACACTCTTGAACTCCAAGTTACCAAATTTAATTTTTATTTCGGCATTGTCAGCCCGAAAATCAAGAAAAGCCTTCTTTTCCCAATTTGTATTGGCCAATTTCAAATTATCTTCAAATTTGCCAATTTGTTCCAATTTTTTTTCCAAATTTTCTATCTTTGCTTGTGGTTTCTGGTTTACAAAGTCTTTTCTTCTTATTTCACTTTTGTAAGTGTTAAGCTCATTTCTAATTCTTAATAAGTCTTCTCTAAAAGACTTTTCCAGCTCGTTTTTGTACACTTTCTTAACTCTGCACAATTGGTTAATAAGGTCCTTGTACTTATCGTCAATTTGTTTATTCAATTCTTTTTTTAATTTATCATATCTATAATTAATTTTTCTTTCCACATTTTCTCTAAACTTATCGTCAATGATTTCGTCATAGGTGTCCAAAATCAAGTCAAAGTTGCGGATCTTTTCCAGCATTTTGTTGGCCTCTTTTTCCATTTCAAATACTTTAATCCTCAGCACGTTTTTTCTGTATTCCTTGCACTCCTTGATGGTGAACGAGTCCTTGTTGTTCGGTCCACAAGAAACTTGATCATTACTAACACAAACTGGACACTTTATATCTCGTTCTTCCAGAGACTTGTTCTTGTCCTGGTCATTTTTTTCAGCCAGTTCAGTCAAGTGCTTTTCGCATACCTGAAATTCACAACATGGCAATATGAGCACAAGATCATCTTCTTTGTCACAAATGTCACAAATTTTTTCCAACTTCATTAAACTCATTTTTAATTTAAGAGAGAAAAAATTTCAAATGCTTGCTTTTATATCAACAAGCGATTATTATTAAGGATAAATGATAAGTGTTATCATTAGTAAACCATTTGTAAGAAGGAATCAAAGTAACAAATAAATTTATCATTTTATTATCAAAGCAATTTTTTCTTTAACAATATTTTTAATTATATTGTTGATAACTCGAACAAAAGATAAATGTATTGGTTTAGTTGATTAAAAATAAAAATTTTTAATTTAATTTTGATCTAAATTTTTTATTTTATTATTTTCTTCATAAAAAAATGTTTCTGCAAAAAGAAAAAATTCAAAAAATTAATATTTTTTAAATTGAAATTAAAATATTGAATTAAGTTTAGAGAATAGGTTCAACAGGTTTTTTGAAAAATTAAAATTAATAAAATACTTTTTAAAAAATTCAAATAATTAATATATTTTAAATTGAAATTATGTTTAATTTTAAAATAAGACTCTGCAATAGATTTTCTTTGTTAATATTCAAAAACCTATTTTTGTTACAATTTTTGAGCATGATCATTTTAATTTGATCATAAACTTCAATATGACTATCCTTCTACCTTTCTTAAATTTCTGCGATACATTTCCTATCTTGGTATCCCACCAGAATGAAGGCATTTTTAGCTATCTGTTTTGCGCAGTATTTTAGTATCAAAGGATGAGCTTGACTTTATTTTCTGTCTAGTTCTGGTCCAAAAATATATAATAATAATAATAATAATAATAATAATAAGGAGTTCTTTATCCTCATCTGTTTCAGGTTAGGGACGAGATTTTGATGCGCCATTTCTCGCGATTCTTCGACTCATTCCCCCATTTTGACCAGACAATTCCAGCTCTCTCAAAGTCCTCGTTTAAACAATCTGTCCATTCTCTTTCTGGTCTTCCTCTTCCACGCTTTCCACTCGAAATATCATCAAATAGAACAATCTTTGGTAAACGTGTGTCCAACATTCGTCGTACATGTCCTGCCCATCTTAGCCTTTTTGTTCTGACGATTTTATCAAGCGAGACAGTCTTTGTTTGATTGTAGAGTTTTTGTTCTGTCAAACCAATTCTTTGAGGACCTCCTATCTGCATCAAGCGTCTTTTGTGAAAACTATTTAGTTTTTCATAGTCAGGAGGACTGCATGTCCACGACTCTGCACCGTACATGGTAGTTGCTCTTACTGTAGCTAAATATATCTTACTTTTTGTTCTATAACTAATTTCCGGTTTATTCCATATTGAATTCAAACACTGAAATCTGTAAGCTCCAAGACCTATTCTTCTTTGGATCTCTGAACTCGATTTCGAATCGTTTTTCACACGACATCCCAGGTATATAAAATGGTCAACTTGTTCAACCTCTTTACCCCTGATTATCAGAGCCTCGCGTACCGCATCTTTAACATTAGTTGACATCTTTTTCGTCTTCTTGATGTTGATCTTGAGTCCCCACTTAATCATGGTCACATCAAGTCGTTTCATACAATCGGACAGAGGTTTCGCATAGTACTAAGTCATCTGCGTAAAGAAGTGCTATAATGCGTTGTTTCCCTGCCACTTTCGTGGCCAGCACTATTTTACCATCTGGCATTGAGTATTCAATCTCCAGCCCAAGATACTCTAAGGCACTTAGAGCCTCTCTTGTTATGAAATCAATGTAGACATTAAAAAGCGCTGGTGATAATATGCACCCTTGTCTTAGCCCACTTTTCACCTTAAACCAGTCAGTCATCTCACCATTCACACGCAATGCGGCCTCCGTATCTTTATACAAGGCTCTTATAAGGTTCTGTAACTTCGTTGACACGCCATACTGCTCTAATACTAACATGAGCGATTTTCTGTCAACTGAGTCATATGCCCTTTGTCGGCGTGACATTTCCATGACTCTTCTCAGCGTAAATATTTGGTCGGTGCAGCTCCGTCCAGATCTAAATCCCCCTTGTATCTCTGAGAGCTGATGGTCTACTGTCTTAATTAGTCTACCTAGAATTACTTGTGTAAAAACTTTTCCTAACACACTGAGTAAGCTGATTCCCCTGTAGTTTTCGCACTCAAGCTGATCACCTTTCTTATGAAGGGTATGACTACCGATCTTGACCATACTTTCGGTACCACTTCTGTCTCCCACACAGTCTCGAAGATATTTTTGAGACATTTTTTGAAAGTGCTCCCTCCAGCTTTTAGCATTTCAGCATGGATTCCGTCGAAACCTGGAGCCTTATTTGCCTTTAGCTTTTTAATAGCTGGTTCAATCTCCCACTCTTCTGGAGGCGGCTCAATTTGTTTATTCCTCTCAGCTGCATTAACTTGTAATGTCACCGCTTTAGAAGACTCATTTAGGAGCTCGTCAAAATGCTCTCGCCACCGAACCATTAACTCTTTTTTGCTTTTCGTCATGCTTCCATCTTTCAGTCTCATTGACTCTACACACACAATCTTTTTTCCACTCAGGTCGCTTATGGCTTGATACATTGCCCTTGAGTTGTTTCTCTTAGCCATTGATTCAAACAGTGCTTCAGCATCGTCACCATTTTTCCTAGAGTTTGCCCAAATGAGATAGTCTTTCCTCTTACCGTCAACCATCTTTAACACCTCTTCATTTAGCCACTCTGTCTTTTTCTTCGCCTTTTTACCACTCCGTCTTTGTAGCCAAAATGTCCTATCACACCTCGCCAGCTTTCAACGCATCCTGAAACCCTAGCATTGAAATCACCCATGACAATCAATAGATCTCTTTGCGGAACCGAGTTAAGAACCTCTTGTAGGTCAGCGTAGAATCTCTCTTTTTCCAGTCTACTGGCCACTTCCGTTGGTGCATAGCAGCCAACCACTGTTGTCGGTACATTCTTCGAATTGAAACGCATCCAAGCTAGTCTCTCATTGACTGGTTGCCACATTTCTACGCTGCTCTCAAGAGTTGATTTGACTGCAATCGCAACTCCTCCATATGCTACTCTTTCTTCTGATACCCCTGAGTAAAAAAGTGTATACTCACCGATTCTACACTTTCCGTTTGCTTTCCATTTAGTTTCACTTATCACACAAATGTCCAAACTGTCTATAAAAATAACTTTATTTTTAAATTCTTTTTTTTATCTTTTTATTGAAAAAAGCTTTGAACTTAATGAGCTTAGAAGACCGTAGAACAAGAGGGGATCTTATTAAAATGTTTAAAATTGTCAACCGTCATGAGCCTGGCTTCAAAATTGAATCAGAATCTGAGAAGAAAAGAAAACATAAAGCTAAGTTTTAAAAGTATTCAAAAAGGTGGGAGATGATAAGATAAGCAAGTAAAAAGATTGTTCATTACTAGCTGAACCAGTTACCAATCTATTCTCCAATTTTATGACTGAAAAGTTGGCCAGTTCATCATAAGCCTCAACACTCTTTAACAAATTTCCAGATTCAAGATTCCACACAGAGAGAAAACCATCGCTATCACCTGTGATCAAATTGCTATCATCTGTCTCCTCGATGCAGTTAATTGTTGCCAAAGGACCTTGTATTTCTTTCTCAATATTTCCAGTGGCAAGGTTCCAAACAATTATGTTTGAATGATTCTTTTGTTGATCAGTCGTTAAGCTGAGAATACTTTGGTTGCCAATACCATTATCGGAGCGTGCTGATGACGATGCGCTAACCAATTTACCATTGATTACCGCAGATTGATGACCAAACAAAGTTCTTTTACACTTGCCATCTATGTTCCAGATTTTGATTGTGCAATCATTTGAAGCGGTCACTATGTCTCCATTGGTCAGTTGCTTGATCACATTTATTCTCTTGATGACTTTTAAAGTCTTTGTCTGTGTCATGTACTACTTTTTCCAAGTTGGGCAGTTTTCCGTTTGATTGATCACTTATTTGGAAAAGTGTTTCAATGGTGGTTTTGTTGGAAATTTCATTTAACTTCATTAAACTCATTTTTAATTTAAGAGAGAATAAATTTCAAACACTTGCTTTTATATCAACAAGCGATTATTTTTAAGGATAAATGATAAGTGTTATCATTAATAAACCATTTGAAAGAAAGAATCAAAGTAACAAATAAATTTATTGTTTTAATATCAAAGCATTTTTTTCTTTGACAATATTTTTAATTATATTGTTGAATAACTCGAACAAAAGATAAATGTATTCGTTTAGTTGATTCCTTGGCAACTTATAGTTGATAAACAATAAAACTTTTCAATTTAATTTTAATCTAAATTTTTTATTTTATTATTTTCTTCATAAAAAAATGTTTATACTTATTTTATTTTTTTTCTTTTTTGCAAAAAGAAAAAATTCAAATAATTAATATATTTTACATTGAAATTCAATATGCCTATCCTTCTACCTTTCTTAAATTTCTGCGATACATTTCCTATCTTGGTATCCCACCAGAATTAAGACATTTTTTAGATATCTGTTTTGCACAGTTTTTTAGTATCAAAGGATGAGCTTGACTTTATTTTCTGTCTAGTTCTGGTCAAAAAATATATAGCAATAAAATTTACTAGAAGCTTGTCATTTGACTAGAACCATGGACTCAATTGTTTGAAACTGAGATGGTCTTTGTCACGAAAAAACATGGTATAGTCGTTGCCTGTTAATATCACCCCCCCCCCGTTCTACGTTTAAAATAAAGTTTTAAAAAGCTGGTTCTTTTTTCAAAACTTTATTTTAAACTTTTTTTAAATTCAACTTTAACATAAGTACATTGATTTTTATTAGGCAAGAAAGCATTTTGAATTATTTTGAAAAAATTTATATTGGAAATTTAAAAAAAAATCTAAAAAAGTACGAGTCGTTCCACGTTTTCCAATTAGGACTTGGAATTTGTATGATCGAATAATAAATAGTAAGCCGAGAACAACTAATGATGTTGAAGCGTGGCACAATGCTTTAACTAGTGAAAAAATATTTAAAAATAAATCAGTTAGTAGAGAAGCTACGAGTAGAGCAATCACTAATGGAATTTAATTTAGTCAAAGTAAAAGCTGGAGAAATGTTTAATAGACCGGCTGAAGAAGTAAAAAAAGATTCCCGTTTGCTAAGTTTGTGTAAATTGTATAATAAAGAAGAACTGTATCAATATATTGAAGATTTAATTTTGAATTTTGACGATTAGGAATTAATTAAATTTAATTTTCTTATTTTTTATTCAATTAACAATAAAACATTTACTTTTTTTAAATTAACTTTATACGAAATGAACTTTGTCAAATAAATTGATAAGACAATTAAAATATCTGAAACCAGAGTAAAGAAGGCCAGAAAAATTTTACAACCATCGAAACTTTCATTCATCTGAGAAATAGCTCCATTATTGTCTCCAAAATTTACAAATCTTCTTCAGGATTCATATAAATAAACAAATACCAAAACAAATTAATAATTTTATTGTAAGAACTCTAGCAGTCGGAGTAAATTATTGTACCAGAATGGCATATATTAAATATTATATTTAATAATGTCGGGGCTTCACTGTCGGTATCTATTGACATATACTAGCGAGAAGTGTCTCCGCGTTCGACAAACCCAAATACCCAAATTTGGCCTTTTTTAAGATCTTTGCCTTTATTATATTTGACTTGAGCGTACAAGCACTCGTCAATCTCCACTATTTTTCCTCGGCCGCCTAAAAGCAAATTTTCTTTGTCAATACCAACACTACATAACTGTCTTAATCTGTAAAACAAGCTAGAAATTACATCTCGTCCGATTTTCTCATCTAAATTTAATTCTATTACTGACAAAGACTTATTGATTGTACAAATTTTGATTTTTGGCATCTTAACTTCATTTTTGCAACTATGGGTTCATTTTTTGATTATATTTTTTGCAAAATTGATTTCAGCATTCTCTAGCAGGATGTACCAAGTCAGATTGTAACGATTTCAAGACTAAGTAAGTCTTGAAATGTTTTAAATTGTATTAAATTTTCCACACCCTTTTTTTCCATTTTGAATTAATATAACTTTAATTATAAGGAAAAATTCTCTTTATTTAATTTTTCAAATTTCAATATTGATGATTCACTTTTTTAAAATGATGGTTGTGCATTAGTGATCAAAAAATTATGCAAAATATATTAAACTATTATAATAGTGTTATACAAAATTATAAAAAAAAGTTTTATAACATTTTTGTTATCTTAATAAAATTCTGTTAGTTATATATAAAAAAGTAAAAAAGTTTTGTTATTTGCCTGTTTGTAATGTCTTCAATAAACTCGAGATATGAACTTCATTCTACTCTAATTTCATGCATTTTACTTATTCTTAATGAATCATCCGATGTTAGATATGGCTTTGGATTCGACTGTCTTGTTAATGAAGACGATGTTTGAGTTGATTCGTCTTTTTCGTCAAAAATAAATTGACGGTTTCGGCTAAACATTCAATCGCCTTTGTCGAAATTCAACTCCATAGGACTCTTCATACTATAATGCTAATTTTGACGTATTTAAAATTGCTGCTGTCAAATAGATTATCGAATTTAATTCAAAATTTAATCTCGATTTAATCGATTTTTTCAGTTCATCGACAAATTGTTTTTTAACCCAAGTTTCATTAATGGCGCCTGAAGTTCCATTTTAAAAAATAATGAGAGTGTCTGTCCAGTGCTATTATTAGAAGAGAGTTGATTGAGGCAGTTGATGCACATATATCAATTGAGTGCCAAATATCACAGCTTAAATATAAAAACTTGGTTCACAAACAAAAATTTTATCAACATTATTTTTTTAATAATAAATTTAAGCGAAAATTAAGTATTATAAAAAAAAACTATTAATTAAATAAATTTATTTATTAATGATCTCAGAAAACTTGGAAAATTATTTAACTAAATTAAACATAGATTATTTTTTGCATTGATATTTTACTGAAAATTTCATGATTTTTTTACTGAAATTTTCTGACTAGAATTGGTCAATGTTGGACTTAATCAATGAATAAATATTAAATAAAATTAAATAATTTGGTTTATTTATTAGTTTGTGTCTATTTTTATAAAGTTTTCATCTTATTTTTTCAGATTAATTTTTTTTAACCAAACTAGCACCAATTTAATTCAATAAAAAATGACCACCTACATTAGTAGTAAAGTGGCTTTTTAATTCGATCACACAGTTCATAATTTTAATGTTTTTAAAATAAGTATTTGTATTTTTTATAATAGAAGCTATCAAAATATGGAATATTATTTATTCAAAATTAAATCATTTTAAAATTTTTTTAATTTTTTTTTTATTTTATAACAAAATTTTCGAGGCTTTAGCTAAAGAATATGGATCTCTTTTTCGTTGAATACAGAAGGAATGAATAATAATATTTGGAAAATAATCAATTAAATTTAAAAAACGACTTGGGTGATTTGTTATAATTGAAGCTATCAATATATTAGTATTATTATTTAATTAAAATAAAGATCATTCAAAAAAATCACTTTTAAATGTTTTACACAAATTTCAATTTAATTAGTAATAATAATTTTTGGAAAATAATCTAATGAATAAATGGAACATTCAGCACAAAAACTTTAAGCTAATGAATATAATAAAATTTTGATTATATTTTTATTAATTCTATTATAATTAATCTTTTCAATTTATTTTTCTTGAAAGAGAACTCAATCACATAGAATCGATTTTTATATCAAAAAAAATGTACTTAAATGATTCAAACTGATAATTGTTAAATTTTCAGTTAGTTAGGATATTATTTTGAAGGGAAAATTGTTAATAATTATTCTTATACTTTTAGTAGCTGATCTAGTAATGAAAAATTTAAGGTTATTACTATATAGTTATTATTGATTTAATAAATTAATTAAAAAACAAAAAATGCTTTTAATTAAAAAGTTTGTATTTAAAATTTTAATTAATTTAAATGTAATAACAATAAATATTTTATTCAAATTTAAAAATTGAAAATTTTTTAGTTTAATTATCCTAATTGATTATTATTGTTAAACATTCAATTAATCAGTGTATTTAATTTAATTAAAGTAAAATAAGTGGTCAATTAATGTGGTTTTCGTGTGCACAATTAATTCACCTGAATTGGTTTCGAGTACTGATAGATGGATAGATAATGTTCATTTATTTTATGAACGAAGACCAATATTGAGCTAATTTGGTTTAATTGACCAAAAAAGATTGATACAAAAAGTTGTTTGATATTTTGGTGAGATAATAGCTTTGAAAAGAAAAAAAATATTTGAATTAGAATGAATAACAATGGTAACTATTTGGATTATTCCCGTCACTCGACCACTCCACCACATGCTCTTTACAATAGTTCCGTTTATTTAACTTCTCCAGACCCGTCAAACTCAAGCAGTGATTCTAGCTGCTATTTCTCATCACCTCAATCACACTATAGCTCGTATTCTTGTGCTTGGAATTCAGACTTTGGCTATGGCACATATCCATCATACTCATACTATTACAACAACTATACCGACCAGTACTCTTACTCAAACAATTACACTCTATCGTCATACAATTATCTAAAAGTTGCTCAAAATGACACAAGAGAACAAGTGGTCCATTCAAAAGTAGTTGCTCAGGAATTGGATGAAACTCACGAACATGTGGTTAAAGAGGAAAATGTGAAAAAAAGAAGAATTCGCACACAGTTTACCATGGATCAAAAGAAATATTTGCTTGCAATATTCAGAGATACCATTTACCCTTCAAAAGAACAGCTTGAAATGGCCGCTCAAAAGCTCTCAGTTTCCATGTCTACTGTGCAAACCTGGTTTAAAAATACTCGAAGTAAACAAAAAAAATTGTGCAACAGTAAAAATTTGTGATACTAGATATTTAATTTCTATTGTAAATATTTTTACCATTTTTAAAATATTATTTTTTATTATTTATTAAACTAAATTTTTTTAAATAAATTTCTCATGCAAGAATATTTTACACAACTTAAGTATTAGCCCTTTTGAAGTTTTCAATTCATTATTAACTACTAAATTTTATTAAAATATATAATTATTATAACTATTTTTACTTGTGTTCTTTAACTAAAACTTATCATATAATAGATAAAATAATTAAATTTAATTCAATTAATCTTCTAATTTACAAATTCTTTTTCATTTTATGGGTTTAAGGTTCTGAAAAAGAAAACCAGGTCAAAAAAGTAAAAAAAAAAAGAAGTAAATAATTTATAAATTAAAAAAACTTATTTTTTTGGAAAATATTTTCATTTTAATTTCATTTTTAGATTATTTTATAAAATTATTGTGTTCTTTAATATTTTAATTTACAAGTCAACAGAAAATTTAATTTAATTTTAAGTTAATTTTCCAAAAAAAAGTCCTTACATAGTTTTACGTATTCCCTAAACTTGTCATTTCCTCTCTTTACATTTTTAATTGTAACAAAGCGGTCCGTCAATTCGTTTCAATTCGAAAATGTTAGACCTCTTCTGATGTTACCGACCAAACCATTTGAAGCTCAATCTCAAGCCCATTTTTCAAAAGTCTTTCGATGGTTCATTTAACATGTTTTTTGTAACAAAAATGACTGTTTATAACTTAATTATTTATTTAATTTTTATAAATTGTTTTAATTGTTATATTAATCTTTTTAAATTAATTAAAAATAAATAAAATTAAAGTAAAAAAAGAGACATTTTTTCTTTATTTATAAATGACTTAATAGAAATACAAACAAATGGATGTTTTGGTTAAAAAAAACTTGTTTGGCCATAAACAATTAAAAAAAGTTTATTTTAATATTTCCTATTTGCTTGAAGATTAAGAATTTTCAAATTTGTTACAGTTTAATTAAAAAATCTCTATACTTAATATTAAATAACTTATCTTTTTTTCAATAATACTCTGTTCTGTTTTATTGTTTATTAAATTAGTATGATAGAACACTTATTTTATTATTTTTTTTTATTTTATTTGAAAAAAATATAATCTATTTTAAGAAAACAAATATTTCAACTTTTGTTAAATGTTAAATTAAAATATACCAGAATGTAAACAATTATTTTTTTTATTCGGTCTCTTAATGTCCGAAAGGTGACAAGGCTGGTTGCATGTTAGACACTTGTACTTGATCGAAAGAATTTTGGCGCAGTTGTCAAAGCGGCTGTTGTTTTTTGGAGTTTTTACAATTGTCACCACCGGATTTGATTTAGGCTGTGGTAAATCACCGCTCGGATTCAAAACTTGGGCACAATTTAGATCGCTGTCTGGACAAAATTTGTCTTGACTGAATGTACAAGTTAAATAAAGTAGAAAAAACAAAATTAAAATTAGAATTTGAAGCAGATAATCCGTCATTACCTATTTATCGATTTTATAATAGATATTTTATTTTTCTATGCACAGAGCGTCTCAATCGAAAGTTTGTTATCTTAGCAAAAATAATGCATTAAATAATAAATGTCAGTAATTAAATTTACCAACATGTTTTAATATTTATGCTTTTTTTCATAACAAAAAAGCTTTTTAGATTATTGTAATCATTTTAAAGATTATTATTTTTATTTAGATGATTCAACTTCTTTTTAATTAGATGCAATATTTGGATTAATTATTTTAGTAAAATACCGGACATTAAAGGACTTATCTCTGATAAAAACTTAGAAAATAAATTTTTTTGAAAATATACTTTTCAATTGTCTGGAATATGTAAAATTTTGACTTAGAAAAAATTTAAATGTGGTAAATTTTGGAAATTTTTATTTCCATTAAAAAGTTATAACTTCTATTTAATAAGTTTGATTTAATAAATTTTTCAATTTTTTTGGAGACAACTATCAATGTGGAATGTTGAAGACTGTTAAGTTTTTTTTATAATAACGATTTGATGATTGTTAATAAAATTCAGAAAAACATAGACTATTTATTTATATTTAATTTTAAGCAAAATAATTCCAAATTTTACTTCTTAAGTGTATTTTTATTCGTAAGTTTAAAGAAAAAAGTTTTTTTTTTAAAACAAAAAAATTTACATTCAATTAACCCGGGTTGGAGTTGCTATTTAATATAAAAAAGTTAAATATGTTTTATATAGGCCTTAAGGCAACATACCTAAAAAAGGAAGAACCACCAACCATCTCTTTTTTCACTCTTTTTTAGTGGCTTATCTAAAATGATCTCTAAGAATGCCCTTTTTGCAGACAACTTTAACATTATTTAACATTTCTTAGAATATTGAAGTTTAACTAAACCATGCTATCGAATGCATTAAAATATATTGTCTACGTACAAACATTAGCAAGACATTTTAAACCTTTTTTACTACAGCAGGCTATGGTATAACTACCAGTTCAAATACAAACTCAATTTTTTTCTCGGCTAGCATCCAATTCCACTGGAACAATTCCCAACATTTTTGGGTATCAGATTCGACCTCAAGCTGAGCTTCAAAAACCTTTTTGAAAGTATGTTAAGGGCTCAATAGGGACTTGAATAAAAATATTGAATTGTTTTGTATAATTCTTTATTATTATAAAAATCTAGATCAAAATAAAAATCCAGACTACTATTTATAAGGGTTCTTAGAACTTCTAGTTTTCCAACGACATCTTGATTCAATAACTAAACTAGCTTTTGGAATATTATTATAAAGATTATGAGAAGATTTAAATCGTGCATGATAAAACTAATGAATTAAAGATAAAGACTGAAAGATGCAAGCTAAGAATTATTAGTTAGTCTTGTAAACATGGCTGTTGGGTAACAAGTATCAGATCAAGAACTACATCAAAAATAAATCCCATTTGGAGAATAAAAGGCCTAAGATAATTAATGAGCTATCTTTGGGCACATTGAAATTTATGATCAAAATTTAGTGATCATACTCAAAAATTATTTTTTAAATTTAAATTTTTAGATTTTTTTTTATTAGAAAATTCAGTGTAGCAAGATATTGTGCAAAATTCTGCATGCATAAAATTTTTACAGAAATCTACAGAATAAAAATTAAGTTTGTATGTTTAATTGTATGTTTAATTTTAAAATAAGACTCTGCAATAGATTTTCTTTGTTAATATTCAAAAACCTATTTTTGTTACAATTTTTGAGCATGATCATTTTAATTTGATCATAAATAATCAATATGCCTATCTTTATATCTTTCTTAAATTTCGGCGATACATTTCCCATCTTGGTATCCCACCAGAATGAAGGCATTTTTTAGCTATCTGTTTTGCGCAGTTTTTTAGTATCAAAGGATGAGCTTGACTTTATTTTCTGTCTAGTTCTGGTCAAAAAATATATAGCAATAAAATTTACTAGAAGCTTGTCATTTGACTAGAACCATGGACTCAATTGTTTGAAACTGAGATGGTCTTTGTCACGAAAAAACATGGTATAGTCGTTGCCTGTTAATATCACCCCTTCCGTTCTATAATTTTTAAGGGATATGTTTATGTTTATTTTTGAAAAAATCTATAAAAATAACTTAATTTTTAAATTCTTTTTTTTTTTCTCTTTTTATCGAATATTGAATACAAATTTGTTTAATTTTAACACTAACAAAATTAAAAATAATTATTTATTTTGGCATGAGTTTCACAAAGTTTAAAAAGATTCCTTAGTGTAGTGTCAAATAAACTAAAATGAAATCGCATCTAAATCCAATAGAGTTTTCGGTCAAATGAAGAATTTATCTAATAAAGAAAATGAGAAACTGTTGTAATCCACTTTGTATAAGCCTGTTCCCTAGCCAGAGGTATTTAGGAACTTAATTGGGACTAATTAAATTAAATAAAGTTTTTCTGATTATAAAGCTTTAATTTCAAAATTTCTAAAATATAAATTTTAAAATTTAATTAAATCTAAAACTATTTATTCATTTATTTTCACGCAAAACCATGACTGAATGTTCCTCATTATTCGAAATTGCTACAAGAACCTCTTTGGTATCAGTTACCTCCATGCTATATAATTTTTCACCATTGAAAAATTTATCTTTATTTTTCTCGATATTAGTACACTCATCATCATTAATTTCACCTTTATCCTCATCTATTTTAAACAACTTGCTGCTTATGCCATCCTCCAACAAGCAAATAAATGAAAATAATCTCTTATTTTGCATATCCTTCTTTTCTTCTTCTTCAATTAATTTAATTTGCTTTATTTTTTTACCAATATTTTTTTCAATAGGAACTGTTTTCTGGTTTTTTTCATCAATGTTCCAAAATTTGATCTTGCCATCACTCGAACTGGTCAAAAAGCTGTAAGGGCTTACTCTGACCAAGCATGTAACATCATCATCATGTTTGAAATTAGCATAGTAAGGGTGTTTGGTACATTCGTTAAGCTCCAAGTCCCATAGTTTTATTCGATACTCAGGTTGCGTGCCATCTTTTTTACTAGCTGCACCAGTTACCAATCTATTCTCCAATTTTATGACTGAAAAGTTGGCCAGTTCTTGATAAGCCTTAACTCTCTTTAAGAAATTTCCAGATTCAAGATTCCACACAGAGAGAAAACCATCGCTATCGCCTGTGATCAAATTGCCATCATCTGTCTCCTCGATGCAGTAAATTGTTGCCAAAGGACCTTGTATTATTTTCTCACTATTTCCAGTGGCAAGGTTCCAAACAATTATGTTTGAATGATTCTTTTGTTGATCAGTCCTTAAGCTGAGAATACTTTGGTTGCCAATACCATTATCCGAGCGTGCTGATGACGATGCGCTAACCAATTTACCATTGCTCAATAGTTTAATGCACTTTACCGCAGATTGATGACCAAACAAAGTTCTTTTACACTTGCCATCTATGTTCCAGATTTTGATTGTGCAATCATTAGAAGCGGTCACTATGTCTCCATTGGGCAGTTGCTTGATCACATTTATTCTCTTAAAATGACCTTTAAAATCTTTGTCTTTGTCATGTACTACTTTTTCCAAGTTGGGCAATTTTCCGTTTGATTGATCACTTATTTTGAAAATTGTTTCAATGGTGGTTTTGTTGGAAATTTCATTCGGGTCTAAGCAACTTAACTTGCCACTCTTGAACTCCAAGTTACCAAATTTAATGTTTATTTCGGCATTGTCAGCCCGAAAATCAAAAAAAGCCTTCTTGTCCCAATTTTTATTGGCCAATTTCAAACTATCTTCAAATTTGCCAATTTGTTCCAATTTTTTTTCCAAATTTTCTATCTTTGCTTGTGGTTTCTGGTTTACAAAGTCTTTTCTTCTTATTTCACTTTTGTAAGTGTTAAGCTCATTTCTAATTCTAAACAAGTCTTCTCTAAAAGACTTTTCCAGCTCGTATTTGTACACTTTCTTAACTCTGCACAATTGGTCAATAAGGTCCTTGTACTTATCGTCAATTTGTTTATTCAATTCTTTTTTTAAGTTATCATATCTATAATTAATTTTTCTTTCCACATTTTCTCTAAACTTATCGTCAATGATTTCGTCATAGGTGTCCGAAATCAAGTCAATGTTGCGGATCTTTTCCAGCAGTTTGTTGGCCTCTTTTTCCATTTCAAATACTTTAATCCTCAGCACGTTTTTTCTGTATTCTTTGCACTCCTTGATGGTGAACGAGTCCTTGTTGTTCGGTCCACAAGAAACTTGACCATTACTTACACAAACTGGACAATTTATATCTCGTTCTTCCAGAGACTTGTTCTTGTCCTTGTCATTTTTTTCCGCTAGTTCGGTCAAGTGCTTTTCGCATACCTGAAATTCACAACATGGCAATATGAGCACAAGATCATCTTCTTTGTCACAAATGTCACAAATTTTTTCCAACTTCATTAAACTCATTTTTAATTTAAGAGAGAATAAATTTCAAACGCTTTTATATCAACAAGCGATTATTATTAAGGATAAATGATAAATTTTATCATTAATAAACCATTTGCAAGAAGGAATCAAAGTAACAAATAAATTTATCATTTTATTATCAAAGCATTTTTTCTTTAACAATATTTTTTATTATGTTGTTGAATAAAAGATAAATGTATTCGTTTAGTTGATTCCTTGGCAACAAATAGTTGATTAACAATAAAAGTTTATAATCTAATTTTATTCTAAATTTTTTATTTTATTTTTTTCTTCATAAAAATTTGATTTTTTTTTTTTGAAAAATGTAAAATTAATATAATCGAGCATTTGGTAGATTTTGGACTGTCATTATTATTATGTATTTTTGCTCTATCTCACCTACTACTTAAAAAATTTTGAGTTTAAAGCTTTATAATCAGGAAAACTTTATTTAATTTAAATGGCAAAAAATTATCTAGATAAAATAAATGGTTATTGCCAATTGTCAATGAATCAACAATTGAAGTGCTGCACTAAAGGTTGAATTTAAAAAAAGTTTAAAATAAAGTTTTAAGCTAAGATCCAGCATTTTTTTTTACATTAATAACATGAAATTAAAATATTGATAAGTTTAGAGTATAGGTTCAATAGGTTTTTTGAAATGTTTAAATTAACAAAATACTTTTTAAAATATTAAAATTTAAAATAAATAAAATAAATTTTTTTAAATCATAAAAAATGTAATTCAAAAGTGGGGCTGTGAAGTTCTTTTCAATTCGATCGTTTCAATTCAGAAAAATTTGAATAACTTTTTTACTATAAGGAATAATTAAGTTCTGTAAAATGCTTAATGTTTAAGCAACTTTGCTTAATCTGAAAATATATGTCTGCAAAAACTCTGCAAAGTAAGTGCACAATTGATTTGAATACTTTTTAATGGCGTGCAAAATGCTTAATGTTGCAGAGTATTCTGCAGACTTATTTTACTGATTTAAGCAAATTTGCTTATAATTGAGCATTTTATAGAACTAAATTATCTCTTTTAGTAAAAAAGTTATTCAAATTTTTCTGAATTGAAATGATCGAATTGAAACCAACTTCACAACCCCTTCAAAAGTTTAATTCCAAAAAAAAATTAAAATAAGTAAGTATAAACAATTTTTTATTAAGAAAAAAATAAAATAAAAAATTTAGAATAAAATTAGATTATAAACTTTTATTGTTAATCAACTATTTGTTGCCAAGGAATCAACTAAACGAATACATTTATCTTTTATTCAACAATATAATAAAAAATATTGTTAAAGAAAAAAATGCTTTGATAATAAAATGATTAATTTATTTGTTACTTTGATTCCTTCTTAAAAATGGTTTAATAATGATAAAATTTATCATTTATCCTTAATAATAATCGCTTGTTGATATAGAAGCATTTGAAATATTTTCTCTCTTAAATTAAAAATGAGTTTAATGATACCAAAGAGGTTCTTGTAGCAATGTCAAATGAACATTCAGAACATTCAGTAATGGTTTTGCGTGAATATAAATGAATAAATAGTTTTAGATTCAATATAATTTAAAATTTATATTTTAAAAATTTTGAAATTAAAGCTTTATTATCAGAAAAACTTAATTTAATTTAAATGGCAAAAATTATTTTGGTAAAATAAATGGTAATTATACCGTATATCTTTGCATATTAATGAATCTTTTTGAAACTTCAAGTTTTAAAAATCTTCTCATCCCAAAATAAATAATTATTTCTAATTTTGTTAGTGGTAAAATTAAACAAATTTGTATTCAATTTTCGATAAAAAGATAAAAAAAAAAGAATTTAATAATTAAGTTAATTTTATAGATTTTTTCAAAAAATCAACATAAACATATCCATTAAAAATTAAAGAACGGAAGGGGTGATATTAACAGGCAACGACTATACCATGTTTTTTCGTCACAAAGACCATCTCAGTTTCAAACAATTGAGTCCATGGTTCTAGTCAAATGACAATCTTCTAGTAAATTTTATTGTTATATATTTTTGGACCAGAACTAGACAGAAAATAAAGTCAAGCTCATCCTTTGATATTAAAAAACTATGCAAAACAGATAGCTAAAAAATGCCTTAATTCTGGTGGGATACCAAGATGGGAAATGTATCGCCGAAATTTGAGAAAGGTAGAAAGATAGGCAATGAATTTTCCAATTAAAAAAAATCTAAAAATTTAAATTTAAAAAATAATTTTTGACTATGATCACTAAAATTCTACGTATTCCAGACAATTGAAAAGTATATTTTCAAAAAAATTTATTTTCTAAGTTTTTATCAGAGATAAAAACTACTACTTTAATATAACTACAAATTTTGAATTAAAAGCTTTATAATCAGGAAAACTTTATTTAATTTAAATGGCAAAAAATTATCTAGATAAAATAAATGGTTATTTCCAATTGTCAATGAATCAAAAATTGAAGTGCCGCACTTTTTAAAATATTCAGAATTTAAATTTATTAATTTTTATAAACCATAAAAAATGTAATTCAAAAGTTTAATTTAAAAAAAAAATAAAATAAGTAAAGTTTTCCTGATTATAAAGCTTTAATTTCAAAATTGTAGTTATACTAAAGTAGTAGGTGTGAAAGAGCAAAAATACATAATATTAATGACAATCAGGAAAACTTAACTTAATTTATTTTTTTTTTAAATTAAACTTTTGAATTACATTTTTTATGGTTTAATAAAAATTAATATATTTTAATTTTGAATATTTGAATATTTGATAATAAAATGATAAATTTATTTGTTACTTTGATTCCTTCTTAAAAATGGTTTATTAATGATAACATTTATCATTTATCCTTAAAAATCTCGCTTGGTAATATAAAAGCATTTAAAATATTTTCGTTCTTAAATTAAAAATGAAGTTAAGTTGCTTAGACCCGAATGAAATTTCCAACAAAACCACCATTGAAACAATTTTCAAAATAAGTGATCAATCAAACGGAAAATTGCCCAACTTGGAAAAAGTAGTACATGACAAAGACAAAGATTTTAAAGGTCATTTTAAGAGAATAAATGTGATCAAGCAACTGCCCAATGGAGACATAGTGACCGCTTCTAATGATTGCACAATCAAAATCTGGAACATAGATGGCAAGTGTAAAAGAACTTTGTTTGGTCATCAATCTGCGGTAAAGTGCATTAAACTATTGAGCAATGGTAAATTGGTTAGCGCATCGTCATCAGCACGCTCGGATAATGGTATTGGCAACCAAAGTATTCTCAGCTTAAGGACTGATCAACAAAAGAATCATTCAAACATAATTGTTTGGAACCTTGCCACTGGAAATAGTGAGAAAATAATACAAGGTCCTTTGGCAACAATTTACTGCATCGAGGAGACAGATGATGGCAATTTGATCACAGGCGATAGCGATGGTTTTCTCTCTGTGTGGAATCTTGAATCTGGAAATTTCTTAAAGAGAGTTAAGGCTTATCAAGAACTGGCCAACTTTTCAGTCATAAAATTGGAGAATAGATTGGTAACTGGTGCAGCTAGTAAAAAAGATGGCACGCAACCTGAGTATCGAATAAAACTATGGGACTTGGAGCTTAACGAATGTACCAAACACCCTTACTATGCTAATTTCAAACATGATGATGATGTTACATGCTTGGTCAGAGTAAGCCCTTACAGCTTTTTGACCAGTTCGAGTGATGGCAAGATCAAATTTTGGAACATTGATGAAAAAAACCAGAAAACAGTTCCTATTGAAAAAGATATTGGTAAAAAAATAAAGCAAATTAAATTAATTGAAGAAGAAGAAAAGAAGGATATGCAAAATAAGAGATTATTTTCATTTATTTGCTTGTTGGAGGATGGCATAAGCAGCAAGTTGTTTAAAATAGATGAGGATAAAGGTGAAATTAATGATGATGAGTTTACTAATATCGAGAAAAATAAAGATAAATTTTTCAATGGTGAAAAATTATATAGCATGGAGGTAACTGATACCAAAGAGGTTCTTGTAGCAATGTCAGATAAAGAGGAACATTCAGTCATGGTTTTGCGTGAAAATAAATGAATAAATAGTTTTAGATTCAATTAAATTTTAAAATTTAGAAAAAATAATCTTATAATTTAAAATTTATATTTTAAAAATTTTAAAATTAAAGCTTTATAATCAGAAAAACTTTATTTAATTTAATTAGTCCCAATTAAGTTCCTGAATACCTCTGGCTAGGGAACAAGCTTATACAGAGTTGATTACAACAGTTTCTCATTTTCATTATACCTTTGCATATTAATGAATCAACAATTGAAGTGCCGCACTAAAGGTTAAATTTAAAAAAAATTCAAATAGAGTTTTAAGCTAAGATCCAGCATTTTTTTTACATTAATAACATCCAATACATAATCAAAAGCGTATCTCACTTTTGTTTGCCAAGCTGGCTAACAATCTTTTTAATTGCTTATCTTATCATCTCTCACTTTTTTGAATACTTTTAAAACTTAGCTTTTTGAATACTTTTAATACTATGTTATGTTTTCTTCTCAGATTTTGATCCAAACTTGAAGCCAGGCTCATGACGGTTGACAATTTTAAACATTTGAATAAGATCCTCTCTTGTTCTACGGTCTTCTTAGCTGATTAAGTTCAAAGCCTTTAGCCTTATTAGCACGACTTTTCCTTCAAACATTGATCTTAGAGATTTTAAGTTCCTAAAGAATGTAGCCAATTTTTATTGAAGCGTTTAGGAGTGTTACTTTTAGTTGGTTTAGTTCAGAGCCTAAATCAGTTCTCGTTCACTGCAGAGAGCTTCTTGTTTTCTTCCTTTTTTAGGTGTGTTGCCTTAAGGCCTACATAAAACATATTTAACTTTTTTATATTAAATAACAACTCCAATTTGGGTTAATTGAATTTAAATTTTTTTGTTTTAAAAAAAACTTTTTTCTTTAAACTTACGAATAAAAATACACTTAAGGAGTAAAATTTGGAATTATTTTGCTAAAAATTAAATATAAATAAATAGTCTATGTTTTTCTGAATTTTATTAACAATTATCAAATCCTTATTATATAAAAAACTTAACAGTCTTTAACATTCCACATTGATAGTTGTTTCCAAAAAAATGGTAAAATTTATTAAATCAAACTTATTAAATAGAAATTATAACTTTTTAATGGAAATAAAAATTTCCAAAATTTACCACTTCATTTAAATTTTTTTTAGTCAAAATTCTACATATTCCAGACAATTGAAAAGTATATTTTCAAAAAAATTTATTTTCTAAATTTTTATCAGAGATAAGTTCTTTAATGTCCGGTATTTTATTAAAATAATTAATTCAAATATTACATCTAATTAATATGAAGTTGAATCATCTAAATAAAAATAATAATCTTTAAAATGATTACAATAATCTAAAAAGCTTTTTTGTTATGAAAAAAAGCATAAATATTAAAACATGTTGGTAAATTTAATTACTGACATTTATTATTTAATGCATTATTTTTGCTAAAATAACAAACTTTCATTTGAGACGCTCTGTGCATAGAAAAATAAAATATCTATTCCAAAATCGATAAATAGGTAATGACGGATTATTCCAAAAAAAGTTTCTGCTAGTTAAAAAGCCAAAGGCGGTCATTTCAAATATTAAATTGTAAAAATTTCTAAACATTTGAGCCACTTTTTGCATTTAAATTTGTTGTGGCATTTTTTTTTCCAATTTTATAAAATTTTTGTTTATAAACAAAAAAAAATAAATTATAATTGAATAAAACTTTATTTTAAAAACTTAGAACTATTTTCATCTTTAGTTATAAAATCTTGCATCATCTTAAATTAGGGTTTATATTTGATAATTGTTTTGTTTTTGCTATGCTTAAATGACAACCACAAAATAACACTAAGACAAACAAACAAACAATTAATAATAAAAATAATAATAATACTAATAATAAAAGTAATAATTAAAAAAATATAATTTAAAAATTAACAAGCATAGAGTGTAAAGAACCGGCAATGTGAAGTGATAACAAATTTTAGACAAGCTTTGGCCTGTGATACTCAAGCACCAGAAAGGCGACTAATTTATCTTCAAATGTTTGGAATAGTTCTCTTGCTGCTCGTACATGAGGTCAAGTTTGGGCGAGGCGCGCTTCAGCATGCCGTCCCATTCGAGATCGGCGAGGCCGCCCTTCTCAGCTATGCTCTTTTTGACGCGCTTGGCAAACGAGACCGCGTCCTCGTCGGCCCGCTTTCTCATCTTGGGCAAGTAGTACACGTCGACGACTATGGCCCAGCTGGTCATCATGAGCATCAAGTACTGGAGCATGGAGTGCTTGGAGCTGTTCCAGAACGCGTCGCCGAACCTCGGGTCGTACTTTATGGCCACCGGGTAAATGTCGGTCTCGATCTCGAAGCAGCCCTTTTTGAACATCATTACGCTGGTGTTGTTGATGCAGGTGCCCTCGGGGAATATCAGTATGGGTATGTTGGTCTTGTCGTGCACGTGGTTGGTCATGCGGCGCGCGACCAGTGTGCGGTCCTTGGCCTCGGCCCGGTTGAACCAGATGTGCGGGGCGGTGCGCGAGAACGCCCGCTGCATCATGCCCGTGAAGCCCTCGTGCTGCTGGCCGATCATCGAGTAGCAGTTGTCGGTGGACAGAATGATGACGTCGATGGGCGACGTGTGGTTGGCCACGCAGATCGAGCCCGGCCGGGCCCGGTTCTCCTTGTTGTGGAAGGTTATGATGGCGGAGAATACGCGCGAGAGTATCCGGTGCAGGATGAGGGTGGCGTACGAGTTGAGTACGCGTTTGAAGCGGCCCTCGTTCACTCGGCCGATGATGAACGCCGACAAGAAGGTGAACGAGCAGGCGAACATGAACAAAATGAGCCTGAACGGAAAGAGGACGCAGTAGCGGAGCAGCAGTCCGCACAGCCACAGCACAGTCACCCTGAAGCTGACGTACTCGTATTGCTGGTCGTTGCGCGACAGCAGGTTCCACACGACCAGCTCTTCGGTCGTGAAGCACTTGGTCACCTGGTCGTCTATGATCGCCTGTAGGCCCTGGCGCACAAAGTCGCTCACATCGGCCAGCTCGAACTCGCGCTTAAGCTCATCGCTTCTTGGCAAGTAGTTGTTGTTTTGTTTGTCCTGGAGCGCGTCGTCCAGCTTAAATGTCTCCAAACGCTTGCGGTGTATCTTGCGGATGCGCTCGTCCCTCTCGAGCTCGTTGTCTATCTCTGAAAGAGAGGCCAAGCAATTAGATGCCAAGTTTGCCAGTATATGGTCAATAGAAAGAAAGAAAGTACTTGCCTGATTCGATTAGCTCCGAGCTTTTCAGCTTTTCTTCTTTGATGTTCGTCGCGTACTCGAATATTTTCAGCAATGCTTTAACATACATCCTGCGCAGTCCTAGCGATGCACCAAATGAAGCTAGACCAATGACCGATACGACTAGGGCTAGAATTAGATAAAGGCTAATTTTAAAAAGAAAGAACATTTTTTTTAAATATTGTGTTTTAAAATCTGGACACCGGTCTTGGTTCACATTCAAAAGGCAAGTCTAAATAAGTAAAGCTTATTACTTTTTTGTTTTTTTTTGATAGTTGGTAGATTGTTGGTGAAGATATGCGCGATAGTGAGTGAATGAATGTGTGTCGATTAATGACAGTTAAATCAAGTGAAAAAGAATAAGATGAAAGTTGGAATTATTATAGTTGAATATTTTTTAAAAGGGTTTAGATGATGCTTTGAATAAAATGATGTAATTAAATAAAAATTTATTTGTTTCGCATCATTTGAAAAAAAAATTATAAAAAAAATTTATCTATTATTTATGTTAAAATAATTGGGCCTTTTGAACGTTGAGGCTTTTTTATTTATTTAAAAGATAGTACATTTTTTTAAAATTTAAAGTGCATAATTAACTTTACGTTTGTTTTGCTTTTCTAACTATTAAATTGAATACATGCACTAGTCAAATTTAAAATATCCATTTTATATAATCACCTAATGTCTATTAAATAGCTTCATTGATTAATAAAAATTTCAAATATTTTATTTATATTTAAAATCTATTTTTAAAATTGTTAGTGCAAAATTAACTTTACATTTGTTCGGCTTTATCTAGCATTAGACAGAATACATGCACTGATCATGTGTAAAATATTTACTTATATAGTCACCCTAATTTAAATTAATTTAAATGATTTATTTAAATGATTTTTCAATAAAGACTTATTATTTGAATATTTTAAATATTGTAAGTGCAAAATTAATTTAAATATTTAAAATAATTTTTAAAAACCTTGTCACCTTATATCTATTAAATAGCTGAAACCCGAGAGGTTTTCATAAAATCCCTTTTTAAAAAATTTAAGCTTGAATATTATCTCAAAGAATTATAAATTCAAATTAAAGGTCTTAAATTTTTTTCTATTATTTTTGATTTTTTTTTAATTAGAAATTTTACTAATTAATCAGCCGGTCTTCTAGTGTTAATAAAGATTTAAAATAATTTAAATCTATTTTTATATTATTATTCTAGTATTTGCTTTTATAAACATTAGACAGAATACTGATCACTAATCAAGTGTAAAAAAAATACCTAAATTATCACTTTATTAGATATTACTTATTTTATATTGAGAAATTAAATTTAGCAAGTTATATTAAAAAATTACGATGTGAAAAAATTTCACTTCTATACTTATATTCACTTATATGATTAAATTTTTCTTTCTAATGTTTTCTAAAATTTTTTTTAATTTTTATGAACCTTCCATCCTTTTTACTTAAATTTTTTTATATGCTAAATGCAAATTTAACTTTATATTATTTTTCTTTAATTGAATAGATTTCAAATATACACCCATTGCAAAAAAAAATTGGATAAAATCCTAATCAAACAGGATTAAATATATTGAAAAGCTTCTGTAATTCAAATCCTTTACCAAATCATGTATTTAAAAATAAGAGGAAAACCAAATTAATTTAGCCACACAAAAATTCATAAATTTTTGTCAATTTTTTTTTATCTTAAAAATCCTTTCTAATTTTAATAATTAATTTTTCCTAAATTTACAAAATTCAATTACAAGCTCTTTCTAATCTAAAAAGAAAATTTTCTAATAAGTGCATATGCATTGTTCGTCTAAAATTGTTCCTAGCCTATTAGATATGATAAAAAATAGTACACTCCTTTTAAATTTTATCATTTTGCCTAAATAAAATAGTTAAAATCTAATTAATTTTTATATTCATATCAATTTTTGTTAACCTTGATTTTTTATGCAATCGTATACAGAAATATGTACTAATTTTAACAACATCAAAGATAAAATATCTAGGAAAAATATTTTTTATTTCGCTAGCTTAATCTTAGATAAATTTAAAGATGCTTAATAATCATCATGTTTATTATACACATAATTGCCAATCTTGAATACTTACGAAAAGAAACCCAATAGTTTTATCTAAAGTAGTTCATTAAACGCTTGACAAAACAAACTTAACATTTAATGCAATTTTTGCTTTATAGTTTCCTGTTGTGTGAAGCATGCAGAAATTGCTTTTTTTTTAATCTAGACTCACCTTTCATTACCTGTACCAATTTTTGTCCAATTATACATGTTATGTATAAAATTTTTACTTACCAGTTAGGTATGTATTTAAAGCAATGAAACAGGAAATAAGTTTTATCGAGATGAATGTGGTAATAATCGAGTTGGCAATTGATTCTTTGATCTCTGTGTTGCTTTCATTACTCCTAGCTAGTACCACTTTGTCCAGTAACTCACGCATTACTCTATTCCTTATTGGGAATGATGTGAGAGAATTGATCTTAAATTTTTTCAAGTAAAATATCATCGTGTATGTAGAGTTAAATGCGAAAAAAACCTAGATATTTATATATTCATATATCTTATCATTTTTTGAAGCAAAGTGAAATTTTTATTTGTTAATTTTGTTTATAAATTGAGATTAGGTTTTATATAAAAAAATCATTAGTTAGATGTGTGCTATAGAAAATGGCACGCGCTTAATTAATGCTTGAATTTTTGCTTTCCAAAAATTTTAAAATTAAATATTTTTCAAAGCATGTTTTTTTAAGTTAATTATTTTTCACTCAAGGATTCGAGCATTTCAAAAAATATGAACACTTTAAAGCTTCTAAAAATTTGATTATGTCTGTATATATATTTTACATTCTTAAAATGGTCTTGATTATTCAATACATCACTTGGATGTTTGTCAGTTCCGTCCCTATAACATTTTTTAGGCCTTGTCTTGATTAAATATTTTTAAATAAATTTTTATCAACCAACTTTGATCTATCTTATTTATTTTTTCTTATGTATATTTAAAAAAAAATTAATTTGGCAAATAATGTGATTAAAAATTAAATAAGAAATAATTTAAATAAAATGGCTTTTTAATACATCTTTATTAAACTTACTTATTAAATTAATTGAAAAGAAACTCTTTGAAAGTATTAAAAATATTTTCATTCTACCATCAGATGAAAGTATGATATGATATGATATGAAGGAGAGACTACAATCTGATATTAGAATCAGATGAAGAAGAATAACCAATGGGTTATTCGACTATAGTAGTATCATTATCCGCCAATTGCTGGGATCTGAATTTGTCAAACTTGTCTTTGAATGCATATGTTGATTTTGCAGAAACTACAGTGTCCGGTAGCTCGTTCCAATACGAAGCTACTCTGTTCGTGAAGAAGTTTTCTCTAGGTTTTGACAAGCAAAGTTGCTTCCTGAGTCTTGGTTTTTTACGTAGATTCATCGATGAGTGATTGATTTTAGGAGTTTGGCTTGAATCTGCGAAGGCATGCAGGTGAACACTGCTCTGTTTACTGACAATTTTGAATAGTTGGATTGCATCACCTCTTTTCCTTCTACTTTCAAGCGTAGGGATACCAATTTTTGCTAATCTTGAAAAATAATTGAGATTTCTGAGACCAGGCACTAGTTTGGTAGCTCTACGTTGGACCCTTTCCAGCCTTTTAATGTCTTTTTTTTGTAAAGGATTCCAGGCTGCTGTACAGTATTCAAGATGTGGTCTTACAAACGCAGTGAAGAGTCTTCTAAAGTTGTCCGTTGTCCAAAATTTAAAGGCATTTTTGAGTTGAGCAAGGACTCCATTAGTCATCTGGATTGCCTTGTCTATCTGCTCAGTCCATTTAAGCTTATTATTTATCATGATACCTAAATCTCTTTCCACAGACGTCTGTTCTAATACATGACTGTGTGAAGCATCTATTTTCATGGTGAAAGGTATTTGAAGGGTGCCTTTTGATCCAAATCGCATAATTTTACATTTCTTTTGGTTAAACTTCATATGCCAAGTGTCAGCCCAGTTAACTATATTGTCAATATCTTCTTGAGCAAGTTTCAGGTCAAGCGAATTACGTATTGTGGAGATAAGTTTATTGTCGTCAGCAAAAAGTTTACATGTATTTCGTACTGATTCAGGCATGTCATTTATGAAAATGATAAATAGCAACGGTCCAAGGACCGATCCTTGAGGCACACCACTAAGGACCTTTAGCCATTTTGAGCTAGATTTACCAACAGTTACTCTTTGCGTTCTATTTGTTAGAAAATCTTTGAGCCAATTAAGAATTTTACCTGAAAAGCCATAGCATTCAAGTTTGGTCAGCAATAAGTCGTGTACCACTCTGTCGAAAGCCTTGGCAAAGTCAAGGAACACAACTAATGCTTGAAAACCTCGGAAAGTAAAATAAAAATTTTAAGAAAATTTGCATGACAAATATTTGACATTTTAAGAAATATGTGTCTAAAAGTGTTAAAAGAAAGCCATACTGGCAACCATATACTTTGGGATAAAACTACGAGTAATGCGTAATCAAGTTGGGTACTTTGAATGTTAAAATGGATTGATGCAACTAGAGAGGTTGTGAGTTTTGATTGGATGTCTATGATTAGTCTTCACCTATCAAAACCAATTACCCTGTGCCACTAAGAAGTGTCGTATGGAATGAGACAAACAAGGTTAAGTGAAAGAAGAGTGAGATGGTGTCTATTTAATGTACAAATTAGTGAATAGACCAGAAAAGATGTAGACAAACCAAGTAGTTTCCAAGAATAAGTAACCAGAAATGTGAAAAGATTTAAATCAACCGATACCTTAAAAGCTGTCTTGGATAAATTCAATGGAATAGGCTGTTAAAGCTCTACACTTTATAAAAAAAATAATGGATGGACATTCTAAATCTTAGGTGTCGTAGCAAGTATTTATACTACAAGTATCATAGAAACATTGGGTAGTAGAAAAACTTTGAACAGACTTCAAGTAACTGACGTTAGATAATTCAGTATTGTCCAAATATATAAATGCCATGTATTTTAGAAGATTTCCAGAAATAGACATCAAAATTATAATTAATTTATTAGCTTTATTTAGCGCCAATTCTTCTTTCTAGTGATTAAGAAAATGAAAGCAACATTGAAATTATCCTTTTCAAAACAATCCATTTCTTCAAAAAATGTATATTACAAAAAAAAATTTCTTTATATTTAGCTATTTTGTTTGTGCCAACTATTTAAAGAGACTTATGCAATAGAAATTAATAAAAATTAATTAGACAAACAGTTCAGATACCTAAACTAACCTGACCAATTGCATTTCAACACTAGCAGTTATGCTAAAAGTCGGTTTAAATGAACAACTCAGAATCAAAACCCAAGACTGGCTTGCAATGGAAGAGACCATTCCTTTTAACCGTGATTCATTAAATGAGGGAGGTTTCTTTTTAAAATATCTTCTGTCAACAATTCAAAAATATAATATCGAATTACAAAATTAAGTTAAAAAAAAGCATACAAAAATACAAAAAATAAAAAAAAAAAAAAGAAGATCAGTGAAGCTTGCCACCTTCGTCACCCAAACAAACTTTGTACAGACTATCGGGAGTCTAGAATCACTCTCAACCGAAGCTCCAGTTACAAATGCGAGTCAAACAGTTATATTGAATGTTATCAACAAGAGCTGATTACTCTTGAAACTAAGGCCTCTTTATCCCCCAGACTATCCACGAATCCTCCACCTCCTCTTCATACAATATTCATATGTCGTATTCGACTCCTAATAATTTGATTTGAGCGAGAGATATGTAAGTAGAGATATGGTTCATTCTGCTCCATTAGTTCTTTGACTGATGGAGGAAAAAAAGAGGATTTCGAATCAAGATTTATTGAAAATACAACTCAATTGTAAAATCTTTCCTGAAGCGTGCAATAGTTTAACATCTAGTATCTGTTGTTCCTTTATTTTTTAAGGGACTTTAGCTCGGCCCAGATAAATTAGTAAATATGATATGTACTTTTTATTTGGTAACTATAAAAAAAATTTTTCCTTCGTGATTATTCGTTAATCTTTAAGTTTCTTTAGAAAAATCAAAATATGAAATTATTAATCTATTTTTATTTGAAACAAAATTAAAAGTCTGATGTATCTGATTGAATCAAATAATGCTGTGTGTATGATAATTCTCTAAGTTTTCTGGCTGCTTTTTCCGGTGTCAAATCTCTTTGAGGCTGTGCAAGCATTTCATATCCAACCATGAATTTTTTGACACTAGAGCTGCTTAACAACGGAGGTAAATATGATGCATAAAGCTGCCAATGGTCTTGAGGCTTGTCTAAATATTTTCAAGAAGGTGCGAAATGAAATCCCATAGTATACGAAAACGAACATTTAAACAAATTATCATATTTAATTAACAATTTTTTCATTAACTTTGCTAAATCTTCTTTTTCAAGTTAATTCAGTTGATCAATTCTTGAAACATGTCTTTTTGGCAATAACATGGTTTTACAGTCCAGTAAGGAACCAGAACTATCCAATTTTCATTTTCTACCACTACACGCTCTTTATTTAAGTATTCAACTAACATTCCTTTTCTGTGCTTTTTGTAAAAACTGAGCTGACTCTTATCCTCGCGATCAATTTCATTAGGGATAAAATTCGATGCCCAAAGTTGAGAATTAGGATGTGGATTAGAACAACCCATGATTTCGCCCTTATTTTCAAAAATTTGCACCCAATTGTACTTAGAACACAGTTCTTGGTACATTTCGATCCATTGATGATTTCAGTTATTTTCATAGTTGATAATGTAAGATCAGAAAATGGATGAAAGCACATTACTTTACAAGAGCCTTTGGCTGGTTGGCATTTAAATAAATCATTGTTAATTGGATCAGCCGATACTGCATCTTCAGCCGTAACTCGTATTCAAAAAGAGCAGGAAAATCATTATCAAAAACGTAGGTTTCTCTGTAATCAGAATTTGTTTTTCCATTCGGTCTGGTAACATTGGGACACAGTGGATTGGTCGGATCGAAATGAGCACGACTTTTTGGTTCTTCAACTTGACCTTTCCATGGTCACTTGGTACGATGAGGTGAAACCAAAACCCAAGAAAAAGATTAAGCAATGTTCTTGAAGCTGGTCTAAATAATAAATAATTTAAAATAAATAATTAAAAAATAATTTTTTTTTTTCTAAATTAAAAATTCAAAAAAAACTGTATGCAAAACTGCTGTATGATATTTTTAAAAAATATTTGTATTCAACTAAAATCTGCATAAAAGAAAAGTTCAATATTTTAATTTTCTATTATAATTTTTTATTTTTGCAAAAAGTTATTTTTTTTGACTAAAAAACAAAAATAAAAATTATCAATTTTAAGTTTAAAACAATGGACGATATTTATTTTTACAATCGATAATTATCAAGCATACAAAATGAAAGAAAAAAAGTAAAACACTGAAATATCACATATTTTGAAATGAAGAGCTTAAATTTTCTTATTTAATTTCTTAAAGAAATTAATTATTTTATAATATCGAGAGCATATAACTCTTGATAGGATGTTATCTTTAATATTATATGCCTATAAAAAACTCTTTTATTATAATTCTACTGAAAATTTTAGAGTAAAATTAAAGAAAAATGAATCAAGGAAAAACACAATTTAAGGAATAGTGAGAGCTTGATTGAACCAACGTAAAAAACTGTTAATGGAATTCAAGAATTTTTTATTTAAAAGTATAAATTTGATTCTTACAAATTTTGAAAAAAATTCAAAAATTTTACTTGAATATTTCAGTGTTTTACTTTTTTAAATGATCTTATAAAAATTGGTTATTTTTATCATTTATGATAATTTAAAAATTAAATAAACGAAGTCTTAGTTGGTCAAGGACAAAAACTTGTTGATTAACCTTAAAATTGAAAAAAATTAATTTCAAAAATTTATAATTGTCTTATAGCATCAACATCAAAACGAATTTCAAAATTCTATTTTAAAACTCATGATTTTGAAAAATTAAAAAATTATTATAATAAAATAGAAGAATGCGTTTATTTATTATAACAGCTTTTTTAAATAAAAAAGAGAAGTAAATTTTTTCTTTCTCAAAAAAATTTAAAAGTAAATTTTTGACTGCAAACATTTTTTAAGAAATTTATTATGCGATTAAAAGATTTCACTCTGACTTTAAATGATAGACTATTAGTTAAAATAAAAATTTTAAAATTAGTTTTTAGTATTCTTAAGATTAAAATTTTGAATTTGTGTGAAAAATGTCAAATATAATTGAACCATCAGAAATTGAACTACTCCAAGAAATTGGTGATGGTTCTTATGCTGGTAAGTAATGTCTTTTATTCAACAAATTTTTACATTTTTTTTTAAAGTCGTTTATAAGAGTACTTATAAAGGCGAATTTGTTGCAGTTAAAAAATTTGATGGTTCGTGCCCAGCAAGCTGTAAAAAACAGCTTGAAAATGAAATAAGCATACTTGGAAAACTGAATCATCAAAACATTATTAAATTATTTGGCTTTTGTGATCAAAGAAAAAACAATTTTTTAGTATTGGAATACATGGATGGCGGTTCTTTGTTTGATTTGCTTTCTTCAGACGAGAAGAATATAAGTTCTTGTAAGTTGGTGAACGATATATGCAATGGAATGGAATATTTACATACAAACTCTGTTCTTCATCTGGATCTTAAGAGCTCGAATGTTATTTTAAATAAAAGTAAAGACCAGGCTAAAATCACAGATTTTGGAATCTCAAGAATATCAACCTTGACCACAATGAATTCTTCAAGTATACGCACTAATAGTGCTAGGGGAACATTTAGATGGATGGCACCTGAAGTTAGCAGTGGATTTCCTGGTACGCGCGCATCTGACGTCTGGAGTTTTGGTTGTATATTGATAGAAATTATGACTAGAAAATTACCATTTTATTCTTTGAATGATCAACAATTATTTGTAGTTCTTCAAAATCAAAAATCAGATTTGCCTATTAACATTCAAAATTTTTCAAAAATTTTAGCTGAAATTTTGAGTAAATGCTTGAAAAGAGAACCAAATAAACGGCCTACGTTTAACCAGCTCCATGTTTCTCTCTCTAAATGCACTCAAAATGACTTCGATTCAAAGAAAATTGATTATGAAACAAATTCAATAACAACTTTAAATGATTTGAATAGATTTATTGAAAATTTAAAAGAAAATGACGAACATAACAAAGAAAAAGATAGAGAAATTCAAGGTCTAAGAAAAAATTTAAATGAAAGAGAAAAAGATATCTGCTCTATAAACAATAATCTTGCAGAGCTTACGAAAAAAGTTAATGAACTGACCATAGAAAATCAAAATACTTACTCAAATCATCAAATTAGACAAACTAGTTCGGTTTTGAGTCCCCTAGATAGTCCTCCGAATTATTTTTTACAAAATAGATCACTTTGCTCTACTCCAAGTTATGCTTTTTTTAATAGTACTCCAGATACTCCGACGAATTATTTTTTACAAAAAAGATCACTTTGCTCTACTCCAAGTTATGCTTTTTTTAATAGTACTCCAGATACTCCTAAGAATTATTTTTTACAAAAAAGATCACTTTGCTCTACTCCAAGTTATGCTTTTTTTAATAGTACTCCAGATACTCCTACGAATTATTTGTTACAAAAAAGATCACTTTGCTCTACTCCAAGTTATGCTTTTTTTAATAGTACTCCAGATACTCCTACGAATTATTTTTTACAAAATAGATCATCTTGTTCCACCCCAATAAACACAGTACCTACACATTCTGGAAGAGATACGGGTCTTAAATATGTAAGTAATGGTAGCGCAAATGGACGACCAATTTATGAGGGTCCTAAAGGAGGAACTTATTATCTAACTAAAGCTGGGAACAAAGTTTATGGAAAATTTAATTAAAAGAACAAATTTAGATTCAGAAAAATTTATATTTCTATTGACAATAATATTATTCTAATCACATTTAATTTAAATTGATGTAGATTTTTTTAATTCATTTATTCTTTTTAAAATCAATTCAGAACTTAAAATTGTTTTAGTTAATATTTTTAAATTTTATATAGATTATTTTTGCTTATATTTAATTTAATTACCGATTAAAACATAGGATGATTTTGGGGAAAAAAGTTTCTAATTTAGAAGCTATCCAATTATAAACATTATGGTCATATACCGTAAAAAAAAATTAAAATACCACTCAGTAGCATTCATTAAATATTATGAAATAAAGCACTGTAATGATGTGGTTTAACTTGGGTATTTTTATTTGGATAAATTCTATAATCGAGTAATATAGTACTTCAACATAAGATTTATGAAAATAATCAGATAAAACCTTGTCAACGAATATTTAATAAAGATAATTTCAATTCTTCAATTAGAAATTTAAATTATAATTAAATTTAATTTAATGTTTAGAAATTGTTGAAATTTAGTGTTCAGAAAATCATTTATTTAATTTATTTTTATTATTTTACAAATTAATATTTGAATTTTTCAAAAGTTTCTATTTAATTATCTAAAAATAACAGGGACTGATAAATTAATAAATATAAAATAAATAACAATTGTTTATAGTAGTTTAAAAGAGATAGCTTTTATAGCTTACTTCAATCTTAACATGATTAAACTTTATTCAAGGTTCTAGAAAATAATTAACAAAAAGACTGATCGAAGAATATTTAAGAGGTTTAGAAACAATATTTATATCTAATCTTACCTCATTGTGTAGCTGTTACTTGACTATTGAAAAATTTTTTAGTCTTTCTAGCTCTTATTAAACATATAATCATTAGACAGGCTTCTTTTATTGATAATTCAGAATCATCATTAAGACTTAAAAAAAATTTTTTATTTTTTAAAGTAAAAAAATTTAGCTTTTATCTTTTGGTTCTGATTTTTATATTCAAAACTTTCTTCAAATGAAGAATTTTGAAACTTTTCGACTATTTCTTCTCCCAGACTATTGAGGTCATTCATAAGTTCTTCGTTATTTAGCTCTTTATTGTTAGCAATTCCAGGATCTGTCAAATTTATCATATATTTCGGTTGCTCAATCTAATTTTGATTAGCTTTTTTTTTTATAAAAATACGATATAGGTTTTTTTTGAAATTTCTTTATTCTCTGTTTTTCAATGCAAGGATTAATCTGGTCGACAACGGTTTTTTGTGTTTTTGTATATCTAAATTGAAAGACACTTTCATTGTCATCACTCGTATCGTAATTAAGTTTTGTCTTTTACCCACTCATATTTAATATTTTTTAAAACTTTTTTGAAAAATAACTCCATCAAAATAAATATCCATTTTAATCTGTTTGATTAAGCTATTAAGCTAGTTTCTTTTGTTTTAAAAAATTTTGTTTCTAAACTCATAAATTTTTAATTTATTTTCAACATTTTATTTTCAAATTAGATAAAATATTAATTTTAACTAAAATGACTCCAACAAATTATACCGGTTAGTCAGCATCAAATCGACAATCTCAGAGTAGTTTTTATCTGTTGTGTTTAAGTTTGTTTTTACTCATTTGATTTTTTTAGCCGGTGAAAATGTTACAAAGCCTGTCCTTGATAAACCTGCGGTTTTGAAAATGAGGAAGAATGTCTCTAATGTCCAAAAAGCATCACAAAACAAAGTTAAATTTAAATAAAGTTAAAAATTTAAATTTTTTGATTTTAATTTTAGGTATATCATCTATTTTGAATGATATTAGTTCTAAATTTGAAGGCTTTAGACTAACTGTTGGGAGCTTTCAAAAAACAGTTGATACTATTCAAAATTTAGTTAATACCATTAAAGCCCAAATCACCTTCATGGCTGAAAGACAGACTGAAACAATTGAAAAAATAGATCGCAATTTTGGTTGTGTATTTGATAAATTTGAGACTTTGGAGCGCGAGCAAGCTCAACCAGTTCCCAATCCAGCAAACAATGCAGTTTTCACCGAAGACATGATTTCTCAAGCTAAAGATCAGTATCTTATTGATCTTACAGTGCCTTTGTTATTTTTTAAAATTTTAGTTTTGAGTTAATTTTTTATTTGAAGATTTACAATGGCAAAAATGTATTGACATTGATACCGTTCAATCGTCAAAGTGTCAATATATACGGTATTATGATTTTTTTTATGCGCTATTTGAAAAAACTAAAAACTATTGAGGCCTATGTCGACCATTGGGATAGTATTGTCAAGTCACTTCGTCAGAATTGTCTTGACATTAGAAAAGAGTTAAGCCAAGTCCGTGAGCAAACGAAAAACAAATACGATAAATCAACACCTCATCAACAACACTACCGCTCGTTTAGATAATCATGCGTTTTATTCTATGTATATAAATTAAATATTGTCTTAAATAAAATCAAACAAACTAGTTAGTCAAATAATAAATTACTACACTTTTACACGAATCTCTAAGCCTCTTTATTAGGCCAGTTCTTTGAACTTAACCATCTTTGATTGATCTTGTTGTCACAGGCGTACTTTGAATGCTTGGCACTGTTGTTGAAGAAACACTAGATTCACTAGAAGAACTAGATAGCGGATCAATAATTGTTGAGTTAATAGCTTTTTTTTTTGAATTTGTTTGAGATATTAAACTTGAAAATAATTTTTAATATAAGTAACTGCTTCATTTTTTATCTTGGAACGTTAATTGAGACTATCTAATTATAGAGTGTATACCCTTTGCCGTTAAGAAGTATTTAGCATGGGTAAATAAGGTTAAATGAAATAATAGTGAGGGACCGCCTGATTGAAATGATCTGATTAAGGTGGAGCTTTTTTGAAACAAATCAATCAACAAAACAAAATAAACTACTCCGAATAAAGAAATTTTATATAAGAAAGCTTATGTTATAAACCTTTATAATTATACAGTGTTTGTCCGGACCTGTTAGGATCTGGTGGTTCACGATTATAAAAAAAAAGATAAATAAGAGTATATGAGAGAAATAATAACTTTATTAATAAATGGCCACTTCTAGCCTAAACAAATAATAAGGAACTATTGGAAAAATTGACTCACGTGGCGATTGTTTTAAGTCAGACAGTTGATCCCAATTCACCGTGATTTTGAATTTCACTGTATTTGTGAATTTGTCACACAATTGTCTTTTGGAGCTGACGAAGCCTTTGATTGGTTCATTGCGGCACGCATCCACATTTATGACAAAATTAACGTTGGCTGACGCTGAGCCACTGCTTGTTTAGATAGAAGTCGGCATGTGAGGCCTCCTTTTTATAAGAAGAATTGTCCAATACACCATGATCAAAGTGATGATTAAAATCAATAATTCCCTTGGTTTTGTGACGATTGTTGTCTTTCCAAATTGGATTGATTTTGTCCATGTGGTGATTAATTGAGATATCCATTTCTCATAAATTGACTCTGACTTATAAAATTTGAAACGCATGTGTTTCACACGTGACAGCAAAACTCCATAATAATATTGTACATGCGATAAATGGCCACTTCTTGCCTAAACAAATAATAAGGAACAAAATATATAAAGTAGAAAAATTAGTGGAAATAACAAGAATAACAATAATAAAAAAAAAACCAGAGTCTAATGTTTTACACCGAGTTTTAACTAGTAATATGCTACGCATATTCGATCATAGTAAAGCACTGTGAAACTATAGACTTAAAAGTTGGCTTGAGTCGACCATTGGGATAGTATTGTCAAGTCACTTCGTCAGAATCAATAACTACAACACTTAGACTATATTCAAATTTTTGCCTTTTAAATTTAAAATTTTTATTAATGGTATTTCTGAATAAAAGCCAATTTAATAAAAATCATGTAAAACTAATTAATAATTGAAATATCCTGAATTTCTGTTGGGAGTATTCAAGAAAAGTTGTTATTTTGTTAAAATATTTTATTAAATAATCTATTTAATATTAATGATCACTCTTTATCAAGAGTAAGCTTATTAAAAACTAATGGAAATATAAAGTTATTTTATAATAACAGAACATAGAGTGAGTGAATATAGATAAAACGGAAATAAAACATTTTACTACAAATGACGATATGATAAAATTTCTATTAAATTTAATTTTAATTTTAAATTTAAATTTAAACAGAAAGGAAAGAATCTAAAAATATAACGTTAATAATAGTTGTAGTTAATTACAATAAATAAGGAAGAAGGAGTCTAGTTGTAGTGTAATGGTGTATAAAATTATTCAAAGAGATGTCAAAGAGACTATAAAATCTTATTGTACTTATTGTTTATTAAGCTATTATGTTATGATTAATTATTTTTAAAAATCATAATAACTTTGATAAAATAAAAAAAATACGTCAAGCAATCGATTTAGTAATAAAATTTATAAAATAATGCTTTAAAAACATTATTAAATAGATTATGCTCAAAAGACAATTACACCATACATTTTATTCTTTAAATCCTGAATGACAGCAAAGATAAATTTTGTACAATAAATCATTTATATTTGATTAATTAATGTTATTTTTTAATCATGTTCACAAAGTGAATTTTTAATTTTATTTTAATCAATGAAGTGTTTTTTTCATCTCTTTGTTAATCTACTTCAAAATGTGAAGCTATACGCAAAACCATATACTTTGGAATCCCAAGAGTATAGGATTTTGTATAATTTAAATTTTAGTCTGTCCATGATTAATGCTTGGATGGCAATCAATGGCACCATCCTGCAAAATTAAAGCTTCTGTCCTGGTATTTACATTATTGGATTTGGCGAGAATTTTATTTCTTGAACAATGGTTTTTGTTTTTTATTCAGAACATTTATTAATTTTGGAAGTGGGGGATAAATTAAAAACTAATTAGTTTTATTAGTGAATATATATTTCCTGTCTAAGAGATCTAAGGGAAAGGATATAAAATAACTCGTATTGAAATTTATTAATAAAATTGAAGATAATTTTTTGTTATATGAATACGAATGTGGTTTATATGAATAGAATAAATAAATTTAAAATATTTAATTAAGTTTAATTTGATTGAAACTAATCATAATACTAAGTAATCGATTGATTCAAATTAATTACTTTTTTTTATTTAAATTGTCAAAGAACAGTCCGCGGGACATTTTTTAATGAACAAACGAGATTATCTTTTATCAAATAAGTTAAATCTATTTTATAATATTTATATATTTTTTAGATGCATGATAATTGGATGATTTATTTAAGGTAAGATAAGGAAAATGATTTACTTCTTTTTCATAAGTACCAGGTAAATCATAGAGATGATGTAAACAGATGAATAAACTTTGAATTATTAAAATAATTATATTTTTATTGACAATTTTCAATCCAAGGATTAGTTCTGATTTTGGACACATTTATAATTACACAATAAAATGTTTTGTAATAAGCTTTTATACAAAAAAGATAGTTTAGAATGATAGTTATTAATCTTATTAACAAACGAAAGCATTTTTTAAAATTTATTGAATATTAGCTTCCTGATAAAATTTAATTATCCAAGCTTTGTTTAATTTTCATATAAACAATTAAAGATAGCTTGGATAGATAGGTTTTATTCAAAACCAAGTAATTTTGCACTTGAATAGTACTTTTATTTGATTATACTGAATTGGTTGAGAAAAGAGCGTTTATTTTATACATTTTTTTACAAAAAAAATTAAACTTGTTAAGTTTAGATACATGGCGAAATCATATTCTTCTAAATTTATTTTGCCAAAAGCACCATCTCATCTAGAATTGCTTTATAATTTAAAATTCAGACTAATACTTTGAGATATTAGATAATGTTCTTTAAAATCTGCAGATTGGCTACAATCAATATCTTATAAAGTTAAAATGTAAGCAATGCATTTTTTTAAAGTCCAAAAATTTATATCTAAATGGAACGAGCTGATAAAGGTTTTATGCTCCAAATCCTTGGAACAAGTTAAAAGTATGTTACAATTAAAGCTAAGCTAATTTAAGTCAAGAAAATGAATCATAGTTAGCTTATAAGAATAGATATTTATTCCTTTAGAAGTACATTCTTAAAGTTAGGTAAACTTAGTGAAGCTTGCTTTTTACCAAAACACAGATAAGATAGTAATCAAATATGTAACAGGTTAGTAGACTCAAAAAGCATGAAATCAAAGTTAGCAGAATGCGCAGTAGCTTGGTAGTGCCAAGGGGGATAAATATTTTATGTAAAAAATTTTATCGAAATACTGAGGACAACCAAGAACTGGTGGAGCGCAAAAAGTGACTTTGTTCAAGTCAAAAATTGAGAAGATAAGATCAAAATTAGTTTTTTTTATTCTAAGAATTTAAAAGTAAAAGTAAAAGTAGCAGTGAAACTTAAATCTTTGGCAATCCTGATTCTTTTTTAGCATTTAGGTTATTTTCATTCTACCATAGTTTCTAAGAGTAAACTCTACCAACTAGATGAATAAAGTATGTACCGTGGCGGTGACAATAACTGTTCTCGATGTTTTAGAACATATTCAATTTCAATTGGTCTGGTCTTACTCCATTAATAGCATAAGCATGCATAGACTTGGTTAATTTGCGTTGCACCATGAGCTACATAAATTCAAGCTATTAAAATACAAATAAAGTATGAGAAAATATATGTATCATATTTTAAAGTAAAATTATTCTATTTAGAACACTATTTGAACAAAAAAATTCCATAAATAAATCAAAGCCTCTTGGAAGGCTTTTGCCAAAAGACCAATTGTTACATTCCTCTAAAGAAGTCCATTTCCATGGGTTTTTTTACAAATGATCCACAGTCCAGATCTTTATTCCTTTATAAGTACACTCTTTCAAAATACTGTTTTACATTTGAAGCAACTTTTTTGGTCGTTCAATGAAGATAAATTTCCTTCTTATTGTTTCAGGACTTAATTCTCAGTCAAAACAATATTTTATTTCAGCAATGACTATTTAAAAAGTGTCTTGGCTATTAGCTTTTTGTTTTTTTTGGAAGTTACTTCTCAGCTTACTGAAAACTACTGAAAACTGCATTTTCACTGAAAAATTCATATAATATTTTTCTTTGTTCAGACAATAGAAAGAAATAAATAGATTAAGAAACTGTTTTCATCGAGGATCGACATTTTCCTTTAATTAACAAAGATAAGTCGTCTAAATGAAATAAAAAAATTATATAAAATTCTTTTTTATTGACAAAGACTTATTTTTATTAATAGAAAAATTTTTTCAAAGAAAGCCTGTAGTCATTCAAAGAAAGATTCACAGTCTTACCCAAAATATCCCAAAAGTTCAGCTCTGAATCACCTTAATATTAGAATCCGGACTAAAGTGTTACATTAACATGCTAACACAAGGTCTGGTAAATAATTTTTGCCAAGAATATCTACAGAGAGCATTTTCTGTCAAATAGAGTTGTTGAAAAGTAGAAATGGTTAACAACAGAGACTATCACATCCAAAAATAAAAACATTTTCAAGAAAAGATAAAACGAAATGGGTACTGTTACCATTTGCTTTAAAATTAGCCTGTTGTAGCTTATTATTATTATTAACAGATAGTTCATGTAATTTTATTGATAATATTTTCTTTATCACTGTTTGAACACTGCTAATAAAAAGACCATACTTTTTGATAGGTTTAGTCCTGGTTCAATTTACAAAAGACAGTGAAAGACTGTTTAGAAGATTGAGCCATCATCCAAGACTTCCATTTTTGAATACACAATTGGTCATTCTGGTACATTCCAATTTCAGACAGGTTTATATTTTTCAATCTTAATATCAGCATAAGTTCTGATCAAAAATTTGTATCATGATTTGCTGTACATCCTTATTTGGTCAACAAATGGAATACAGTTTAAATTATACGTATATTTTATATTAGTACTGTAGATAAAATTTCTGATACAATTTTTAATTTTATTAATGAAATTTAACCAAAATTATGCAAATCATTGTGCGTAATCAGCCATAAGTTTAATATCAGAAAAAAAATTAATAAAAAAGGTAGGATTAAGCTATTTTTCTCTATTACTGTTTATTTAATGAATAATAATTAATTTATTGTCGTTGATTTATTTCTTAATCAGCAAACCATGGGTGTTGATCGGCGAATGGTGAGATTGTTTGTTTTAGGGAACTGTGCTGATGGCGCGAATTGAGCAAAGTCTCTATATATTTATGAATGTTTAATTTTATTAAGAAATTATTTATGATTTTAGAAAAATACGTAATAGATTTTTTGTTTTTATTGAATGAATTTCCGATCAATAATTCAAATAGAGCTCTGTAAATTCAAGTACCCATTTGGCAAAAATGTGACGCCATTCAGCTCACATATCATTAATATAAATCTAATCTATTTAATGATAGAAATGTTTTATCTATTTTTGGCTCAATCTTTTTTCTCTTCATTAAGTCGGATGATTAATTAATTTAGAAATTTCTTCTTTATTATTCACAAATTGCCGGAATGAATTCATATTCCGGAAATTTAGATCTATTTAAAATCGATATTTTGTTCAATTGTGTAAAATAGAATTATATTTGTTATTACGCAATCTTGTTCTAATGGACAAGTATGAAGAGTTGGCAAATAAATTATTTTTTAAATATTGATAAATAAAAATTTTTAAATCAAAAGTGGGAGAAAATTATTTTCTAATTCTAGGAGATGATTCTTTTTTTATTTATTTTTGGGAGGCATTTAATCGATCACTTATATTTTTCTATCTCTTATTTTACTAAATACCCCTAACTTATATTTATTAATCTGTCTCCTAAATTAAATAAAAAAGAAAATAATTTTACTTAAAGTATCTCTTATTTTTATTTATTAAATTGATTTGAAAAAAAAGAATTATAAAAAATTTCAAATAAATAATAAGTTTTTTCTTGGTCTACCTCTACCTCTCTTTAGTGGAGTAATGTAAGAGATCAATTAACAATAACCCTTTATTTTTAAATAGAATAAAAAATTATAAAAAAAATATGCACCACCGCTTGATATGACCCTGTTTCCCGAAAATCAAAAGAAGATAATTTGGAAAAAAATTAAAATTCCAGCTTTGTTAAATTAATTTACTCTTAGGTGTCCATAAAATAGAATCTTGTATTCATTTTATTATTATTAGAAAATTATTCGCAACCATCTTCATATTTGGTCACTAAACCATCATTGAAGAAAAAAGGAGTAGGAAATTTTCCAGAAGTGGAGTCTTAACTGTTTAAATTTCTGGTGGCCCAATCTTCTAAACAGTCTTTCACTGTCTTTTGTAAATTGAACCAGGACTTAACTTATCAAAAAGTATGGTCTTTTTATTAGCAGTGTTCAAACAGTGATAAAGAAAATATTATCAATAAAATTACATGAACTATCTGTTAATAATAATACTAAGCTACAACAGGCTAACTGTAAAGCAAATGGTAACAGTGCCCATTTCGTTTTATCTTTTCTTAAAGATGTTTTTATTTTTGGATGTGATAGTCTCTGTTGTTAACTATTTCTACTTTTCAACAACTCTAATAGACAGAAAACGTTCTCTGTAGATATTCTTGGCAAAAATTATTTACCAGACCTATCAGACCAGAATCCAGTACTTATTTTGAAGTACTCGATTAAGTCACCTCTCTGTCTCCTTTCCTTTAGTGTTGTTGAGCCTGGCATTTTGAGTCTGCATTTTATAGTCTTAAATAGTTTAGTTACCCTTATAAGGGCTCCACACTGCTATGGCCTATCCCAAGTGAGGTCTTACAAATAAAATGCATAGGGTCCTACATTTGAAAGTTTATTTTAGCGTAGCAAGGACAGTGTTCGCATGAAAAACCTGTTATTTAATTTTTGAAAAAAATTTCTTTTTTTGAAAGTTTATCTTTTATTAAATAAATAAAAAGCAATTAGGAGAACTTGTATTATAAAGATAAAAATAAATACAGAAGTCTTAATTTTGGCTTAGTTTACTTTTATGTATTTATAAAAAATGAGAAACGCTTAAAGTGTATGTATTGACATATTTTGTGAGTGAAGCGTTCAATGTTACTATTTCTTTTTGGCTGTGGTGGCTGCATAGCTTGGTACTTTTTTCAATTAATCAAACTACAATTAAGTATCAAACATGTTTAATTATTAAGATAGACTCAACAGGATACTTTTTATTAAGTTTACAAAATGGTGTAGTAAAAAAATTTACTTTAAATCATTTTTTCAAAAACTAGTTTAAATCAATTTAATTAAATTGCCGAAAGGAGAAAATTGAATTTTTAAATTATTTCTTAAAGTAAAAATAGTAAAAAATGTTCCTGTTTAAATTAACAAAAATGTGTAATTCTAGACCAACGTTTTCATTTAGCTAAGATAAATTAAGATATATTTTATGAGAGTTGTTACAGTGTAAGTTTTTCTTTTATTTTTATTTCGTTCTAAAAATACTCGAACCACAAATATTGACAAGAAATAATTATTTTCAAAATTTTTTTTATTTAATAAAATTTATTATTTGTCAATATAGAATTTTTAATAAATTAATTGACGAAAAATTTCGTTTTAAAGCTGACTAATCGAGTAGATATTTTTAGAGTAGTATTTGACAGGTGTTGATTTTATCTTTTTTTATTCATACATATTTTTTGTCAAATTTTTTTAAAAAAATTATTTCCTCAATACTTAATTAAATTAAAAAAGCCAATTTAATTTTGAACATGGCATAGTCTATTAGTCACATTTTTCCTTGATAAATTCATCATAAAAAGGAAAAAGATTTGCATTTAATTATATTTTATCCTGTGACATTTTCAGCTTATATTTAATCTTGGTAAAATTTTGACACTAAATTTAAATCCACAGGTTTCACAGGCTTGTTACCGACTTCAATTAAAAGATAAATATTGTTGAATTTTGGCTAATTAAAATAGGTTAAGTGAGCTAGTCATGTGTACATACGAAATTTGCCATAGAGGACAGTATGGCTAACAATTGACCAGTTAAAAAACTAAGGAAATTTTTTTAATTTTTATAAAATTTTTCAATATAATTTATTAATAAGTAATTAGTGACTACTTGAATCAAAAGATTATTTAAAGATACACGATGTTAAAATTTGAACCAAAGACAGCTTAAGATCTATTCTCACCAATAAATTTTTTAATTAATATTTAAATAGATGAGTTTTTTAAATATATTAATTTAATAATGATAATTGAAGTGTTTGATTTATTTTTTTTTAATTTTTGTGTTGTCTTTCCCAAAATTAAAGTCCTGACATACCGTCGCCATTTGGCAGTGTTGACTTTTAGAAACCTTTTTCAATTTGGCTAAAGCAGCTTTATAGTCCAGGGTTGATTTGGATGTTACCACATTTTCAGGTAACTTGTTCCAGTCTTGCGTTCACTGCAAAATCATTTCTGGCTCTACCAAACCCACTCTAGTCAATTCATACTTCTTAGCGACACAAGAATGCCGGGATTCCATGCCTGCACTGCATAGTCCAGGTGAGATCTTACCATAACTATCTTTCTTATCCACAACATTTCCTGCTTGTCTATCTCGCTATCTTGCATGCACTTTTATCCGAGAGCTCATTGATGAGACCATTGTTCTCTGATCTCTCTCACACTCTTTGGTCGTCAATATGACATTCCGGCTGATCTCACCACTTTTTAAAACATAACCCCATATGCTATTCATTTATCCATTGATTTATTGATTCTAGATCTTTCTGAAGAATTGTTTACCACGCCGGTGATTTCTGAACCATTGACATACAATTCCATTCTGTTAGAAACGCAGCCAGATAGGTCATCTATGTACATAACTAATGAAAGGGATCTTGCGGAACTCCACTCAAACTACCATGCGGTTTATGAAGAAGCTTTTAAAATTTATTAATTTAATATTAATAATTAAAGTGTTTAATTGAGGCTTAAGTTTTTTGCCATCAAATTCGAAATCTTTAATTTCTCTAAGTTATATTTTTAAAGTGAAGGAATTATCTTTGTCACTCTCTTCTGGACCTTATCGAATTTAAACATTTCTTTACTTATGGCAATCAGTTATTAGATCTATTTCCTTAAAAGCATGTGTTTTGGTAAATTTATTTGTACCATACTTAAAATTAAAAGTTTAATTAAAAAAATGATTATTTGATAAAATTTTTAATTATTTCAAAATTTAATGCATTGAAATTAATTTACCATCTGTCCGCCTATTCCAATATCATTCTGCATATGCTTCAAAATTTTTAGTCACTTGGTTCTATAATTAATAGAATAGTAGAATTATAACATAGTTTTTTGTATCTGTAAATATATTAAGATTAGCTAAATAAATCATGTTTTTTTTTCAAGATTAATTTTCGAATAAATGTTTATAAATAAATGTTGTGTAAGAACTTTATCTATTAATTTCATACAAATCTAAGAATCTTTATTTCTTTAGATAATTTTTTTAAACAGATATTAAATTAATTATTAAAAAAACAGCTAGAGCATTTATTATGAAAGCTAGAAATGTTTAAAACTGTTTATATTATAGATGTATTAAGAAAAATTTTGTAACAATCCACATTTTTATATATAAAGCTAATACAGATAACATTAATATTCCAGAACTAAGTATAGTATCTTTTATAACTTGTTTTTATTTTTGGCTCCTTGTAAAACTTAACTACTTTTGATTTTCACAAGCCAATTTTTTTCTTCCATAGTATGAAATAAATAGAACCTTAAATAAGAAAAAAGATAAGATAAACAAACACTTTATTGAATAAAAAATAAGATAAATTTTTTTATTCAATAAAAAGAAAACCTAATATTAATCTTTAATGATAGATAAAATTGAATTTGTCTAGTTTCTGAGTTTGATTCATTGACCCATATTCTAAATTTGTCTGATTTTTAGAAGTTAGCATTCTTAAATAAAATTGATAAAAAAATGAAAGTTTAAGTAAATATAAAATTTAAACTGAGTTCTATAGTATTTTAATTGTTCCGGTTTAAAATAATTTGATTTATTTTTTTAAATGGTTTATTATAAAATCTTAGTAGAAAGTGGCCACTCTAAGTGACCAAGTTAAATAAGCTTATGAAACAGAAGAATAATCAAGAAAAACAAAGAAAGGTTTTTCCTCGTCGTCATCAGATTATTAAGTTAAGTCTAAAATATTGAAAACGGCCGTTCAAGTGCCGATGTACATAGTGTAGATAAATACAATTAGGTGTAAATAAAAAAAGATAAAACAAAGAATTATATATAGTTAAGTGGTATAACTGTAAATAAGCAAATAGTTTTATTTTGGCAAACCAAGTTGCTACACCACAGTATTAATAATACTTAGCTTTGTGTTGGTTTATACATTTTGGAGATACACCTAACATGTTGGCTATCTCATTTTGCTTTTTATCTCCACTTTTAAGCAGACCCACGATCTGCCATCTTAGTGGGCTAGAGATGTTTTTATACCCATTATTTGGTAAAGTTATTTTGAAAGGAAGTAAGTAGTTGGAGAGTAATTATATTAAGCAGTTTAAGAGCACAATTTACTCATAATTACAAGATATGAAAAATGGTTGTTATAATTGTTTAATATAAGTATTTAGAAGTTAATTTTAATTTTATACCGAGTGTGATATATCAGATTGTAAAGAAAAAAAAAATCTACAAATTATATTACTTTAATTCGAATAGGAAAGGCATTTCTACACTTAAAACAAGAATTTAAACACTTTGTATTTAAACAATGAAGGATCAAAAAAAAATTTATTATTTTAACAAGGACCTCTAAGAAGATCGAGGAACAGAGAATGGATAGAATGTCTTGAATGCCGAGAAAGAAACCCTTATCCACTTAAAAAATTACTCTTATGAACTTTTTAGTTGTTTAAGCTAATTTTAATTCGTAACCAAAATTCATCAAATATTGTTTTTTTTTATTAAGCCTTTTTAATTCGATCGACTCTTACTAGGTCATTTTTTTTATCATTTGATGATCGGGTATCTTCTAATAATAAAATAATAATAATAAAAATGAAAGCTATAATGTGCAAGCACATGGAACAAGGGTTAAGCCTCATCATAATAGCTTGTTTAAATCAAGTTTGTCAATTTTGTTTTTAAAAACATTTATTGTGTCTGAGTTAATTACACTTCTGTCAAGTCGATTCCAAACATTGACCACTCTGTTGCTGAAAAAAATTAAATCTTTGCTCACAGTTCTTTACTAATTGTCTTTCTAACGTAAAATCATGACGTCTAGGGGTTGGACGAAACGTATTTTCTGGATTATTCTTGAAGACTAAGGGTACATGCCAGTTAATCTTGTCGTGCCCTTTTATAATTTTAAACATTTCGATCAGATCGCCTCTTAATCTTCTGGTCTCTAGACTGGTTAAATTCAATGCAACCAATCTTTCTGAATAGCTTAGCATTTTTAGATCTGGAACCAATTTATTAGCTCTTCTCTGGACTGATTCTAACACCTTGATGTCTTTTTTTAAGTACGGGTTCCAAACTTGTACTCCATATTCTAGATAAGGCCTAACAAAAGCTTTATATAACCTTATTACTGTTTCTTTGTTCTGGAATTTAATAGTTCGTCTTATTGAACTCAAAACTGAATTAGCTTTGTTTGCAGCGGTGTTGACTTGTTTTGACCACTTCAAATTGTTCGTAATTATTATCCCTAGATCTCGTTCCACCTCTGTTTTCGAAATACTCGTTTGATTAATTGTGTAGTTGAAATTCGGGTTATTTTTACCACAGTGCATTACTTTACATTTGTCTTCGTTTAGTTTGATTAACCAGTCGTTCGTCCATCTTGATACTTTATCAAGATCATCTTCTAAAGCTAAACATGATTCCACTCTGTTAACATTTGACATCAACTTTGTGTCATCTGTAACATTATGTTGTCATTTTGTCTTCTAAGAAACTCTTCATCCTATACTTTAATTTTAATTAATAAGTTAATTTCTTCTCTTTTTCATAAAAATTTTTTCGTATTATCAAAATTTTTACAGTTTTCATTTCAATATTCAAATTTGGAAACAATTAAATACGAAATACTAAGTAAACACAAAAGAAAAACATTTCTTGATTACAGCGTGACGTTTTCCTCCCTTTTTAAGCAATTTGTCTTCAAACATATAACACACTCAAATTTGAATATAATTTATTTCATGTAGACTCCATTTTTGTCTGAATAAATTAATTTTTAATGTTAACTGGCATTCCGCATTCGATTCCTTTTTCAATTAGATATATATTAGATAGCTTAGTCACAAGGATATGTAACAGAATCTTAAATAATCAATTATAAGATGGTTATAATTCCGACTTCCGCATTTTTAGGACAGGTACAATTTTTTATTTCAAAATAAGTCCCAGGGTGGTCTCTATTATCTCCAATGTGTTAAGCAACAGATATTGCGATAGGTTAAAGATAGCTTAATTACATATGAATTCGTCAAAGGTCTCATTTTGGCTAATGTCAATTAAATTAATCTATCAAAGGCATGTAAAATTTTTTATTTAATCAGCTATCGATTTTGTTTAAGTATGCTATTGGAAAATAGAAAAAATGTCATCACTTAATTAATTTAATTGATTCTATTATAAAATTAGTATTTTATTTTATGTAGGCTCAATCCTCTTAAAAATAAATTAATTGAGAAAAATCAATCACAACCCGTTGAGCGAGAGTTTCCTCGACATAGACTTGAATTTCTCAAAATAAATTAAATCTTAAATTTCAAAATTAATATATTTTTGATTAATTATAAATGCATTATTTGCTGTGTTCTTAAATGTATGAGTTTTTAAATTTTTAAATTGTTTAGATCAAGGACCTGTTTAGATTAATTAAAAATGGTAATGTTTATAACAATTGATTTATTTAAGTAATGATAAAAGTCTTCTTGAGATAAAAATGATACATTAAAATGGTAGTTTGTCTAAAAATATATTTATAACATCATATATAAATAGTTTATGTATTTAATTTCGAAAAATAATTTTTGCTTTTTTTTTAGTTGGTTATTTGGTAAGCAATTTATATGGAAAGATGTTTTCATTCAATCTGTTGTGATTATACGACTGGATAAGATGATAAATTTAAAAATTTAGCCATTATATTAAAGATACAGATATATTTATTTGATTAAAGACAAAAATTTTTATTAATAATTTTTATAATCGATTTTTTATTATATTGAAATTTTAAGAAAATGTAAAACTGCTAAAACTGATCCTATTTTCCAAAAATTAAAAGGAGATAATTTGGTAAAATATAAAATTGCAGCTTTGGTTAATCAGTTTACTCTTAGATGTGTATATATTAAATTTTTATTGAAATTCGATTTTTATGATATTAATGCTTGACAATAATCAAATGAACAAAAGCCTTCACCAATTTTGCCATGAACCAATGTTTACGATGTGATTTAGAGGATAAAAAGTTAATTTATTTTTATCAGTTGTTAAAGGTATAATTAATTAGATAAAATATTATCCTTTTTTAATGATTATTAAGCTTTTTCTAGGTTAAAAATTTAAAAGAATTCTTAAATTCATTTAAATAAATTATAATTGACTAATGTTACTTGAATAATAGATTTTTTAATTTTATAAATCTAGGGAATTAAATTTTCTTAATTTTATAATCAAAAAAAATAAATTAAGTGTGTTTAAGATAAGTAAGAGATTTGAAATTAATTATCTTTGTCGTCTGCATATAATCTTTCGACTAAACAAATTAATTCCACTACCTGATTAAAAATGTAATTATTAAAATCAACAACAAATTGTGATAAAAATTTTCTTATTAAATTTATTTCTTAATACAGATTTAATAAATAGAAGAGAGTATTCTTTATTAAAATTTTATTTTATTTATTTACTCATTCGTATCAAAGTATTAGACTATATCAATTGATAACTACACATCTCTTAAGTTATACAATACTTAAAATATATGTATAGTTTTTTTAAATTGCTTAAAAGACAATGTTTTTCAATATTTTAAATTTTTATTTATTAAACTGAATTATTATAACAGATAAAGAGTATAATTAATAATATAAGAGCTATGGCAGTCGTTTGTGCTTCGTTATCCAGAAATCAATCTTGCTTTAAAGCTGTTTAGAGTAGTTACACTCATAATTTCTTCTGGCAACATCAACAACTCTGTAAAATAATTAAATCGCTGACTACAGTTCCTAACTCTTTCTCGCTCTAAGTTTTTGGAGTTTCTTCAAAGCTTTTACTGTCAGACCTGGTGTTTAAGCTGTAGTTTAAACCATTTTTGAATTTGTTAGCTAATTTGAAAATTTGGATAAGATCTCCACGTATCCTTCTTGTTTATAGACTAGGTGAATTCAGCTTAGATAGCTGTTGTGGATACTAAAATCTGCAAGTTCAGGGACTAACCTTGTCGCCCTACGCTGCAGTTTTTCGATTTTATTATAACTTTTTCTAAGTAAGGACACCATGAGCTAATGGGATATTCCAAATGAGGTTTGACAAGTAAACAGTATAAAAGTTTTACTTTTTTGTTGTTGGGATTTATTTTATTACATACAACATGCTGTAAAATATAGTCTCTTTTCTAATATAAATTTGGAATATATAAAAAAAATGTTTTGTTTTAGTGATATTAGTAAAAAGTACTGCGACCCTTTTTGGGTTAAGCTCAAATAAAAATTATGCCAGTAAATCTTTTTTTCATCAAATGCATCCAACACTCAAAAAAATGCTTCATGAATGCTTTTACACTTTTTCGATAATCATTATAATAATTGTCCAAAGCCTAGCATAAACTAGATAAATTAAATTCTCTGTTAATTTCTTTTTTTTTCCTTAGGCTTTTTTAAATAATAAGTATTTTGCCAATTTAGCTTCAAAAGTGTTCATTGATTCAGCAGCTACTACATATGGTTTTTGCTTATTTGTTCCTTTTATCTTTTTTTCACGAATGTATACAAGTTGTTAATTTTAGAATAAAATTTAAAAAATAAACTAATTAATCATTAATAAATTTCTCATTTTTTGACTTGCTATCGGTTCTATCAGGTTGTTAATGTTCCTTAAATTATATTCCAAGTTTCTTGAGTCATTTTTCATTAGTTTTTGTTTTGCAGAAGTTAAAAAACGACATTCTAATAAAGGCTATCATCCTTTCAAGATTCTATTTTAAAAGTAGTGTTGGATGGGTTCAGATTTAAGCGGTCCTTTTAAAATTAAACGGGATAAAACTCTGTCTGTAAAAGTCTATGCGTTTAATAAGGACACAGCAACTGTTTTCCTGTCCGTTTGCACGGATAATTGTTTAAAGTTTTTTTCTTCAGTTACATTCACATACTGAAGGTTTTATTCTGCTCTAGGATTTAAAGGTAACCAGCAGGTCCCTTTGGAACCAAACCCAACATTTCTTGGTATTAGACTGGACCCAAAAATCAGTTTCAAAGCACATTTGGACCAACTAGAAAGGAAGCTCATTCCTAAAACGAACCTACTCAGACGAATAAGAAATTTTAAATGGGCCAAGTCTCTTTCTTTAAATATACAACTATATAAGTCTTTAATTAGATCTCTTATGGATTACTGTTTTGTCATAATCAATGTGGGTACTGAAAAAATTAAGAAAAATCTGCAGAAAATCTAAAATAGGATCTTAAAAATAATTAAATTCTTTCCGCTAAAGACGATACACAAAGTACTCAAGCTTGACACAATCGAAGAAAGGGCAAATCACTTGTTTGTCAAATTCATAGAAAGTAAATCCAAACAAGAATTTATAGCCAAAGAAATTCACGCATACGTGCAAACTGTTTCCTACTCAGATCCCAAAAGATTCAAAACACCAATTGACGTATTCCACGAAATCAAACTCAAGAAAAACAATTAATCCGTCTTAAATCCTAATGTAAATATCTGAACCTTTGTACATCGCTATATAACAATTTGTTTCAATTAATTCTACTTTTTTTTGTAAAATTCAATTTTTAACTTAGTCTAATTTTGTAAAAATCTAATTTTTTCAAACAAGAGGGTTTAAACGGAGACTAGCACCATTCGGACGAACCCTGGGGTCTTCCCCTCAATTATATATTTAATAAAATAATAAAAATAGGATTTAAAGAAAGTAAAGTGATTGTTAGTTGAATGTAATGAGTGCAATATTTTTCTAATAAGAATAATAATACGATTAAGTATATTGTTTTTTTTTGTTTTAGACATACAAGCCGAGGGTTGAAAGTTACAATGTCTCTGTAGTACAGGACGCATATTTAAACCTCTATCATTAAGATGATCAACTCGATTCACTCATCTCTTAGTCAGATGTGAGTCTGAGAAAAATTAAAAAGGATTTAAACAGTGCGTTTTAGAATTCAACAAATATATTGTGATTAAAATAAAACAATTAATTAAATTCAATTAATCAAATTGAATAGTATAAAATAGCAAAAAAAAATCTAGGTATTAATAAAGATAGTAAACTTATTCATTAATGAAATGCCCTCAACAGCCCACTTTCGGCTGGACTGCTAGCGTCTTCACATTTTAATTTGTAAATACAATTTTGTTGTACTGCCTGCTTCCAATAATGGCGTAAAAGCATCATAAATTTCATCATTTGGCGTGCTAATTAAATTAAAAAAAAGGCCTTGAAAGTACTAATTTTATTCTATGCAGGATCCCTGAGCGAATAATTAAACGTTTTGATTTAAAAAAAAAAATTATCTAGATGTTGATTGAATTTAGCTGAGTGAAGCTCTTTAATTCATAATTATACAATATACTTTTCAAGGCATTAATTCCGCTATAGATTGAAAATAAAATAAAATTTAAATCACGGCTGAACAGATTTCCTGCAAATTCTAAGCACGCCAAAAAGCCTTATCTCTTGACAATTTGATTTTAGTAAGTATCACAGACATTTAATAAAGCATATTTACTTAATTAATTTTGAGCTTGATTATATTATTAACAAATAGACAAATGAATGACTTAAAATATCTATCTTGTTTAAATTTTTATTTTGCTTTGCTGTGCTATAAGAAAACAGTCTTAAAAATATCTGTTTTCGATAGATATTAATTTAGACGAACAAGATTAGTATTACAATGTCTGGTTAAAGAGATTTGTGTGAGAACAGATTTATTTTTTATTCTATGAGCTATAATTAAATTTATTAACATTTAGAAACCTAAATAAAACTTTGTTGATTAAGCTAAACTGGTTGGTTAAATGTTTTTAATTGGGCTTGAACCAAACCAAACATACCAGAATTCTGCTTTTGAGTAATCTATTCAAGACGCTTTTCTATAATCCTAAATTTGCATTTATCTAAACAAATATAATAATCAATACTAGATCGATTTTTTTTATAAATTTTCGGTAATTTAATTTTCTCAGATAGTTACATAATTTTTTTGCAATCAAATTTTACTTATAAAGGCATGTAATTACCTTAATTTTACTAATCATCTAAGATACAGCCTAATTCACTAAAAATTGCATCTTTATTGAGCTTCTAGATCAGCAAATTAGGCGTTTAATTATTAAATAGTTTTAAATTATTTTTAAGTCTAATTAGATAAATCAGACTCATTTGAATAAGACCAGCTAAGAACAAGTTTAAATTTAGCTATTTTAAAAAAATTGAATTTTTTCAAAGAGATTAATGAACTAAACATAAAACAAAGCTTTCTAAAACTTCCAAAGCTATAGGATTTAGATGCTCTTAATTTGGCATAGAATGAAAACATGAGTTGTTAACATTGACACTCGGGTTTAAATGAATTCAAATTTTTGTCTATTCAAAAAAATTCATTTCCTAATTCAACTTTTAGTGCGGCACTTAATTTTGAAATTTAGGTATTAATGCTTCATTTATTTTTGATTCTTGGGTTTTAAAAATGCATCTACACTCGAAAATTTAATTTAATTTGTTTTAATGCACTTGAACCCGAGTGTCAAATTTTGATGCATGTATTACTGCGCAAGGAATACAGTAAAAGATAAACCGTTAAATTGCGCAAAGCAGGAGATGTTTACTACACTATAAGCAGGAGATGTTGAATTTTCACAGCATTAATATTGAGCTTGTGTATCTCAAATATTTACTTTGAGAACATAGATGAAATAAAAGACTTCGTATTTTAGAAATACGACAAATTTTTTCTATTTAAATGAACAAATTTGCAGAACTAAAAAAATTAAAAGTCTACAATTGCGCGACTACGTTAGTCGTTGTGCTTTATTAATTTAGTTAAACTAAACTGACCGTAGAATATTAACTATTATTATTGTTATTATGAGTTTGAATCTAAAAAAAAGTATCTGAGTAATATATTATGGGACAATGAAAAGATTGCCTTAACTAATTCTTTATTTAACTATATAATCTGAGCATAAATAATAATTTTATTTATTTCATTCAGCTCCAATTCTGGCGATGTAGTATAAATAATAATATAAAATAGTTTCTTATTTACTGAATCAAGTACGTGACAAGATTCTTAAAAGGAGTAAGGATACTTTTATAAATTGCCAAATAAGGTAAAATGAATTTTAATAAGTTTTGCTGATTAATTATTCAAGACATCAGATAGTTATATGACAACTGAAGCGAAATATACGTTTTGAAAGTTAAAATTTTTAAGTGATTGGTCGTAATGGTTTTCCACAAATAGACAGCTATATAGTAGATTTTCGAGTGATTAAGATATTAATTTTTACAGTATTTATGGAGTGATTGTAGAAGTTCATGCAAAAGCCAAGTTTTTCTATTAATTAAAATTTGATTAGAATTAGAATTGTGCTTATAGCTTATTGTAGGAGTTTTAGTGTTATTCATTCCTCTAGCACTCAAGGGTTTTGCAAAATACTTGGCTTTGATTTTAAAAGCCTTGCTACACATTTAAAAATGTTTCTGCATTAAAATTTTTATAAAATAAATTCTAAAAAATTTTTAAAAAATTAACCTTGGTCATTAGAAATTCACTTTCTTGAATTTACTTAATTTTTTTTCTATTTCACCAATCTTTTATTAAACGTTATATCTATCAAGCCATTCTTAATTTAATTACATGTAAAAAATTTGCATCTAAGACAATATTCTAGAGATTAAAAAAAAACAATTAATTAAATTTACAAGAGGATTAATATTAATCAAATTGAATAGCTTAAAATAGCAAAAAAAAAATCTAGGTATTAATATAAAAAAAATTTATTTATTACATTAATTAAATGAGTTTAATTAGCAAATTAATTTAAGTATTTAGATGAATACTTGAATATATTTCTAAAACATGGTAAAAAATCTGCCAGCACTATTTTCCTCTAAAACATCCTCAAATTCGTCATCCTCAAGTGAACTAAACGAATCAGCAAATACAAAATCGGCTGAATTACTAACAACTTCTGTGTATGTTCCAGACCGGAAGGTGTCAAATGCCTCCATTTTGACCACGTCTACCATGTCCTCAAACTCGTCTGAGTCCTCATATACGGCCAAAATGCCAAGACCATTTTTTGTTCACAGCAAAATAAACGAGGACATGGAGGCTCCTGGTCTATCTTGCATGCAACGCCGCTCTTGCGGCTCAATAGATGTATCAGGGCTGCTAGGCAAAAAAGCCAGTCTGGTCGGGCTTCTGGACCGAGCCGACCAGGACGCCCGGATAAAAAACCAACTTCTTCGCAAGCATACTAGCTCTACTCAGCTACTGAGCCATTCGGCCAATGATCAGACCACTAGTGAATCAAACATAAAGATTATCACGAACTGTGATGAAGACGAAAGTGACAAAGCCCATAGCTTAAAAATCAGCCAGTTGGAAACAAAGCTGCAAGCCAATGCATCATTTCTTCGCTCAGACAGCAGACAGTACAGGTCGAACAGCTGCTCAGGGGCCAGTTTGGGCATTTCGCACACAATTGTCAACAACCATTTGAGTGTGCCCGAGCAAAATGTCAATTTATTCAAGAACCGAAAGTCCAGCGCATCAAGTATTCTGGACAAAACAAACAGATATGAGCTAGAATTGCTGCAAAAGTTTTGCGCCAACTGCAACACCAACTCGGACTGCAGATTTTATCTAAACGATAACCAGTCTACTAATTCAGCCAATTCGAACGCTCAGTCAGACAATGGATCAAACAGCAACATTTATTTTGAGTTCTTGAGCTCGGAGTCTTTGCCTAACGAGAGTCAGGCCGGCTCGCCAAAGTTTGACCACCGGTCCTATCATTTCAAGAGTCATATTCTCAATAGCCACACTTCAGCTGGCATTAATCTCACCAAATCGGCTGCTGACATTCTTTTGGAAAATGTCAACTTTCAAAACGATGGCTTGACCAGGGAACAAAATTTCAAAAAAATAGTAAGACAAAATTTTATTGGAAATAAAAATCAAAAAAAAAAAAAGATTGAGCTTTTGAGCCACTCTACAGTATTGCACAAAAGTTTAGACGCACAAGGTTTTTTTTTAAAAGTTTAATTCGTAAGACATAAAAATATTAAGTTTTGTTTTAGAAATATACAAAATAAAAATCAGTTTTTAATAAAACTAACTCTGTCCTTCAAATTGATATAAAATATATATAACTTAGTTCTCACCAGAGTTGTTTTTAAGTCACAATTCATAAGTCAAGTCAATGTTGATTTTTTTAACTAATTTTTCGTAATTCATAAATACTTAAATATTAAAGACTTTGATTTTTAGAATTGCGAAATAGTTTGATCATTTATATGCAAAATAATTTATTTGGCTTAAAAATTTCATTTTTCAAATTCGATCAAAATATTTTAAATGCAATTTAAAAATTACAATCCAAAAATTAAAAAAAAAAGCATTTTGAAATGTTCTGATCAAATTTTAGAAACGAAATTTGATTAAAGTTTTTTGTTGTCCAAATAATTTACTACTGTCAAATGGGGTAATTGCGATAATTCTTATGTTTAAGTTTTAATAGAGAGGAGGGAATTTTTTTTTTGGACTGAGTTGTATCTTAATTAATAAAAAATTCATTTTCTTTTTAATTAAAAAAATTTTTTTTGAAAAAAAATAAGCGGTTCAAATTTTACAGCGTATAAACTAAAATAAGAAAAGTTATCGCTTTTACCCCATTCATTGGGGTAAATGTGATAATTTCAATTTTAAACGAAAAAAAAAAGAGAAAAAAAATTCACTAGCCGACCGAGGACTTGTTCCTTTTCCAATGTATGATTTTTTGAATTTGTCATGTATCCTAGTGTGTAAGGTTGCATATGGTATGCTGTACCTTACTGAGGCTTGATGTATATTCAAAACTTTAAGCTTAATTTCATCTAAAGCTTTTTCAAGAGTTTCCTGAGTGTATTTTAAAGTTTTTTTAAATTTTTTATTAAAGTTTTTTGTTGACATTTTTTAAATTAATAGCGATTTTTAAAAAAATTCAAGTTTTTTTAACGTTAAATTAAATTATCACATTTACCCCAAACAAGAGAAAATCCGTTTTTTTGGGATTGCTAAAAAGCGGTTAATTTTTTTCAAAATCTGGTTTCAGATTTGAATTCAGCATAAAAAAATAAATATAAATTATTTTTTTATTAAAAAAAAAGGTTCTACAAAAAAGTTAGTTTTTTGAAAAATCGTTTTTTTTTTATTTGTTAAAGTTAATTGCCGGAAAATTTCAAAAAAAATAAAATATCTATATACGACTTAAAATTATTATTTTGTAAAGGAAAGGTTTTTTTATTAAATATTTTTTATTTTATTCAAAAATATTAATCCTATCACGAGCAATGATCATTCAGAAAAAAAATTATCGCTTATACCCCATTATCATATTTACCCCAACTGACAGTACTTTATTTATTTATTATTTATTAAGTATAAACTGTTCGAGTATTGAACTCCTTCAGTAAAGTATAACTAAAGAAAAAGTGTTATTTGGTAAGCATATTTAAGGAGTGTTACATAAGTGGATTATAAAGATGAATAGAAGAATAAGGGGTAGATTAGGTATAAGGGAGTATTCCAAAAAAAGAGAAAAATCTTTTTATCTTCAAATCTTTTTACATCAATATGTTTTCAAAGCAGTTATTCATCCATCCAAAGGCAAGCTCTGACTTTAGCTTTCAGACACAATTTAGTAGTGTCGTAAGAAGAAAGTCTAAATTTTTTTAGTAAAAGTTCCTTAATCTGTTTAATTTTACTTGATTGAACACAATTAAATTGTTTAATTGATTGAATCTTTTAAATTAAAATTCATTAATACTAATTTTACATACACGTATTGGATGATATAATTAGGATGGGACATAATTAGGATATAATTAGGGATTATTTTCTTATCTGTATCAAGTTAAGGCTTAAGGTATAATAAAATGAATGAAAATTTAGAGACTAAAAAGTGGAAATACAGTTGTTATGCTGAAACATTCTTAGATAATTGAGAATTCAGAAAAAAAATACGTAGGGGAATTGACTATTCAATAAATCTTGATTCGAATCCCTCCTTGAATTCCTCTACTAGCCTGATCGCCAATTGTACAAAGTTGACTAATCCTCCTCTGATATGTTTCTCACTCAATTCAAATACTCGATTTGAAACTGTAAGCAGTCTTAACTTATTTAAGACTTTATGATGTAGAAAGTTTGAAGGAGGTTCGTATTTAGATTTTAGAGTTGATCTAACTGCTGAATTTTGAATCATTTGTATTCAGTTTATAGTTGAAAAGACAAGGGAAAGAGTAGTCTAATATCGTTCCTTTATAAGATTTGTACAGGTAATGAATTTGGTTCTAGGCCCCATTTTTGTTTGAAAGATGTGACTCCCAAAGCTTAAACTTTGGCTCGGAATTGTGATTGATGATTTCATTTTTAGGATGCTTTGAAAAAAACATGTAGCATGACTTTTCAACAGAAATTTTCATTTTCCATTTCAAAAAAAAATTGCTCAAGTTATTGTTAGTTTTATCTCTTTTAGGGACATCATTTATGAAAATACTAAATAAAAGTGGTTCTTGCGAAAATCTGCTGATATAAGAAGTTCATCTCTTATGTAACCGTTCACATTTACCTTAAACGACACAGATTTCAAAAAATTAACAGCAAACTTTTTTATTTCTTATGTAATTTTTTTATTTTTTAGTTTATCTGTACCGAGCTAAAGCTTCTTAAGAATAAAGATAAAATATAAGTTAAAAATCACAAATAAAATAAAACAAAATTTAAAAGAAAAACTAAAAGATCATACAAAAAAAAGTTAAATGTTAAAGTAGATTAAAAAAGACTTATTGAAGAAGGTGACAGGTTATTCATGAACAAGTATTTGGGGGTTCAAGTGAAGAAGAAGAGATAATTAGGTAGCAATTACACAATGTGGTCGGGTATCTCTCACTCAACTCAAAAAGTCGATTTGAGACTGTTAAGTTAATTACATGTCTCATGATGTAAAATGTTGGAGACAGTATCATCTTTTAGTTTTAGTATGGAACGGACTGCTGAATTTTGTATTGCTTCTAATTTCTTAATATTTGTTTCGATGTTTCTGAAAGGGATTTAAGACATGGAAAAGAATAATCTAGATTAGATCCAATTAAAGACTTATTAAGCTTTCCTAAAGTGTTATAGCTAAGGCCCCATTTTTTATTTGACAAGATTTTAATTATATTTAGCCTTGATCTGCAACATTCTTTAATTTCATATATCGTTGAAGAAAAGCTTTATTTCAGAATCAAATTTAATGCAAAGAAACTTTATTTTTTAAAGGCTTTCGATTCTGTTCTCCTGCATCGCTCCAACTCAAAATTTTCTTTACTGTTTTTGATCATCGAATAAGACTTTTCATCTGCAATCTTCTTTTTCCACTTGAACAACCACTGTTCTAATTCAACTAAGTACTTACTCATGCCTCTTTCTAGATTTCTAATCTTCTTATAAATGAAGAAAGTAACAAGATCGTGATATAAAAAAATTGAGCTGTTTAAATAGGGAATCAAGTTCGCGACTTGACTCTTCAAACATGAATGAAGATTCAAGTAACAAAGTGGTAAAAAAAGTTTAATTCTTAGTTATTTTAAATTTAAGAGTAAAGACAAATTGCTAGATATCTGAACAATTTCTTAACAATTGGCTGATGAGTCGAGATAATTAAATGAATAATTTTTTTTAAAAATTGAAATTATTTATTAAACAATAAATAAATTTATTTATAGATGTTATTTACATATGTTATGTTATCTTTCATTAAGATATATCAAAAATTAAAATATGATTTTACAATTTTGCCACATCAATGCATAATCACTAATTTTCTTAGTGAGAATTGCTATCTAGGTGATTAATCATTTTAAAACCTATTCTTTTTGACTATTGTGAAATAAATAAATTATATCGGCTTTTTTTTTATTTATTAATATTCATCACAAGAATAATCTATCTAATTAAAGATATATTTATAGTTTTCTTTTTACATATAAATAAAATAAATGTCAAAAAAATTTTCCTATTTATACATTTTCTCAAATATGATAGATGCAAAAATAAAAATTCTTATAAACCTTTTTTCTATATTTAGCCAGACATGTTTGGTTCTGGTAGTGCGTGGTTTTTAACCAAATTGGTAAAATTAACTACCACAAAAATACTGATCATAAAAAATTTTATTAATCAAATAGAAATCTTAGCTTTATTTAGATCAGGGGCAGGAATATTTTTATGTGGTTCTAAGTCCAAGTAGCTATTAATGTTCTTTGGTATCCCAGACGGCACTTGGGTTTTTATATGATCACCTTTAAACTTAAACTGTTTTGACTTTTTAATTGATTTTTTATCTTTAAGTATTTCTTTTTAATAAAGGCAAAACTTTTTTAAATTCGTTTTAGCTTTACTTGGTAATTTATTTTTACCATTTTTTATTTATATAAGTTTTTATATACAAAGACACTTAATTAATTAAAATAAAATATTAAAAAAAGTATCTGCCTTTTTCAGATAGGCTAAATTTTGGTTGCTTATTTTTTAGTCTTTTTAAAATTTCCAAGAAATCTAAACTTAGCGACTAGTTGCTTCTTAATGCCAATAAATACCACAGACATGATCTAATTAGTAATTTTTAAAGTAATATTAGGATAATAAAGATAAGAGATTCAATTAAATTGGCATTAAAATGGATATATTTCAGATTTTATTTAATTAATTATAAGGTTCTAATGGATTGATTTTTTTGACAAATGATGAGAATTTTTACCATTTGTTTTTAAAAAGAAAATGGTTCACCTTTATTTGATTGATTTTTTAAAGGAAGTTATTAAATGATAAATTTAATGATAATTTTAGTAGAAAAAAAAGCATCCGAAGTTATTTAAGTTAGTTTGCCTTCAAAAAGATAAAGAATAAACTAAAAGGTAATAAAAAGCTCAGTCTAAATTTTCAATTAAATAATTTGGTATTAAATTAAAAAAATTTTTATGCTTAATCACTAAAATGGTTATTTGTAATTATTTTCGAGTGTTTGGTTTTAATTATTATGATGTTTATTGATAATTAAGAATTGTACAGATGTACTTCTAGAATTATTTGCTTTGAAAATTTTTAATTCAGTTAATTTTTATAATTAGTCAACCAAAAGTATACTAGACTTTGAAGTTTTTTTCTTCCCAAAGATCAATTATGTTAAATTTGAATTAAAAAAATTTAATGTTGTTTTTTACTTAAAAATTTATTTATTTAATTATTAAGTTGGTAATTAGAAAATACTAGACATTTTGTAGATGCAAAAATGCCAATAACTAGTTTGACAAAATTATATGTCTTTGCATTAAACTTTATAATCAGAGAATTCTTATTAAAAGTAATGATTTAAATATAAATTCAATTAAGTAAAAAAACATTTTAACCAAAAGTAAGCTATAGCATGTTTTAATCACATTAAAAATATAAAAAAGAAAATAAATATATTTTAACCAAATTCAAATCATAAAAAATTATACACTAGGGCATATGTTGAATTAAATATTGATTTTTAAAATTTAAGATCTATAAAATATAGATTTTTATATATAATTTAAATATACATTAATAGATCACATTTAGAAATTATTTATTTATTTATTTTCCTTAATCAATAATTAAAATTAGCACGAATTATATTGATATTCGAATTTGATAAGCATTTTATAAGAATTTAATGTGTAAGAAAAATTTTTTACTAATGCAGGAAAATCAAAGTCATTTGGTGAGTATATGGTTTTGCTGATATTTTTTATTCTCAATTGATTTGGCATGATTTAAAAGTTTTAGAGCACAACTAAGGCAAAATTCTCAAAAGTCTTTCTGAAATTTTCTATTTGGAATTTTTAGATAACAAATAAATTTTTGATTAAATTAAATTAAGATTAGATAATTTTTAAAAAAAAATTTTAAATTTAATTTCTAATTATTTTTCAATTAATATTTTTCATATTTATAATAAAAATAATTGCTACGCTTGTGCGTGAAGTCTTGATTAATCAGACTGTAAGCAATATTTTAGTCACTCAATATGTTATCTAGTTTGTTTGTTTAATAATATTTATTAATAAGCTACTACAGGTTAACTGTATAGCAAACTTTTGCTAGCTATTATAATAGTTCCGATTTTCTAACTTTTTCTTAAAGATGTTTTTTTTGGGGATCTGATAATCTTTTTTGTTAACTTTTTCCAATTTTCAACTACTCTATTTGACAGAAAATTTTATTCTCTGTGGCTATTCTTAAAGAACTGTTTTTCCAGACGGATTATATAATAGAGCTCATCAGCTTATTCGGTTTGTACCAGTCCAACCTACTTAGTCTAATACTTATTTTGCAGTACTCGATCGAATCAGCTCTCTGTCTCCTTTCCTTTAGTTTTTTCCTTACTTTTTTGAGTCTGCATTCGCAAGGCAAGGGTTTTATGGTCTATACTAGTTAAGTTGGTCGTCTCTGAACACTTTCAAGCACTGTAAAATCTTTTTTTTCATAGTTAAAGGGTGGTCCCACAAATACAATTTATAGTTTTAGAAAGAAATGTAAAAATAAATTATCAATCTTGAAAAGATTGCTTTAACTAATTCTTTATTTAACTATATAATTTGAGCATAAATAATAAAGATATAAACGTTTTATTGATTAAAAATTATTGATTTGAGAATTTAATCTAATTGTACAATAATTATTATTAAAATATAAAGTAAGAATTGTCAGACATATCGTAACAAAGATACAAAATATAAATTATAAACCAGTTATATGATTAAACAAGATAGAGACTTGCTCTCGCGTTTTGGCTGTTGGAATCGTTGCGAAGTTTTCGAAGGAACTTCTGTAAGAAGTTGTTGCGATAGGCAGCCTTATTTGTTTTTCTTGTTTGGAAAGGTATAAAAGAGTTTCTTATTTACTGAATCAAGTGCGTGACAAAATTCTTAAAAGGAGTAAGGATACTTTCATAAAATGCCAAATAAGGTAAAATGAATTTTAATAAGTTTTGTTGATTAATTATTCAAGACATCAGATAGTTATATGGCAAATCTGATGAAATTTATAACTTTCTTTAGCTAAATAATGATGTGACAGGTTGAGACAAGTTAAGGTGCATGCATAACCCTAGATCACAGAAGCGACTGCAACGAGTTGATCGCAATTACAGTTATTTCAACTTGCATTCACAATTTATACTAATGACAACAATTTTGTCTTAAAACTACTTTCCTTTCAATGAACCGATATAATTTGTAATTCTATACCTCCAATTAATTTATTAATTTGCTAAATATACTAAATAAACTTTAGGGTGTCAAACAAGCTTTGTAAGTCTAAAATTTTTAATTCAAAAATTTAATATGGTTTAGTATGGTAAAATTATTTGCACTCATAAGCTATTTTTTATATCAAATTACCAAAAAGCTAATATAAGTCTTAATTGTGTAATTTAGAATATTAATAATTTTAACTTTTGGGCGTTTAAAGGCACAAATTTATTTTGATAATTTAAAGTCTAAGCATAAATGATAGGTGTATAAAATGACGTGTTGTTATTTTTTGACATTTTCTGACTCCAAATCAAAATTTTTTCATTTATGGGAAAAAAAATAATGTTCCGTAAATATCCACACCACACAGAAGCAAAAAATAAATAGAAGTTCTAAATATAATAAAAAATTTTATTGCTATTCTTTTATTAATATTTAAGTCAAGTTATTTTCCTATTGTGTTAAGAATTTATTACAATTTTGTTGTCGAACATTAAAATCAAGAATTATTAGTGAGGCATTTTTTTGCATTTTAAAACTTAACTTATTAGCATTTGGTAAATGTGGAGCATCAAACCCGATAGGATACATTAGGAATAGTTTATCTTTAATTCTTTTAAAAAAATCAAGCATACACCGAATAAAATAGTTTTAAGAGATAGATTTAAGTGTTTAACTTCAGTAGCTTTAACCAAGAATTCGAATCAAGTGATTTTTTGGATATCTTAAGTGCAATAAAAGTGTATGAATGCTTAAGAAGCAAAACTCTCCTTTCTAGTTTTTAATTACTTTTTATAATGTTAGGGTCTGGTATAAAATTGTCTAAGAAATTAGTTTGTTAAAAAATTGTCTCTTCTAGTCCAACAAATAATAAAGAAAAAACAACAAAACTATTAAGTAGCGAAGAAATTGTTTTTACACAATTATTTTCTTTTTAAAGACTATGTGTTGAATAAATTTTTTTAGATTTGTGTGTTTGATAAAGACAATTAACGTTTTTATGCGTGTCAAAACTAATTGAATTTTTTTTTATTTTATCAACATCTATTTTACACAGTATTGACTACTACAGCTTGCTTAGACAAAATTGCTTTGTCAGACAATAGGTTGACTGAAGTTGGCGTTGTAGTTATTTAGAGAACTGCAACGCGATTTCTCATTATATTTGAAGTAGTTTGAATGAAATAAAATTTTAAAATGAGTGCCCCCTAGGATCCCCTTTTTAAAAACTTTTGGATTTTTCTACTCAAGACTTATAAATTGCTTTGTGATCAAGAAGTCAATCAATGTTGAAATTTACAACATTTAAGCATTCAATTTTTAATAACATTAATCTAATTTTCTCACATTTTGTAAAAAATTCAAAAAATTTAATTTAAATATTTCAATGTTTTACTTTTTTAAATAATTATATAAACAATTAATTTTGATTTCTAAAATTTATTTTATTGAAATAAATGTAGTGCTAATCGATCTTTATGACATGGGCCCTAGCCTGCTGATTAACCTTAAAATTGAAATAAAATATAAAAATGAGTGCCCCTTAAGAACGATTGAGATTCAATATTCAAGAGATATAGAAACTGAGATTTTTATATTTTGGAGCGTCTGTAAAAAGTAAAGAAAATATTTGGATACAATAAGTGCCAAATTACTTTAATAGAATGAGGATGGTGTCTATTCTTTAAATATCAAAAATGATCTAAAAATGACATTATTTTCAATTATTTATTTTAATTTTTATTAATATTTCTCAATTTGCTCCTGATCATAGTCATTTAAGGTGACTGGAGTTGGTATTGATACTAATACATTACTTAAATTTTGATATTTAAAATGATGCAAAGCATAAATTAGTCAGTTTTATCAATTTAAGCTCAAAATAAATTAAATTAAAATATTTGCCTAAATAGACATTTAAATAGCATAATTTAAAAGCTTAAGTATAGATAAAATCATCTCTTATAATCTTCAAAAATCTCAACACATTTAGAATAATAAGCTACTAATGCATAAGTAACAGACTCCTCAATGCAATACATCACTATTTACTTTGCATTATTAAGCTTAAAAAAAAATTAATATAATTAATAATAGATAAGAGTATAAAATTGTTATTCCTAAGATCTAAAGGGTTCTTAAAAAAAGAAAAAATTTGCATTTTTTCGGTATTTGGTTTATAATTTTTTGCCAAGAGACTTAAGCTTAGAATAAAAATTAGAAAATTTTTGTCAAACGGAAGTTATGGTACATGTCTGGCGGCATTACTTTAAAGGATTAAAATGTGTCGACTTAATGGTTCAAAATACCTAAAAAATGTGTTTAGTAAAAATTTGAGCAATTTGGTTTTCCGCTTAGAGTGGCTGAACAGCTTAAAAAAATTAAAAATCCATTAAATTTACCTTTATTGCCTTTGGGGAACTAAACCACAGGCTTAAAAAGCAATTATCTTTTTTGAATATAAAATGACAAATTTTTCCACTTATTAAATAAAAAAAAAATATTTGGAATAATAATTTTTTTTTAATTATCCAAAGGCCAAATTTAAATCAGACACAAATTTTCTATCTAATTTTGACTATGAAAGCAAGCCGATCGCTAAATCTGGTCAAGAATGGCACACTGAGACCAAGCATAAACTAGAGAGTAAAAAATTTGCCAAAAAGTCAAATCAATTGCAACAAAAGTCGGCCACTTCTGTTCACATGTTCTCTGGTATTAGTAAACCATTGATTAAAATGAATTCCAAGCTTAAATTTCGCTCCAAATCAAGCACCCAGCTGGTCAACCAGATATCCAGCAGTGACATGACCAGTCTGGCCAATTCGCTCGAGAATCCTGACCAGCATAAACTGGAAATGAATGGGTCCCAGTCGGATAAAAACGAGTGCAAGCGCAAGACTAGTGTCTTGCACGGCTATTACTCAAACAACTACCAATTGTACCATAACCTAAATAGTCACACCAGAAACCAAAAAAGGTACTCGAACTCAAACACTGACGCTTTTTCAAGCTCAAATCAAAATTCTAATGTTAAATCAATGGCAGCTAATTTGTAAGCTATCTATTTTATGATAGTTTTTTTTTATTTATAGACATAACTTCAAGTCATAAAAATCCTTTAATTTATGTCCTATTAAAGTGGACACTAGTACCCAAGCTGGTCGCTACATTGAGATAAAAATAAAACAAAAATAAATGTAGGCCAAAATATTTTTGTCTGAGTTAATTCCATTCTTTTGGTATAAGCTTCCAGAAAAGAGTTAAGAGAGTGAAAAAAAATTCTAAATTAATCTACAAGGATTTGTAGGCTTCCTAATGCTTTGGGATTTGATCCCATTTTTTAATGTAATCAGAAATTATTTGCTGATTGGGCATTGTATTTAAATCTGAATGGCATTTTCGTTTAATATACCATTATTTATACAGATAAATTGGAACAGACATTTTTATAAATTAAATTTTTAATTCAAGTGACATTTTATCAGAATAATAAATGCTTATTTATTGTGTTATTGAGTCTTTGGCTGACCAGCGGCTCGACCACGACTCAGTACTTTTAATCAAAAGTAAGAGAAGATTGGAATTTTTTCTCAAAAAGATTGAAATTTAAATGTCCACTTAGAAAATATAATAAAAAATGTTTTTCTTAAGTAACCATTGGTTATGATTTTGATAAAAAATTGTCAACCAAAAAATGCCAAATTTATTGAAAATAAAGTTCAGTAATTATGTTTAAAAAAATTTTATGTCGGAGGCAGACATTTAAAGTTGGTATTTTAGATCAAATTAATGCTGACTTGATGACGCTAACAAGCACATTTAATAATTATAAAATTCTCAATTTGTTTAGTTTATATCAATTTGTTTCATCTGTCAGACTTAATTTAAGATAAATAACTATGCGTATTTAGTCATGTAGTTCAACATCTAATTTAGACCCTTTTCCTCAATTATTATTTATTTTATATTCTTCGGAATAAATATTTTTCCAATCTAATATACTTAATATTATACTTTATGACTTTGGTATAAAGTATGATATCAATTTTTTAATCAGTCAGTTCAGGCTATTTTTGTTTTGACCATTTATAGCATTTAATCAGATCAGATATGCTTAAACCAAAGAAATCATAATTAATAAATATTTTCTATCTTTAATTAAATCAATGTTGTTTTTGCAAGTATTGTTTAAAAAGGAAGATTTTTTTCTATATATTGAATAATTATATTTAATACTCTAATACTTTAGGCTGGCCTAGATTGAGTTAGAAGGTTGGAATAAGAGAGTATTTATGTATCAAGGATTATTAGGGAAAATGTATTTGACGCATAAAAAAATTAAAGTATAAAAAAATTGTGTCTAATAAACTTGAATATCAATTAATTAGATAATTGATACTAAATATAAAATTTAATTTTAATTAAAAATTCTTTTTCGAAGTAGAAAAAAAGGTTATCTATATTTGAATTTCTAAATAATAACCAAAGTTAATTTTGTCAGGTCTGCCGTTAACTTTGTTTTTGGTTTATCTATTTCAAGCAAAGTAAAATTTTTGATCAAATTTCAAGCGCTCAATCTTGCTCAAACATTTTTAGATTCGCAACTAAATTTCATCGCAGATTTTTTATTCTTTCAACATTTCAAAGCAATTCAATTTTTAAACTTTCGAAAAATGATTGTAATTTCTAAAAATGCAATGAAATTTAGTTGCGCATCTAAAAATGTTTGAGCAAGATTGAGCGCTTGAAATTTGATCAAAAATTTTGCTCTATTTCATCATCTTTTAATACATTTACAGCCTCAAAAAGGTGATTTTAATATTGTAATAACCTTGTACAGTGTACCAGTAATTTTGTGAAAAAAGTCAATCTTATCTCACATCTCATGTATTATTTGACTTTGACTAACTGATAAGTTACTTGACCGAGGTATTGTGAATTTCAAAAACAAACAGAACAAAAATTCTTCCTATTTTGATAAATTTAAATTTACAAACGGGTGCCCAATAATAAATATAAATTATTTTCTTAAAAAATAAATATAAATTATTTTTTTATTAAAAAAAAAGGTTCTACAAAAAAGTTAGTTTTTTGAAAAATCGTTTTTTTTTTATTTGTTAAAGTTAATTGCCGGAAAATTTCAAAAAAAATAAAATATCTATATACGACTTTAAATAATTATTTTGTAAAGGAAAGGTTTTTTTATTAAATATTTTTTATTTTATTCAAAAATATTAATCCTATCACGAGCAATGATCATTCAGAAAAAAAATTATCGCTTATACCCCATTATCATATTTACCCCAACTGACAGTATATAATCTTGATTAAAATGAGCCATAACTTATTTTATTCGGATGATTTTTACAGAAGTTATGATTAAAAAACATCAAAATTTTACAATTTTTTGAATAAGTGAAAGTTGAGTAAATGATAGTTTTATTTTAATATCTATCGATTAGAATTAGATATTTGTCTGAAATTTATTACCAAGAATAAGAGCTATAAAATAAGTGGCTTATTTATATTCAAGTTTGATTTTAAGCAATTTTGTAAACCACCGAGGACAATTTTGCCAAGGATTATACATGACATTTACGGGCTGGACATGTGAAAAAAATTAATTTTTTTTTAATAATTAAAGTTTTGGACAAGCATTATTGGGCACCCGTTAAAATAAAATATATTTAAAAAAATACTGCGACATTGTGCAATATACTTTGGTGCATTTTTTTTACCAATAATAAAAACTTTATTTTCTTTTTAGTATTTTAGGCAAAAATAATGATCCAACAAAGTATGTTGCACTATGTCGGAGTATTTTATTAATAATATATCTTTTATGAAAAAATGTTACAAGCTCTGCTAAATTTGTTAATTTTTGTCTAAAATTGTTATTTTGAGACTAATTTTTTATTTAATGTAAAAGTAACTAATATGTTTATTTTTACCTAATTTAAAAAAAAATAAAACAAAAAATCACTACATTACTAGAGCTTTTTTAGCTTTTGGAGGCTTACCAGCCTTTTTTTTGAGCCAAAGGAACATTTTTGAACTTTAAAGGTAACCCCTCGGCCAGTACTTTTGGTGATCTGTTTAAAATTACCAAGTGCTCCTTATTGTTCCTAAATACTGTCCAAAAATTTACCATGGCCATACCAGTGCACTGTTAAATTACACTCAACAATTTTATATCATAATTTTCTTCCATAATTTCAATTTTTTTATTTGTGCTAACTTTCAAATAATCTTTGACTAGGTTTTTTTTCCGAGTTGGCAATTTAATTATTTGGAAGACTTTGACAAGCCAAATATTGGTTGTTAATTATGACTGTCTGATTGAATAGAATTTTTATTATTGATAGAAAAAAAATCAAGATAATTTCTTGAACTTGGCAGATTGAAGTTAATGACAAAATTTGAAAGATAATAAATTAATATCAAAACAAGACTTGAAGTGTTTTTTTATTATTAAATTAATAGAAGAACCATTTTTTAATTCTCATTGAACTAAAAGTAATTTAGTTAGTCAAATTTACTAAATTAATTGTATTTATTTGGACTAAAGATAAATGTAGTAAAATAAGCATTATTAGATAATTAATTACGTCACTACTTTTTCATTAAAAAAAATGTCATAAACTGTATAAAATATTTTAATCTATAACCAATCTTATTAAATCATAATTAAGACTTTTAGCATTTAGATTTGTTCAGACATTATCTTAGTTCATCAAACAACTCTCTGGGATTCGATTGCATTTTGAGCAATAGTTATCATTTTATCAGATAAGATATTTCCGCAAAAATAATTTATCTTTTATTATTACTTTATAAATATGCTCTTAAATAACACTCAACATTTATTGAGAATAGATCAAAAATAGAAATAAATTGTTATTTGAATCAAATTAGTATGTAATCTTCAAAATTAATTTTAAACATGATAATACCATGCTTATGATATAAATCTTCTAGATTAAAAACTATAAAGAAAGCTTCTGGGGTAGAATTTAAATTAATTAATTTTCTTTAAATACGGCTTTTAATTTTATCAAAAAGACAAAAAAATATATGTCAAATAATGTATGTTAAATGTAGCCATTTAAGGTGTAGTGGCAGCATTGTGCTGGTTTATTTAATCAATCATTTGATCTTTTCAGGATATTAAAATGATGTCTCTGTGGAGCGACTCTTCAAAAATTCTAATTTTAGCTGAGTTAATTTCCTGAGAGAATTCTTGTTCGATTCTTATCACAATGATTATTCCTTTTAAATTGTTCATTAATTCAAACTAAGCCTCAGACCGAATGGTTAAAAAATATTTTTTTTCTTTTGCCAAATTCAACCAAATTAGCCAGAAAAATGATAAAATTTCTAAGCAAAATTTGAGTTCAAGTCCATGGACCAAAGTTTTCTATTTTAACTACCAGAAATAACTTTTTTTCTTGGCCTTGTCTACATTTTACTCACAGAACCTCATTTGGCTGCCCCATATTGAGCTCTGCATTGACAAATCAGACAGCTTGGTTCCGTATTTAAATTAATCCATTATAGCTTTATTTTTTAATTTCAATAAATCATCTAATATGATTTTTATTCCTATTTAAGAGAAAATTGTCTTGTCTAAAGACTATCCAACTCAACCATGTATCCATTTAAAAAATTTCTAGGTGTTTTTTATGTTTTGTTTTTACCCAAATGTAATTAAAAATTACATAATTTCTTAATAGCATATCAATTTTAATTTTTTGAATAAATTTAAATATTTATTTTATTCTGGATTTGATGGTTGCTCTTAATTTGGAGCCAAATATATCAAATCGCTCACCTTCAGATAAATTATTATTTAATTATCTATTTCTACAAAATGAAGTTTATTTTTTGGAAGTTTTTATTTAATGTGTATTTAATGGCAATTTTTGCCAAGAGTTCATTTTCATATCTTTGGTATTTTAGGTATAGAATTTTTTTTAGTAAAAACTAATCTTTAGTAAATAGGTAATTAAAATTTTAATTTTCTTTTTGTAATAATTTAAAGAAATCAGTATAAGACCTTATATAATAATAATTTTGACTCAGTTTTTTGTTGGATTCACGAGTGTATCATTAATAAATCCAATTAAGATTATTTTTTAATACTCTAGATAAAGTTCTCGATTTTAAGCTAAACAAAGATTTAATACTCAGTAATTACTGATATTAAATTAATTACTGTTAATTATTATTAAAATTTTGCCTAGGAAAAAAAAAATCTTTAAATGAAAATAAGAAAACGCAGCCTTAAGGAACTTTAGAAAAATGTGAAAGGTAGCTTGATGCCCTAAAAATCAATGCTGACAATTACTGGAATTATTTTTGCTTTTTTTTTTCATTGTGGAATTGGTCTTTAGGACTTGTGCGGTTGGGTAGCCTTACGCGCTTGCAGAAGAGCCGAAGTATTCTTTTCCCGATCAGCTTTCCACTTCCCTAGGAGAATTTGAACCTCAATCTTGTGATCAGCATAAAGCTGAAGTAGGTACAAAATTATGTTCCGGACTTCTGGTGGTGCATGACTTATAGCCAAATCAGTGAATTTAACTATATGTTTATACAGTAAGTTAAGTGAAGTGATTTGGCCTGGATCACCTTTGAATGACTTCAGGAGAACAAGGAGTAAATAAAATATAAGTGTGTTTTGAATAAATGTTTATTAAAAATTTAATGTAAAAACTTTTAGAATCACAACTCCTATTTATATTCAAACGTAATAACTTTGTAAATATGATTAGTAAAATTAAAATGTCATTCCCATTTCGATGAACTCTATCGTGATCGTTGACCTCCATGTTACTGCTGGTCGTCCTACCTTACGTCGCCTTTGAGGTGTCTATGATGGGCCCTTTTTGGTATCCGTGTATCTTTCATTCTAAGTACATGCCCGAGCCATCGAAGCCTTTTGTTCTTGATGCATTGACTTAGTGGCTCTGATTTTGTCATTCTGTATAGGTAGGCTAGTGTATCCCGAGAATCCTCCGCAGGCTTCCAGTGTGGAAGGTGTTAAGGTTTTTTCTGTCAGATTCACTCATCCCCCAACATTCACTTCCGTACATCAATGTTGCTTTTACTACACCGTTGTATAGTTTAAGTTTTGTTTCCTTGCTGTAGCTTTTTGATTTCCATGCTGGTCGGAGTCTAGAAAAGACACTCTTTACTTTAGCAAGCCTATTCTTAATGTCTCTGTGTGTTCCCAACGTTGTACTGATAGTGCTACCTAGGTATGTGAATTCATTTAGACACTCGATTTGTGTACCATCGATGGTGATCAGGGTATCTAATTTGGTGTTTATGTACATTACTTTCGTTTTGGCTCCATTAATTTCGAGTCCGGTTGGTTTAGCGTTGTTCGCCAAATTTTGCGTCTTCATATGCATATTTGCTTCTGTACTAGATATTAGCACCAGATCGTCCGCAAAGTCTAAGTCTTCAAGTTTAGCAGTTAATCCCCATTGAATACCTCTCGCACTTACAATTGTTTTCTTCATGACATAGTCAATCAATATTAGGAATAGTGTCGAAGAGAGAACGTTAAATATTAAATTAATTAACTAAAATTAATGAATGATATAATTTTATGATAGTTGGATAAGTTGAAAAAATAAATTAAAAATATATAAAACGAACACACATTTTGAATTTTAAAAAATTATCTCCAATCGAAATTTGAATAAAAAAAGTTTTGACTGAGTGGTGGATGACCACGAGTTGAAAGTCTTTGTTTAATTATTGCGCTACTAGGCAAAATTTAGAAAGTAGGATGGGTGGTCAATACAATAAATCTAGAGCAGACACGGATAGGCTAAAAAACGTTATAAAATCAATAAATCACAAAACAGCTGTCGGTTTAGACCAAGTATCGAACTAAGTTTTCAAAAATTTTCCTTACACATCTTCTTTGTTCAGTTGCGTATCCAAACTAGAAAAAATAATCAACAATAAAATTTTGAACTGGGCAGAAGAAAAAAATTTCAATGAGAAATTACTAATCTTAAAAAGGTTTTAGGAAAAATATGTTACGGTATGCAAATTATCTTTTATCATACACAGAGTAACAAATTTATCAACTCGGACACAGTTTTAGCCTTACACAAGATATTTGCAATGGTTTTAATATAAAGAAGAAAATCATGGTCTAGTTGATTAAATTTATTGTCGTCAAAATCAAATTAAATATGGAATTAAACTTAGCTTGCTTTAAATTTTATGATTTATTAAATGATCTTTAAAGATAGATTTTTATAAATAATTGTGTTCATTTCTTTTTTTTTCTTTTAATTTTATATATATATATGTAATGGACTTTATAAAAATAGATATGTTTGTCCGGATCTGCTAGGAACTAGTGGTTCGCGGTCATAACACAATTAATAGGAGAAATTGTAGAATAATAATAACTTTATTAATAAATGGCCACTTCTAGCCTAAGCAGGATAACAAAATAGATATATAGGGAAAAAATAAATATAATAACTAACTTCTAGTATAGTTTTTACACCGTGTTCAATACTAGGAATATGCTACGCATTTTAGATCATAGTACTGCATTGTGAAACAACAGATTTAAAAGTTGGCTTGAGTCGGTGTTGTAGTTATTGAGAGAACTACAACATATACTTTAATTTGTCAATGGGACTTAAACTCAAACTTAAATAATAAATAATAATAAAGAAGACAACAGGAGCTATCTGCCATTTAATATCAAGTGATCGCCTGATCAAGGTTTAAGCTCTAGTATTTAACACTGTGTAAAATAGATGTTGGACGAGCTACTAATTATTCTTGTTATATTTTCTTTATTATTTGTTGGACTAGAAGAGATCATTTATTAACAAGGTATTAACAATACTAAGTTAATTTCACTGTTTTGGCTTAGAAAAAGCCTTCCGCCATTCTCACCATTTTTTTTAAAAAGTCAAAGAAATTAATATCAGGCTTGGTTATAAGTCACAGTTTTAAGTCAAATAAATTACTTATAATTTGCAAACGAGTTTTTATTAAGAAATTTTCTAAAAATAAAAAAAAAATAAAGAAAATTTTAACTATACAAACAGAAAAGACTTTGGCTAAGGAATTAGAAATAATTTACCAATTGGTGAAAAAAAGATAGCAAAAAATTGACTAAACTGTTTATTCTTTGTTTAACTATTTAATAAAAAACTATTTAAAATTGCATAGATTTTTAAATCTCGATCAAACATAATTAAGAAATAATTTAAATTTTGCTCTCTTAAAATAAACTATCTAAATTATTTCAAAATATAATTAAAGATAACTTTTAAAATTGATTGCTATCTTAACAATTGAAAATGAATGTAGGCATAGAACAAGTTTATACTTAAAGTTCTTCTAATTAATTTTCAACAATGCTTCGAAATTAAATTAATTTCGAGCTTAAAATTAATATTGTTTTTTTCATTTTTATAAATGCTTATGTAGAAAAATGAGCACTAATGACTTGAAAGAAATGTCTATTAATTAGTAAAATTAATAAACAAAAAGTTAATTTTAAATTTATTTAATAATTGGTTTATTAGCGCCAAAGACATTAAGTCCAGGGCGACAAATTTACTGAGACGCAGGCACACAGACGCCTCGTTTATAGACAAAGGTCTGATGCCGTCTCGCGAAGAGATATACAAATGGCAAACTTCATTCGACCACTTGCTCAGACACAAATGTAAGCCAGAAAGAAAAGCTTTAAGTGGTACTAATGATATTTTTTTTAGATGGTATAGCGCTGTTTCGCGGCTTCTTGAAGACCGAGTTCAGCGAGGAAAACATCGAGTTCTGGCTCGAATGTGAGGAGTACAAGTACACCAGCAAAGATGTGAAGCGAGCAGCCAAGTCGAAAAAAATCTACCAAGACTATGTGGCTATTGGCTCGCCCAAGGAGGTCAATTTGGACATAGAGTTGAGAGCGCACACGGCACAGAACATTCTCAATCCCAGTCATGACACTTTTGACAGAGCTCAGAAAAGAATCCAGGCACTTATGGAGAAAGACTCGTACCCGAGGTTCCTCGAGTCCAGTCTGTACAAAAATCTGCTTGGTTCTTACAGCCCGCCGATCAGCGAGCACAAAACAAATCCACTTTGTGTGTCCAGCGAAAATTTGTCATCAACCAGCAGTTCAAAAAGTATTCAATTAAATTTGAATAAGCTGTTTACCAAAACAACTCAGAGCGATTCCCAAGATTAGTAAACTCTGGCCTGAATTTCGTCAAACGAACTTGTCTCTCTCTTTCTCTCTTGAGTCCCGTTATCCCTCAATATATAGTGTATATATATCACATTTATTAATAGCTTTATTTATTTTTTTCTGTTGAGCACCAAGTGAGATGCAATTTATCTTATTTTTTAATTTGTTATTTAATCATTCGATTTTTCTAGTCATCAATTTTTTTAATTTTTAATTGTTATTTTAATTGAGCTATTGCCAATTATTTTATGTATGTTTGACTTTTTTTTCAGTCAGATTTCAGTCTTTTTTATTTTAATTAAATAAAAAATTTATTTTAATTTGTTTTATTTTCATTCTCAATTTGTGTGTTATCTTAGAAATAAAGAAAGATTTATTTGATTTGGGGTATGGAGCAGATGCTTTGAATTCTTATGAGACATGTAACATTTTTGAAAAAAAAATCTTGTAACTGATTTTAACTCAGAATATATTCCAAAAAATAAAAAAGGTGAATTTTTAAGAGTAAAAGCGTGAAACAGTAAGAATCTTGCCGGTAGGGCACGGCCAAGGTTTTTTAAAAAGTTATGCGCTGAAGAATGTGCAAGTATGCAAGTCGAAGTTGAGTTGAAATGCAGCTCAAAGTGTCATGGTAAAAATTCTATTTGTAAAAAGTGTGACTACTAATTGTAAAATATATTGATTCTATTTACAGCTAAGATACACTTTCTGACTACTATACATGAGCCACTAACTTTGAAAATAGTTAAATTTAGCTTTTATAATTACTTTTAACTAAATCCCCTAAGTCCAGAGCAATATTTTAGGGCTACTATTTTAGGGACTGACAAAATTTAATCAAAGTATAGACTAATTTATAGAATTTACTGACAATCGCAGCAAGAACTACTACTACTACTACTAATTATTATGTTTATTGAACTAAATTAATTATAAAAGGATAAATTAAAATACGGATTGACAAAACTCGCAAAACTGTCTTGATAAAATATTTGATTAAAAAAGCCTTTTTTGTTTGTAATTTTTTCCATATTTTTGACCTAACTTTTAATTCTTGCAAAATTTTAAATAAACTCTAAACTTTGACTTGTACTTTTGTGACTCAGACTTAAAACTGTGACCTATAAACACTTGAATGTATGAATTAAATTATTGTTAGTTCTACAAAAAAAAAATTGGAAAAAATTAAAATTTTATAAACATCATTTTATTTCCAAGGATTTATCCGGAGAAACTACTGAACATATCAAGTGGAGTATTTTTTTTTGAAAATTTCAAAAACAAACAGTAGTTCTCTCAATAACTACAACAACGACTCTACACATCGTAAATGTCTATAGTTCCACAGTGCAATACTATGATATCATGCGCATACTAAGTCGTTAGTATTTAGCACTGTGTAAAATATTAGACATGGTCGATTAGAAGAAAAACTTTAGAATTATTTTGTTTTTTTTCTTTTCCCCTTTTTCTTTATTATTTGTTCAGGCTATAAGTGGCCATTTATTAATAAAGTTATTAATATTCAACTATTGATTTTTTTTATTATTTGTGTTATAACCGCGAACCACCAGATCCTAACCGATCCGGGCAAACTTATTTATTTATTAAAGTTTTCTAACAAAAAGACAAAAAGTTAAGCATCAATAAGACTTAAATTGATTATTGATTTTTTTTTACCTAAAAAAACGAAAATTAAGTTTTTATTTTTGGTTAAAAACGATGCTACAAAGAATGGTGCACAATTTTGCAGTATTTTTTTAAATTTTAGTAAATTTCAATTTATCAAAAAGAAAGAACATTTTTTCTGTTTGTTTTTGAAATTCACAATACCATTTTTTAAGTTTTTAAGTTTTTATGTTTCTTTGCCATATGAAACTCTAAACACTTGATGTTTTTCATTAATTCTCCTGATAGTAGCATCTTTATTTCTTTTTCTCAATTTAAATTCCAGTTGTTAAGGATGTTTTTTGCACCTATTATCTTCACATTTACGACTAACACGTACCAAACCAATTTCAGAGACTTCTCTGAAAAATTTAGTTGAAGGACCATTATCTGCTCCTCAAATGCACAGTACTTGCCCTCTTTTAGCCATAATTTGCATTTAAATAAAGATTAAGATATCAATTAGTATTAATATTTACTAAAACAAGAGCCATCGTATCCCAACAATAAAGATGGAATTTATGCATATTTAAATTATATTGTAACCAGTGTTGTACAAAGTCGTAAAGTCGAATTTTTTTTTAAACCAAATCATTTTAGTTGACTTTAAATTTTTTTTTTTAAACAAAATTCATCAAAACTGATTTGAAACTTTTATTTTTCAAAATAAATGTCTAAAATACTAAATGAGATCAAAAAACCAAGAATTCTAATTTTAAGATGTCGCTTTTCTTTTTTTATCGATTCCGGCATCATCAAGTCCAGTTGAGTGTCTTTTCTCAAAATCAGGATACATAAACAGACCAAAAATAGGAGAGTTTTCCTTCAATCTTTTTCGCTCTCAAACAGGAACCCCAAACCTGTGTACCGTGCTTTTCAAATTTTTTAATAAAAATTTTGTTTATATAAGTTATGTGAATTTAGAAAAAAAATATCTAGTTAGAGTCAAGATAGAGACTTGACTTTTATTAGACTTTTAAATTACCTTTTTTTTTACTTTTGCCCAAGTCTGATTGTAACCAGCAACAATTCAATCAATTTGACTAACTTAGATACTTAATTAAAGATGATAAATCCTATTTTTGATACTCAATAAATAGATTAATATTAAAATGTTAAGATAAGAATTTTTTTTGAAGTTTATTTAATATTATCTAATCACTGGAGAGAAAAATTGTATAATGAAATGAAAATAACATTGGATCTGTAAAGAAGGCTTATTCGGCCTTTGCCGCCACACATCTCTGACCGCCAGTGTTTGCTCAGACAAATGATCAACTTTTGATCACTGGCTCAAGAAGATTCAATTTGGACAGGCCAGCCACACAGCCCGTCTTGCGTGACCAGCACAAACGCCGATTCTCATTAATTCATCAACATTTTTCCTGGAATCACTTGAACAAACACAACTTGATCTTCTCAAGTGCTAATTCTTGCTAATTCATTACTAAAGTCATGTTTTGTTGTTGTTCTAAGAGCTACTTGATTTTGAACGGATTACTGGCAAATAACATGAGCTTAATTCCTTTTCGGAAATGTTGAATTAGACTTGTTTACTTAACGCATTTGTTTCTCATTCTAGACGTGTCAGGACGTGACATTTCTTATCTTAAGTTTGAGTGGCTGGCCTCCAAAGTGGATTAAACGATTAAATCGCATGATTAAGATGGAATCAAATTTTGAATTAACTTAGAATTTCTTCAGGGATGATGTATGCTAATCATTTTATTGAAGCGTTGAATTTGTCACTCGGATTCCGAACTACTAAATCCCAAGTCACTCATCCGAGACTAAATTTCAATCAGCAATGATGATAAATTTTAGATTAGCAAAATTGATTAAGCAATAAAACAAATATATCAATTTATCAACATAAACAATAACATTAGTTCATGCTGATTTTTTGAATAGTTTACTTTTATTTGACTCCAGGCCCAGTCATGCAATCATAATTGAGTCCTTAAAACATCATTTAGAGTAATACAACCTTCGATAGAGCAATTCCCAGCTTGATTCAATTAAAACAAATAATTAATGCTGATTGATCTAAACAAATAGGAAAACTATTAATTTTCTAATTGCTCTTATTTGTTGTCACATGCACTTAAATGTCTAATTGAACTCATTTGGATTTGAGCAAATTTTAATAAGCCGATATTTTAATTATTATTTATTCAATTGATTAAAATTGAAACAGAATTTATTTTAATTTATTTGAAGAAATTAATAAAAGTGAAAATATTCTTTAATCTTTTTGTTTGTTTACTTATAAAAAAAATTTGAGTTTATTTAAAAATTTGTTGAATAGAACAACTCCTTTGAAGACCTAATTGATGAAATGCGCTAGCTGTTTAAACATGTCTGAGTTTGCCCGGTCTTGTCTCGAGCGTCAATTCTGATTGGAGCAAGTGACTAGTTAAGTTGCAACACTGCTGTTCATGAGCCGAGCCCCATTCTCTCGAGCTAAAAAACACTCTGTTCTCTCAAATAGGAGAGACTTGCATGTATTTTAGAAGTTTATGGTCAAATTTCAAAGTGTTGTAATTTTTTACAACAAATTAGAAATTGACAAAATTTTTCAAACTTATATATTTAATTTTTAGAACGGTTATTTCTTTTAGATAATCCATGAATTTTTTAAGCCAAGTTAAAAAGAATTTTAATCAAAATCGAATGGTGTTAAGACCTCCCTTTTCGCCCAATTAGGAAATGTATTGCTGTTGTTTATCCTGGGTCTTCTTAGCAATGGAATGTGTTACGATATGAAATTAACCTTCTATTTCATTCTAAATTAATCTTTTTTGTACTTATTATCATTATTATTTCAGAAAACACATCTTGGGCTATGATAAAGGCAATATTAACTACTAGCAGTTTTAAATCGACTTTTTGAATTGAGTGAGAGACATGTTCCTATGAATGCTAGCTTGGACTTTGAGAAAACATTATTTTAATTAAATAAATAGTTTTTAAAAAATTTTTTTTTTATTTCCGGAGTAGTTTCATCTAAAAAAGGGTTAAAATATTCATTAATTAATACTCAAGCGTATGATCAAAATAAAAAATTCTTTCCAGGATTTAACATAATACAAAAGAGTGCCAAATTCCAAGTGAACTTAATTCCAGTCGAATGAAACAATTTGATTTTTGATATTAAAATTTTTTTCTTATTTTTTTTTTAATTAGTAATTTTATTCACAAAAATAAATAACAAAAAATACAAATAAAGAAATAGTGAAAAAAAAAATAAAACAAAAATCACCGACATTTACATTTTATAGTTTAAATTTAGACATTGTTGGACGAATTGGCAGCGACAGCGACTGCAGCGGCCGCAGCGGAGTTAGAAGCCGCGTAAAGCATGGCCCTGAGCTTCTCAGTCTCTGTCTTCATGAGCGCCAATTCGGTCCTAAGCTGCAAATTTTCCTGTTCCAAGTAGACAACTCTGACCGAAATGTGCTCTTCTTTGCTGCGTCTGAGGTCCCTGGAGCGTTTGGCGCTCTCGTTGTTCTTTCTTCTCTTTTCCCAGTAGGCCTCGTCCTTGTTCTCGACAGGAATGGGCCGGCGCTTTTTGGTCGGATGAGCGCCCGGCTTGGCATAGGCAAAATCGGGCTGTGGCGAGGCCAGACTGCCGCTGGAGGTGTCCGAGCCGGACGAGCCGATCGAGTTGCGGCTGAACACTTGTCCGTACTGGGCCTGGTTGTGGTAGTATGCGAAATTGTAGCCGGTGTCCTGAGGGTAGTATGTGTAGTTGTACTGTGGATACTGGTACTGGTTGTGCAGGGGCAGTTTGTTGGTGAGGCAGGAGAGCGGGGCCGCGTGGGGCGTCGAGGCCGCCAGCTTGGCGTCCATGTGGCCCGGCGACGCTGGCACCTCGTCTATGGACGACACGGTCTCGTTCGGGTTCTCGTTCTCGCACTCTTCTGCGTACTTGAATCGCTTGGCACAGCTATATGACATCATTTTTGTCTTCTATCTAAGCCTTTGCTAAAACTAAAGCACAAATGGTCAATTTTATATGGCAAAAACAGGATGCTCGGACCTGACAGATAAATTTACTTACGCAATAAGAGCAATTTTCAAATTAAAAAATTCCTGTTAAATATTTAATCAAGGAAATTAGTTTTCTCAGTGCTTTTATTGTGTAAGAGTTGACCACTAGTTGGCCAATTAGAGCAAAATGTTAATTAGATGACCAATTGGATTAATTGGCCAATGAAATGAATAGAGTCAATGAAGCGGAAATGAATAGTTTGGATCAAGTATTTTTGTTGTTTAAATAGAACTGACCAGAGCCAGATTAGATTTTTATTACCGGATTTTGCCGAATGTTTACGCGAGAGAAAGTTAAATTGAGTTGCGTAATTAAGAAAGAGAATTTGTTGTTGTTGTTGTTGTTGGTATTGTTTATGACAGAAACACGTTCGGGCTTAATTAATTTTTATGAGTTGCGTAACTTAATTGATGATCTACAAAAAGATTGAGCGGGCCATGCAAATAGCCCCATGTGATCGCTTTATTGATTCTAGAGACCTGGTCCAACTTTAATTAAAATAAACCAGAGATTGCTCAACTTTTTAATCAATTACATTTTTTTTAATTAAAAATAAAATTTTATTAATTTTTTTTCTACTTTTATTTGATTAGAAAAGAACAAAATAATTGAAATATTATCAATTATCTAAGTTATATTCATCTGGTGTCTTCATAGGCAGTAAAAAAATAATTAATAAAAATTTTAATTTCTAATAGACTTTTTTTATTTCTAATAGAAAAAAAAAATCATTAAAGTTATCAAAAAATGATGACTTAAAAAAAAAATAAATAAAAAAGACATTTTTTTTTATTTGATTATCAGAATTATTTAAATTTCACTAAAAGATTAGTAAATATTAAATAGAAAATTTTTTTTAAAGATAAAAGTCCAATTAAAAGAAAAAATAAAATTTTTAATTACTGATTAGGATAAAACAAAATTATAACTTAATTAACTTGTTTATTTATTAAATTATCAGAGTTAAATCATTTGGTCTTCATAGGCAGTAAAAAATTAATTGATAAAAATCTATTTATTTATTTATTTGTTTAAAAAACACCTCTTGGGTAATATAAAGTAAAATATAGAAAAATAGCCAAAAATTAAGATGCTTTAAAAATATTAATTTTAAATTTTTTTACTTCTATTAATGAATGTTGACTAAAAATAAATTAATAAGAAATTTTTTTAACTTGCACTTTAAGATTAGTAGAAATTATATAGAAAATTTTATTGCTTGATAAAAGTCTAGTTAAAATAGTTAAATGAAAACTAAGATGTCAAAAAGAAGAAAAGAATAAATAAAATTTTATTCATTGACCAAAATGAAAAGATATTAAAACTTTCTTAAAATCGATTTATTTTTTTAATTATTGGACATTATCTGGTATCTATAGGCACTAGAAAGTAAATTGCATTTTCATACCTAGTAAATAGACTTTTTACATTTCTCCTTGGAAAAAAATTTATTAAAGTTACCAAAAATGTTGACTAAAATTAAATTAATAAGAACTTAATTATCAGAATTTAAGATAAGTAGAAATTATATAGAAAATTTTATTACTTGATAAAAGTCCAGTTAAAAAAAGTTAAATGAAAATTAAGATGTCAAAAAGAAAGAAAGAATATATAGAATTATTAATCACTGATTAGGATAAAACAAAATTTTCGCTTAATTAACTTGTTTAATTATTAAATTATTAGAGTTAAATCATTTGGTCTTCCTAGGCAGTAAAAAATTAATTGATAAAAATCTATTTATTTATTTGTTTAAAAAACACCTCTTGGGTAATATAAAGTAAAATATAGAAAAATAGCCAAAAATTAAGATGCTTTAAAAATATTAATTCTAAATTCCTTTATATCTATTAGAAAATAAATTTATTAAAATTGACTAAAAATAAATTAATAAGAAATTTTTTTAACTTAATTATCAGAATTATTTGAATTGTACTGTAAGTTTTGTAAAAATTATATTAAAAAATTTTATATTTAGATAAAAATTTAATATAAATAAATTTAGTAAAAATGAAGATGTTAATTAAACAGAATTATATTAATAAAATTATTTCCATTTTTAGAAATTAGATAAGAAATTTCTCAATTAGTATCAATTATTAGGCTAACTACGCACTAAAATATTAGTCAATAATTTTGAAAACCGAAATATAATTCATTGATCAAAATAAAATTAAAATTTTTTTTAGTTGATTTATTTTTTTAATTATTGAAGTTAAATTATCTAGTATCTATAGGCACTAGAAAGTAAATCGATATTAACTCCTTGTGGAGTATAGTGTAATCACTTTTGATTTTCACTCAAGTCGATCCTTTGCCCTTACTTCTTTCCATGTCATTCCCATTCTGGTGAGCTCTTTCGTGATTGTCCACCTCCAAGTTAATGCCGGTCTGCCAACCTAAAGTAAAGTTAATGCCGGTCTGCCCACCTTTCCTCGCGTTTGAGGTGCCATTTAAGAGTCGCGTTTGGTATTCTTTTCTAAGGACAAGTCCAAGACAAGACAGTCTTTTATTTCTGATACATTGAGAGTGTCCCATGTAATCGCTTAATTTAGTCTAAAGACCTAGTTCAACTTTAATTAAAATAAATAATTAAAAATAAAATAAACCAGAGCTTGCTCATTTTTTTAATTAAAAATAATATTTTATTATTTTTTTTTACTTTTGAATGATTAGAAACGAAGAAAATTAGTTTGTTTATTAAATTATCAGAGGTACTTCATTTTTGTGTTATCATACCTAGTAAAAAGACTTTTTTCATTTCTAATAGAAAGAAAATTTATTTAACTTATCAAAAATGTTAACTAAAAATAAATTAATAAGAACTTAATTATCAGAATTTTTTAGATTGTACTATAAGATTTCCTAGATAAAAGTCCAGTTAAAATAAGTTAAATCAAAATTAAGATGTCAAAAAGAAAGAAAATAAAAATAATCAAATTTTCAACTTATCTTGTCGTTTAATTACACTTAAATCCAGTTAATAATATTTAAAATCACTTTTATTAATGCTTATAAAACATAAATAAATTAAATGTCTTTTCAAATCAATTACCTTTTTGTTCATTTAAGGAAAAAATTTATTTATTTTCTTACTTGATTAGATTAGAAGAAAAATAAATATTTTTTTATATTAATAAAATTATCAGAGTTACTTCATCTGAAAAATTAAATAACTTTTAAAATAAAATTATCAAAAAGATGAAATTGTTGAGTTAAAATAAATTATTATTATAACGGCTTTTATTTCTTTTTTTTTTAAATTAAAAACAAAATTAATTAAAAGATAAAAATTTAAGAGCTAAATTAATTAATATGATCGATGATATTTGAATTGTTTATCAAGTTTTTCAATTCAATTGGTTTAATTCCCAATTTTTGGTATCTTCTACATCTTTATTGTTGTTGTAGTTATCGTTAGTGCTTGTAGCCAAAATGTTTCATCATTGTGTCATGGTGGTGGTAGGCTTTATTTTGATAGTAGTCAATAATAGATAAAATATAATTTACTTTTACTATTTTTATTTAGAAAAACTTAAAAAGGACTTTTCTCAATTGATAAAAAAATAGAATTAAATTCTTTTTTTTATCAAATTATCAGGCTTACTTTATCTGCTATCTAATTGCACTAAAAAGATTAACTAGTAATAATTAAAATAGTATTCGTTTTTATTAGATTTATTTATTTATTTAAGAAAGAGTTTCCAGGGCAGATCCTTCTTTTCAACCCCTCTTGTTAGATTACTTTAATAAAATAATTAATACTAGAAAAAGAGAAAATTAATTAAAATTAATTATTAGAAAGAATTTAATAAAATTGTATTCATCTTTAGAATTTAAATAAAATATTTTTAATTAGTTTATTTGTTTGATTATAAAATTTAGTTCATTTCGGTTTTAGTAATATTTAAATTTTTTAAAGATTTTAAATTATTTAATTGATTTTTTAGAAAAAAATTATAACTGTAGACTGACAATTATCCCCTAAAATATTATTTGAGATTTAAATAATTAGAGATATTTTTTTAATTAAAAAAAAAGTTAATGATTTAGCAAGGCTAGGGTTAGGTGCAATCAATTAAAAATTTTGATTAAATATGTATTTAGAAAATAAGAAAAGTTTAATTAAAAAATATAAAAAAAATTTTAAATATAATTATTTGGATATGTCGTACACACTAAAAATATTATATTTGCTAAAAAAAATTTTTATTTATATATTTTACAAAAGATAATAACTGAAATATAAAAGACTATTATTTTATTAATTTTAAACAAAAAATGAAAATGTAAGATGGTCAATAATTGGTCTAGCCAAGTTTTTATTGACGACTAGTCGCATTTTGCCGAATGCTCCGATTGATTCTGCTTGATTAGGACTACCTTCAGTGCTAATTAATGTTTCGTTAGAGATTTTTGATGAAACTTAATTAAATATGTGGTATAAAAATAATTTTTTCTATTTGCCTAATTCTGCAAAGTTATCCACAATATTTGGTACTGTTTAAATAAGACTTGCTGAGCATAAAAATTTGTACATAAAATTATTAAGATATCCTCTCGTCATCTTTAGTCATATTGTGGTAAAGTTGCTATTTTTTCCAATACCATTTCTTTACTTTTGAGTTCCATTTACATTCAAGCCAGTCATTTCTCATTTGCCATGACTCTTGCTTTCAGATTCGGACTCTGCATATGTGCTTGGCAGTCAGGTTGTTACCACTAATCCACTGTAGTCAGTTAGTTAGTTAATAGATTTTTAATTATCAAGGAAAAAACTGTGTTTAGCACAATTCCATCAATAATGATATATATTTAAAAAAAAATAATAAATTAATGATGAAACAAATTCGTCAAAGCTTTTGTTCGAAAATAATTCAAAAATTTTAAGACACATCAAAGCTGATTTATTTTTTTTCAATTAATAATTATTAAACTGAATCAATTAACTTTTTTTTTAATTTTCTTCAAGATAAAAAATATCTATAATTTAGATTTTTTATAATTTTTAAATAAATATATGCTATAATTTATTTTATTTTTCATTATTAAAATAATTAAGAAAATACCTTGATCACTCGGTTTTATTTTTTTTTTTGAAGAAAATGGTAAAATTTTCTAAGAACAGCATTTGGAAATGGCTTAGAATTAATCATAAGCTTAAGTAATGGATTATTAAACATGTAAAATGATTAAGAATGAGACAAAAATGCTTCAATAAATTAAAATGGATCTTGGTACCAAACCAAAGTTGAGAAAAACAATTTAAATTTTATGAAAAATTCTCTTTTATGAAGCCTTACCATGTTATTTTTTAAAAAAGAGTATTAAATGTCTTAAAACAATAGCCTAGAACAAAAAATTGGCTCTGTTGTTCCAAAATAATAATTTCAAAAATATGATAAAATTTAACTTAGGTACATTTTAGCCATTCTTTTCAACCAGGCGGCCTATTTTTGCGCCTTTGGTAATCTAGGACGTCTTATCTTCACCGGTTCATCTTTTCAATCAACACAAACCCTTTAACTTTCCACTAACATTCTAAATTTATATTTATAATTTAAAAATGCAACTAACTCATGGCACTTCCAAAGCTTGACCCTCGTAAACTTTGGCTATTCAAATTTGCAGTCAATTTAGATATTGTAGTTTAAAAGATTTTATATTTTATTTTATTTTAGTTAAATTAAAAATCTTAATTATTCTTATTAAGTGATTAATTTATCTATATTTATATTTTTAATTTTATTTAATAAGAAGATGGTGTAGAATTTTATATCAGAAAACGTGATTGGAACGATCATCATCATTTTTTCCTGAATATCCGCTTATTATATCATCTATAGATCACACTTTCCGCATTAATATATTTAAAAAAAAGCTAAATAAAAGAATAAAAGAATTAGATAAATTTGTTTATTTTATCAATAAGAGGTATACATTATACACGTGAGTGAACGACTAATTTACCTAAAACCATAAATTAAAACGAACCAACTGGTTCCTGAAAAAAATTTCTATTAACAAATTGAAAATAATAAGAAATGTTAGCTGAAGAGTTTATATATTATTTTGATTTATGGCTGTCTTATGCGATCAATAATCAGATTTTTAAATTAGTTTTGAAAGCAGTCGGCCTATTTAATGAATACTAATAATTAAGAAATATTCAGCTCAAGTTTATATATCATTTAATTTAAATAGACTTGTAACATTAATTTATTCTAAACCATCATAAGATGTGATCAGGTTGGGAAAAAATTAATAATTTATTAAATTTAAAGTTATCTTTTAATTTGCTTGGGCTGTCTGGCAATTGAGCAGGACAGAACTGTAATCTATTTATTTTTTTTTAAATAATTTAGGAAAAGTTTTTCCAGAGCAGTTCCGAATGACAGAGTCTTCTTTTCAGTCCACATTGAAAAAATGATAAAAATAAAATTTGTTTTAATTAAATGTGTACAATTAAAGTAGAAAAATTAATATTATTTATATTATTTATTTAAATTAAGTTTCTGCTTAGAGTTAGGTGTGATTATGATTAAATCAAAGGGTGTTTGTGTACTTTAAATTGTTTCTGTAGGATCCTTGAAGCAAAAAGTCCTAGATCTCGAGAGCTATTAATTCGTGGCTTTGTCTAGTGGTGATAAATTTTGAAAAAAGCTTGCTCGGTCATCGATCAGGTCGATTTTTAGCTCGTTGTGGATTGTTTTGATACTTGTCTTCAACGGAAAATATTTGATGATTCTCAAGACTCGGTTTTGTGAAGTTCAGTACAAAAGAACAGAACAAAGTGTAAAAAAATTAAATAACTTTTCTTCTAAAAGTTTAAAATTAATTCTGTGAATGCAAAATGGTGCAACATTCTAAGTTGCATCAACTGTAAAAGTCTGCTAATGATGTGTAAAATCTCTGCAAAATTAGCAGACATAGATATTTGATGCAACTTTGAATGTTGCACCATTCTGCATTTACAGAATTAGGTTTAAACCTTTAGAAAAAAAGTTATTCAATTTTTTTACACTTTTTTCTGTTCTTTTTGCCATTTTGTACTGAATTTCACAAAACCCAAGACCCATCTTCTGGGTACCTGATTGTAGTATTATAAAACAGTAGTCCAACAATGATCTTATGACATGAATAATATTCTGTTGATTTTAGAAGAGGATCCTTAATCGATGATTTTATTCACTGCCTTTTGCAGAATTTTTTGAATTTCTTTTTTATTGGAATTAGTTTTGGATGCTATGTAATAAATAGTAGAATTATCAGGTTTTTTTTTGCTATGTTTATTTTCGAATTTTTTAATTCCCAGTGCCATCCATTTGTCCATGTTTCTAAAGAAAGAATTTCTATTTTAACATCAGGAGGAATACTTTTAGCTATATCGCTAAAAAACATCACGCTAAAAAACATAGCTATATCGTATAAACATCTTTGGGGATAGGCAACTTTCCTGAGGGACCCCACATTTAATAGACTTGCTCTTTGAAGTTTGACTATTGTAACTGACTCTAAAAGAAAGATTTCCTAGCCTATTCGAATTAGCATTAAAATTTCTGCCAATTCCAGCATCATCAGGACCAGTTGAACGTCTTTTTTCGAGATCTGGATACATCAATAGACCACATAGATCTAGGCTAACAGTAAGCAATCTTGAAGCAACAACATTATTATGTAGCAATTTTGAATTGCTAGATATTTAGTTATTTATTTTAATTATTATTTGTGAAAAACACAGATGAAGAAAATAAACTGATTATTAAGCAATTTTTATTTTATATTTTAATTTATTATATTGAATAAGTACTTTAAATAAACTCAGGGACATAACTTAAAAATGACTTTATTTTTTGACTTACGCACAAGTCTGGTTGTTTTGCAGCTATATTTAGCTTCGGATTTGGTAAAGTTAATTAGAAAAAAAGCCTAGATCATATTTTCGTTTATTATTATTGTTTTTTTTAAATTGGATCTCTTTTTTGGTAGAAAAAAAAATCAAATTTATTTTTATAAAAAAAGATAATTAGCCCAATGCTGTATAATATTTTAAAATAAAGATAGAATTTTGTGTCTTAATTTCGTTTGGGACAACACAGCCAATTTTCCCAACATTTATTGTACCATGCTATTTTACCAGATATTTAATACGCTGTTTTGAAAACATTACATGGTGTCGGCTTACTGAGCTTGTCTTTATAATAGACAAGCTTAAATTTCTCATAAAATCAGATAACTTGATATGCCAAATATTGCTACAGATATCTTAATTTACTGAATTACTGGTAAAGCTAAATTAATGGATTTAAACTTAGTAGCTGTCTGTCTGACATTTGATTAAGCCTTTAAGAATCATTAAAAAACCGGGAAGTATTTAAATTATAGGCCTGACTGATCTTTATATATCTAGGTGCTTTTGTCAACCAGCTCAACTTGGGAGAATCAGGCTCTTTATTTAATCTAAAGATTATAAGTAAAGACTTATCATATTTTATCATTATCCGCATCAAATTCCTGTCCTAATTCTTTAAAATAAATATTTAATCCAGTTCATTATAAATTCAATTAGCTTTATTTCAAACTTGGACTTAATATTTGCTATTAATTCATTATTTTTCAATTATTTTGTTTAAGAGGAGCTTAAATTTTTATTTTAATTAAAATATTTAATATTTCTTAATGGCATATATCTCAAATTGTAACTAGATACTACCTTGATACTAAATTTTTACAATCGACATTTTCAAAATAAATGATAACAAAATCGATTTTATAATTTTTTTTTTTAATAATTAAATTCTTTGGTTAAAAATTAAAATTTATTTTTAATTGCGTCAGATAAATTTAGAAAGTTGTCAAAATTCAGATAGATTTTTGACATTTGATATTATTAAAATATAAAAATAAATTAGATAGTAAAAATCAAAGTCAGAAGTTAGTAAAGTAAAGTAAATTATGTTCTTGTGGTGATGAAAATATTTAAAAAATAAATAATTCCGATATTAATAAATTAAAACTAATAAGCTTTATTTTGGTAAAAAGATAACAAGTTATCATTGAATAGAGCTGTTGTCAAGTTAAACGCCTGTTAAGCTTATTTTAATTCACTTTTAAAATTTTTATAAATTTAAACAGTATTAATTTAAGCTAAATTATCTATTTATATTTATAGATTTTTTAAATTATATGTTTGATTATATATCGGTAAAATCAGAAATTAAATAATAAACTAAAGTTAAGATAAATATATATATTTTAATTATTTTTATTTGGAAAATAATTATCTATCAAGATTGCGGCTTTGAAAATTGATTGTTTAATGGATGTCTCTTTTGATTATTTTGAATATTAAGCAAATTAATGATATGATATGAATATATTTCGACAATTCTAATAAAGCTCTTAATTCAATCTATATCTCATCTAAATTAAATATTTTTATAATTAAAATTTATTTGAGAAAATAATTGATCTAAAAAATCAATCAAAAATTGCGTCACCGAAGCCTCATTTAAACCAGGATACATAAAAATGTTCACCCAATGTTCTTGTATCGATTCACTGGGAAATCAATAGGTTGAAAACATCAAGTTTTCTATTCATTTTCTAAAAATTTTTAATTTCTATCAGTCTCTTTTATCTATAAATTATTAGAATAACATTTATCAAGTGAGAATTTAATTGACGATGATTAATTTTGAAGAATATTAAATTTTTTTTAATTTAAATTTTGGAAATTTAAAGATTAAATCAGTTATCTTATCTTTTTTTTAACTAAATAAAGCTTCTTTGGTCAAGTCTAGACTTATTGACTTTCCTTTTATTGCTGGTAATTTTTTTAATTGCGCAAATGGTAAAATTGGTTTAATTTAAAGTTTTTAATAAAATAACTTTTTCTCTAGCAAGAGTCACATTTTAGAATTTTGATGATACTTGAAAGCTAAATCAGAATTTGGTAACTATTTATGGCACACTCGATGACACAAAATTGATTTTGTGGCCCACACACAAACATCCGTTTTAAGTTTAGCTAAATAGTTTTTATTTGCAGCCAAATTGGTCCCAAGTGTAATCAAATTGATTACGAAAGAGAATTTGGATACATTGCCAACTTTTAAGTTTAACATTACCAATTATTTTGACAACAACATATTCAAGTTAAATAATTTTTCTATTTTATCCAAATCTCTAGGACTAAAATTAATTCTAAAATTTTATAATTAAATTTATATTTTAGATTTGAGAGAGTATTATCTTTTTGTTTTAATTTAAGTAATTTTTAATTAATTTCAATTTCTTAAGGCAAAGATTTTTTCGAGTCAATTACTGAAATGGGATTTAAGTGGCAATTAATGATTAATAAGCTTATGACTTTACCAATATAAATAGATAAAGTTTTTTCCTCTCTGTTAATTAATTTAAATGCGAAAAAAAGTAAATTTGCTCAGTTGGTTTATTATTTTTTTTCAATATAAATAAAACTTAATATTTACTTAAAAAAGTTATGCAAAAATTTTAAATTAATATTAAGATTTTATTTTGATTTATGTTAGTTTACTTTGATGGCCCTTCGGGTCGGTCATTTTCTACTTGACACCAGAGGGTTTTTTAAGTTATATCTAAATTAAATAATTTCAAAAGAATGGTATTTTTTTAACACTAGGCTCTTGTGACTTGAAAGAATGAAAGAAAAATTGGAAACGGATCTTTGAGTTTTATGGTCAATTTTTTGGTAGTTTATTTGTTAAGTAAAGCAGAATCTGTCATCCATTGTCAATTGGTGATCCAGAAAATAATTGGCAGGATTTTTTAATAAAAAAGTTGAAGCTTAAAAATTTTATTTGTTCTCTTATTTTGGCAAAAATTATGTAATTACATTTATTTGGCCAAATTTTCATCTTCCATAGGCAAAACCATAACTCAATTTTGTTTAAATATTTATTTTTATTTTTTTATAAACAAGAACAAACTAATAGAGTGTTTTAGCTAACAAAAAAAAATATTAGCTAACAGAAATGAGTGTTTTCTGTCGCAATTATCAGCTTTGGTAACATTATAAAGTTAAAAGTATGTGAGCCTTTTGGTACGCCTGCTCTGACTGTGAAAGAATTAGATGTGATTTTTGGTCAAAAGGCTCTATTAAATGACCAAATTTACCAAATAAGTACTTAAGATTTAAATTTAAATACATGTTTTAAAAGCTTTGGATAAAACAGAAAAGACCATGATTGGAAAATTAAAATTTTTCCAATCAATAAAGTATTGAATTTGGAGTGATTATCACTGGACTTATCCATTTAATATGCTTCTACAATTTTTAATATAAGTTACGTATTCAGTAAATTGCAAAACATAAAACCAAAAAAAGAAAATTAAGTGAAAAAAAATCACATGAAATACAGAAAGAAAAAAGGTATACAATTGATTAAAAAAATCGGTTCAAAAGTTCAGAAATTTTTACAATTTAATATTTGAAATGACCGCCTTTGGCATTACAATGCGCTATCAATCCAAAACTCTTTTTGGCATTGATTTTTGTACATACTCAGCAGGAATCTGTAGCCACTCTTTGGGTCAAGCCTCTTTTAAATGCTCAATAGAAGCTACTTTAGTGTTTTACATTTTGGCATGCATGTATGACCATAAGTTCTCGATTGGATAGATCTGGTGAATATAACTCCTTAAATACTTTGCTTAGACTTACGCTTTTAAATTCTTTTGTTATAACCCACTGTGTATACGCCTGTTCCTTAGCTAGATGCATTCAAGAACTTAAAAGGGATTAAATTGAATTAAGAGAAAGAATTATGTTTGGATAACTGTTTATTCGGAATCTGCTAATATAAGAAAATTTAGTCCTTTTATAATAATAAAGACTAAATGCAAAAAAGTGCATGCCTAAGAAAGCAAGTTATAGAGACTGTTACCTGTGTAGTAACCTGACTTGAAATTTTTTTTAAAATAAGTCAAAATTACTGACCAATATCAAACAAACTAAAAATTCTAATTTTTTAGTAAAAATATTGCGTTTTTCAATCAAATTTTGTTACCTTTAGCCAAATTTTGTTTTCAATTCAAATATATAAACAAGGTTTCAATAGAAAAATATATCTGAATGTGAAAAAAAAAATTGTTTCAACATTTGATTGAAAAACGTCATCGTCTGACAAAAGCACTTAGATATATAAAGATCACTTAGGCCTGTTTTTGTTAATATTTTTTATAAGGCATAATCAAATGTCAGACAGACAGCTACTTAATTAATATAAATCCATTGATTAATTTTTCACCTTAAGTAAAAATATAATCAAAAAAATTATCCATAAAATTAGAGGAATTAAAACAAAAATAGAATAAAAGATAACTAAAAAAAGAAGTGCATTTTCTTAATTAAAGCTTAAATAATGATCAAAAACATCTAAATGATCCAACTTGTCAAGTCATTAGGCTTGACGACCTTGGACTTTTTAGGAAAAAAAGAAGATAAATTGTAAATTTATTAAAAGCAAACAAATTTAAAAAGTAAAAGATAAGTGTTCCACTTATATGCCATTGGTTGTGATCTAACTTGGTGTTTATGCAAATGACTTTCGTTTTCACTAAGTCTTGCGTCTTCTGTTGCATAATGTTTCTCTATTTGTTGAAAATACCATATACCATAGACATTTAAGCTGACTGAAGTTGGTACTGAGTTTATCTAGAGAACTGGAAGAGATAAAAAGCCTTACAATATTAACATAGAAAAGCGGCTGTTTGCTTTAAAACAACTTAAAGACAAATGCTGTTTCATAATTTACTTAAGTACTTAAGATAAAAAATAGAATAGTAGTGTTACATGTTAGATGATTTTTTTATTTGATTATAAATATTATTAATAGATATCTATATTTAAATTAATAAATAAAAAATTTATCCCATTTTATTAAATTTTAATTCCAAGTGTATTAAATGATATCGAAATAAAAAATGATTCTTCAAATAATTACTCATTTAAGATTTACGTTTAAAAATTTATAATGTTTAAAATATAATATTATGTTATTTAAAGACTTAATTTGAGAATCCATTTAAATATAAAAGAATAGAGCAATTATTATTTTTGAAAAGCATTTAAACATTTAATTAATATGGCAAGGCTTAAGGCGATAAATACCTAATATAACAAGAATAGAAAATGTTTTATCTAATAAATATATATTTACTTAGTTTAAATATATCTACCAAGTCATATAGAGATGAAAACATTTTAACGGGTTTGGTTCTGGCATGATAAGAAGTAATAAAGTATGAGATTGGTAAAATGTGTTATTTTTAGAAAAGGCTGGCAGTGTGTGTAAATCAAAAGAGATTCAAAAGTTGGTAAAAGAGCTTATAGACATTGATTTAATGGTGGATTTATTTGATATGCTAATTAGGAGCTTCCAACTAGTCAGCCCCCTATAGCTCAAGATAACATTTAAGTAACTGTGTTCCAAGCTAGCTTGGTAAATGATTTAAATTGTGAAAAAAAATTTTCTATAAATTTGTTAGATGATTAATTTAAAAAATTTAATAAAACTCTTGACATTAATCAATTTAATTTGGTAAAAAAAAATTAAAAGTTGAATTAATTATTCTAGAGCAAATTTGGTAGTAAAACAAAAACTAATTTATTAAGCACTTGGGCTAGATAATGTGCCGTATTGCGTGCCTCTTGGGATATTGTTATTTTAAAAAATTAAAAGTAAAATTTAGATATAATAGAATAATTAATGTTTATATTATGAATGGATCTAATACTTCGTTTTATCAAAAGTGAGAATAATTTCAATTATAAATAATGTAGGCAACAGGTTTAGCGAAAAATTTAATTTTTTGTATAATTTTTATATTATTTAATTCCAAAAATATAATAATGAGTAACTGGTTATTAATTCATTTTTGTATCATACTATTTATTTTATCATATCTTACTTAAAGCAGAACAAATTTTTAAGCTAATTTTAGCATTATTAAATTAAAGTTTATTTGTTTTTAAGAGTAGTTGTATATAAAATTTAAATATTAAGAGCCAAATGGTCATTTTTATGCATTTTAAAAGCTGGACTGATACAAAGCAAGTGGTCATTGTAGAAAAACCTATAAAATGTGATCTGTTGATGGACACTCAGTTCTTGTTGAAAATTGAACAGCATCTGTTAGCTTGTGGTTGCTAGATTAGATAAGTGAAGTCCAAGTTTATTATTGGTAAATTTTTAGAACCAACATTTTTTTATCATTTATCCTAAGCATATAGTCAGATTATGAGAATACTTAATTTCTTTTGACAGGTATTTATTCAAAGTATTCCTTCAAAGAATATTATTGATAAATTTTGCTTTTACACTTTTTTCCATGGTCATCATCTGTGATCTCATTTTTTTTTCAAAATTTCAATATCTGTTAAAAAAGGTGTAAGCATCAAGTCAAATGATAATTTCATTAGCCTAAGTCAATTATAAGCTTATAATCAAGAATTATCGCTTTTTCTGAAGCGAATGTTGTTCCATGCCATCAAAAGCATAGAGGAAAGTGCTTATTTCTTTTTCTGGCACTTTTTAGCCCTTCATTATTCCAAAAATCTAATTTAATCCACCTTGATTAACAGCTGGACTTTTGGCAAATATGCTTAATGTTGAGGTCTTGTCGGCTACAAGACTAGAGAAGTAAAAAAATAAGATATTTTTATTTTATAAATTTATTTTATTCACAAAACGGAATTAGTGTTTTTTTTCTTTTTTTATTTTAGTCCACAGTATATTAGAATACTTTTTGATGGTGTAAAATTTAAAATCTGTAGTAGTCTATTTTTGATCCCGATCATTAGGGATAAAAGAGCTTATGTATTTTTTTATCCTTATTCACTCTTTGTGAAGCATTAGAGGCCCTTCAATTTAGAATGAAAGATGCTTAAACATGCGCCTCGTAATGCAGAGACTTTGTAGCAGGGATCGTCTTCGATCCTCTGCTTGTGTGACTATCACACAAACCTCGTTTTTAGCAGACCAACTATCTGCCATTTTAGTGGGCTAGAGACGTTTTTTTTACCCATTTTTTGGCAAAATTACGATATTTTGGTTAAGTTATTTTGAAAGGACCTAAGTAGTTGGAGAGTATTTATTTTAAGCAGTTTAAGAGCACAATTTAATCAAAATTAGAAGCTATTTAAGAATAAATCATTAAAAAGGTAGCAATGGTGGCTAAAACTTTAGGTTTACCCGAATTTCTAAATTTTTGCACCGACTTTTATTTTTTATTTTTAGAAGAAGTTTTTTCATTATAAATATTTAAAAAATAATTATATTTTTATTCCGAGAGTCATATATCAAATTGTAGCGAAAAAAAATTCTACAAATCAGTGCTTTTATTTTTTTGTTTTGTACTCAATTTTTCGTAAAATACAACAAGTAAACAATTTAAGATAAATAAAATAACCAATTTCTAAACTTTTGCAACAGTCTCTAGTATAGGCTCATAGTTTCATTCACTCCTTCAAAGCTCATTTAATATTTATTTCCACTCAAATTGATACTTTTCAATTCACTACCCCCTTGAGCTTCTTTCTGGCTTTTTTATTATTTTAAACAAATTTTAATACCCCGGCAAAGTTCGGTCAGTCTCTTAAACTGTAAATAAAATACCACTAAATAAAGTCAATTAAATCCTAATGCAAATATCTTTATCTTAACCTGTGTATATTGCTACAAACCAATTTGTTTCAATTAATTTTACTTTTTTTGTATAATTCAACTTTTAACTTAATCTAATTTTGTAAAAACCTAAAAACTTTTAAAACTAAGGCTGGCGCCATTCGGACGAACCCTGGGGTTTTCCGCTCAATTATATATTTAATTTAAAAAAAAGTCAGTGAGTAAAAATCATATATTTATAAAATCAAATAACAGACAATTAAAAGAAGCAATTAAAGAGGGAAATTTGGGTATCCCTTTATTATTTATAGGCTTTCAAAGTCTCAAATTCTATTGATTTTGGTGTTAAACCCACTTGCAGAAGAGTCAAAGTAGTTGAGCAAGTAAGAGGTCGCAGGGAAAGAAACTAGAAATGAGAATAAAGATTCCATTCTTAAAGCTTTAGAACGTTCATTTATTTATTTATATAGCTTTTTAGCAACATAGATCAAATTTCACCAAAAATAATAAAGTTCGGTCAACAGAGCATTTTTTCTGTTCAGAGCATGTTTTCATTCAAAAAGTGATTAAATTGATTTAATATAATGAATTTTCTCTAAAACAAGATATAAATAAATAAAGGATAATTTTAGATTGGAATGCAAGCAAGTTTCTTGTATTTGAGGAAATGGGGTATATGTATCTTTTGTGCAGGGATTGTCAATAAGTGAACCCGCAGATAATGAAATAATTTATTTATTCCAGAGTTGTTTTTAAGCCACAAGTCATAAGTCAATTAAAGTCATTGAATCAATAATTTTTCTGATGTGGATAAAAGACAAAAAGGAAAGCGTCAATAAGACTTAAATTGATTATTGATTTTGATTTACCTAAAAAAAGAAATAAAGATGCAACAAATGTAGAGTAGTTTATTTTAAATATTTTTTATTTTAGTAAATTCTAAAGTCTCAAAATAGGAAAAATTTATGTTCTGTTTGTTTTTGAAATTCACAATACCATTAAAAACTAAAAAATTTTTCATGAAAATTTAAGAGTAAAAACTGATATAATTATAAGTAAATAACATGACAAAAAAAAGTTTAAGTCAAGTCGCAACTTTGACTTAAATAGAACAGGTCTGATTTATTCGACTTTAGTGACATGTTATTATAAAATTATTAAGAATCTGGAATTCTTTATTTGGGTGAAATAATAAAATATTTTATATTTTCCTGTTTGCCTTCAACATATATGTTTTCTTCATAATTTACAAAAAAATTATTTTCAAATTTAAACATTGCTTCGAATACTATTTCAAATGGGCAATGAAAAAAAATATTTTTTTTTCAAACAAGAATTGAGCTTCAATTTTTGTATAGTGAAAAGCCAGCAAAGAGGTGAAATTTTTTTTCAAAAGACTGCAGTTTTAGGGCAAGGCAGAATTTTTGATCAAATTTCATTTTCTGTTCAAAATATTTCAAATGCGCATTTTTTACAAATTGCAATCCTTTTTGAGAAATTTTTAAATGAACCTTTGAAATGTTATAAAAATTTTCTAATCAAATTTCAAAAAATGAAATAATTAATTAAAAATTTAATTTTAAACTTTTACAAAAAAAGTTATTTAATTTTTATGCACTTTGTTCTGTTCTTTTGTACTGAACTTCACAAAAACCAAATTTAAAATAAATAAAACAATTACTAATAATAGAATAAAATGATAGACGAAAAATTAAAATATAAATAGATAATTAGAGCATATGTTCTGGCCTGAATATTTGAGCCAAAAACAGTCTATTTTGCTTCAATGTTTATTTTTAGAATAAATAAAGAGAATATATTTTTTTTAATAAAATTACTTAAATCAAATTACATAGATTATATAATTAAATAAAAACCAATCTTGATATCATTATTTTATCTAATTTTTCTTGGTCTCAGACAAAAATCAATTTTAACAGAATAAACTCTGAGCAAACTAGACGGATGCCAGTGGCACAGGTACAGGTGTCTGGCGCTGAGCTCAGAGCCAACTTGATATCATGAGCTTGAATTTTGCAGTGATCACAAAAAGGTACGAATTGTGCCAATAAGCAAATGGAAGCCTCTTTGGCGAGAGATGATTCAAAAATTGATGATTAGGACTCTTCACTTGAGCTTAATGGCCGATTGTTTCCCTAAGATGAATAAACAGTTTAAATAGATAGCGAATAAATTAAATATTTAGATTTTCGGATTATAATTAATCAACAAATTAAGTAATCATCAAATCCTGAATTTGTTCTAATGATAGCGTTAGCCATCTCTTAGCTTTATAAAGATAAAGATTAGTTCCGTGATTATTTCGAAATAGTATAAATTCTAGCTCGAGTTCATTTAAGCTGATAAGGATTTTTTGTAAATAAAAATCTATTCTCAAATTAGATAGAAAGATCTATGGCTTACAAGTGCTCTATGAGCTCTTATCTATTTTGTGCTGATAGGGCCGCTTGCTTTTGGCACCAGTTCGCCCATGCAAGCTCAATTTCAGATATGTGCGACCGGTCTGCACACCACCAAAGCTAATTAACTTCTTTTGTGAGCAAAATTTTAATTTTTACAATCAAACAAAGTTAAATAAAACTATCATGTATTCTATATTATCGGGATATATTCTTTAATTAAATTAGGAAGTTTGTTATCTTTTTTATAAGACAGTTTTTTATTTTTTTTCAAATTTTTTTGTTCCAGTTGACGTCTAGCAAATTTAATTTGGTTTTAATTAGAAAAATGTTGGCCAAGGTGAATTTAAATGCGCATTTGGCAAAGATTAAAAGTGTCAATTAATTTATTTTTATTTAAAATGATGAAATAAATTTAAGCTTTTAATAATTGGCAAATTTTACTTTAATTTTTCTATTATTTTTTATCAAACACCTATCTAAAATATAAGCAAATATTTTCTTTTTTTTATGATCATTTTTAAATATTAGATCTGCAGTGTATACTGTCCGGTTTTTTCGTTTTGATGAACTAATTAGAAAGGCATTTTTGCTGATTAAGCTGTTTCTATTTACACATATAAAAAAAATTATAAAAGGAAAAAATTTCTTCTTTTGTATTTATTTTTTCAGTACAAAAAACTACAAAGACTACAAAAGGATATGAGCTCTTCTAGACATTTTACAATTAGAAGATAATAATTGCCATAGATAATTATATCACCAACTTCAGTCAGCTAAAATGTATTCTATGATCTCGTGTCTTCTACCAGCCTAACTTTACCATTTATTTTCTTTAGCTTATTTTTTTCCTTATTCACTCTTTGTGGCGCATAGAGTCAGCACTTTGACTTTACTCTTGCTTCTCTCCTAATATCATTTCAATTTCGGTGAGCTCTTTTGTGATTGTTGACCTCCATGTTACTGCTGGGCTTCCTGCCTTTCTTCGCCCTTGAATTGTCCAAGAGCTCTGTTTGGCATTCGTATTCTTTTCATTCTAAGTACAAATCCAAGCCACCGTGGTCTTTTATTTCTAAGTATTCTAAGAATCCTTCTCAGGCTACTTGTGTGGAAGGTGTTCTGGCTTTTTCTATGCAGCATTGCCTTCCATACATCAGTGTTGTATGTTTTGATGTTGGTATCCTTGCTGTGGTAATTTGGTTTCCTACTGGTTTGAGTGTGGCAAATAAGGTCTTTATGCGTTTCCATTGTTTTACCTATATTTCTTCCAAAGTATGTGAATACCAATGACTGGGATATCAAATTTCGATGTTTATGCACATGACTTTCGTTTTGGCCCCATTTATTTCAAGTCCAGCTGGTCTTAGCGTTGTTCACCAAATCTGCGTGCCTGTTTCCCGATTTGATATTAACACTAAATCATCTGCAAAGTCTAAGTCTTCAAGCTTTGTTGTTAACTCCAACTGTATACTCCTCGGGGTTGAGATAGTTTTCCTCATGACATAATTAATCATAATTAGGAATATTCTTGACTGACTCCTGAACACACTTTGAAGCTCTCATATTGTCCTTTTTCCGGACTTAGGATACACTCCAACTTCTCATAGAGAGTTTTATCAAGTTAACCTTCTTCTGTGACAGGCCATAGTTTCTTAATATGACCTAAAAGGTTTCGCTGTGTATACTATCAAAGGCGTTCTTGAAGTTTATTCCATTTCAGGCTTCGTATTCTTTCCTAGAATATTATTTTTTGTTCTATGATGTTTCTTGGCGCTCTGTTCCTTCCTTAAATCCTGCTTGATCTTCCCTAAGTATAGCATCAAAGGAACCCCTGATTCTTCCCAGAATTATTCCACAAAACGCCTTACTTGCTATGGTAGCAGTGTTATTCCTCTCCAATTACCACATAGCATTTTGTTTCCTTTTTTCGAAAGCTTAACTATAAGACCTTTTTACCAATTATTTGTCCTTATTTATGAGATTAATATTTTATGACACTCTTTAGATGCCAACTGTTAGCTCCCAGGCCACCTCTTGTCTGTCATATTTCTAGTAGATGTCTTGAATAATTTATCAACTAGTAGTGTCCTTTCAAAAGGTTCAACATATGTGTTTTCTTTAAAATTTACAAAAAAATTATCTTTAAATACTTTCTTAAATAAGCACTGATGAAAAATATTTTTTTTAATGATTATGATATAGTTTTTAATTAATAATTTAAAATTAAAGCAAAAATTTGTCAATCATTCAGTGACGTAAGATGTTGTAGACATTCACAGCTCTACTTTGGTATTATGCTTTATAAGCAGTGTGACAGGCTTTCTCTAAATAGGTATTTCCTAAGTCTTCTTAAGACTAAGTCGGGTTTGATCTTGTTATACAGGAAGGATCTTTTAATAAATCAGCCAAAAATATTTTAGAAAACATCATTTTCATGCATTTACCTAAATGATCCATTGACATGTATTTACGTAAGCACTCCATTTTTCAAATGAACCAAATAATCCCTCAAATCGAAAAATATTTTTTATAAATAGTTGTTTTTAGTAAAAAATATTTAATCAAATGTTGCTTTAAAATTAAAATTTTGTCATCTTTTTAAAAACATTTTAGCAGAAATTTTGCTTTCACATATTTGAAATCTTTCAAAGTCTAATTGGTGTCTGGAAACTAAAAAGGCTTTTTTTCAATCTATTTTTATCTAAATGTTAAAAAATGAAAAAGAAGGAAATTTTTAAGCTAATTTTAGCATTATTAAATTAAAGTTTATTTGTCTTTTAGGGTAGTTGTATATAAAATTAAAATATTAAGAGCCAAATGGTCATTTTTATGCATTTTAAAAGCTGGACTGATACAAAGCAAGTGGTCATTGTAGAAAAACCTGTAAAATGTGACCTTTTAGCTGGACACTGGGAGAAAAATAGCCATCTATTTTGTAAATAAAAAGCTCTTTCTTTCTTAGGCATTTTTTTATTTATTTATCTTCTTTCTTTTACCAAATATGCTGGTTTCAACATGATGAAACAAAAATTTCTGGTAATCAGATTAATTTTATAGAAAATATTAATATAAAGTTTAAGAGATTTATGCAAGAGAAAAAATCAATAAGTCAAATAAATTTAAAAGATTTTATTAACAAAGGTGGATCACTTTATTGCCATGGTACCAGCTCAGTTCTTGTTGAAAATTGAACAGCATCTGTTAGCTTGTGGTTGCTAGATTAGATTAGATTAGATAAGTGAAGGCCTAGTTAGCTTACCTAAATGTTTTCCTCCTTCAACGACCATTATTGCCAAATTTACCTTTTCTGTCATTTCATTTTTTTCAAAATTTCAATAATTAAAATTTTCTAGGTGTAAGAATCAAGTCATTTGACAAATTAATTTAATTATCTGTCTGAAAAACGTTTCATTTCATTTCATTAAACTAGGCAATTTATTTTTAAGTAGTTTTTTATAATTATTTGAAAATCTAGATGGCCTAGTTCAATTTGGTATTAAGCTGAAAGTTAAGAAGTGTTAAGATTGGATAACTGAGAGCAATTGATGACAGGATCAATTGGTATTTTGTCAATTATAAGCTTAGAATCAAGAATTGTCGCTTTTTCTGAAGCGCATGTTGTTCCATGGCATCAAAAGCATAGAGGAAAGTGCTTATTTTGTTTTCTGGCACTTTTTAGCCCTTCATTATTCCAAAAATCTAATTTAATCCACCTTGGTTAACATCTGGACCTTTGAAAAATTATGTTTAAATTAAAAAATTTAAGAAATATTTAAAGAATTTTTAAATCTTATTGAAAATTTTCGCTAATTAGCAATAGAAATTAAAAAATCTATCTTAATGGTCAATTTTAGTAAGGGAATTGGTAAAATCTTAGTTGAGCACCACCTATAAACCGAAAGCCTTATCTTATTTTTAAAAATCTGGAAGGCCTTGTTCAATTTGGTAGCAAATTTTTAACATATTTTAGATCAAATTAGACCTGTATTTTTATTCCCTATAAGTATTTTGGTAGTTTAACTTTACAGCCATTCATTTTATTCCAAATTTTTACCAGAAGCATGTTAATTGAAGAAACATACCCAGCATAAGTCCAAGTGTTAAAATTTAATCATTCATTGATAAAATATCTTTATTAATAAATTTTTTGATTCATTAATTTAATAATCTGCCTGAAAATCGGCTCTTTTAAGCCACTCAAAAGCTCCTCTATATAGTAGGTCTTCCATACCACAATATTACCATAATTAGATTTTGTCAACCAATATTGTTCACTCTATGTCGCCAGACATATTTCATTTAGCAAAAAATACAACCAAATTATTCTAAAAATAGTTTATCTATAAATAAAATTATCTTCATAGATCAATAATTTTTTTAAATATTTATATAGATTAATAAACTTCTTTATCATGCAACTTAAGTAATTAATCAAGAAAAAAAATGAATATGACAGCTAACTTTTCATTTTACAATACAACACGGTACCAAACACCAGAAGACGTTCCATTCTACACTGTGGCTTTGTCCATTTTCATGTATTCGCTCATATTCATGATCGGCTTCTTTGGCAACTCTCTTGTGATCATAGTGGCCTATTTGAACCGCATCAACCAGCACAATACCCACTATTGTTTGGTAAATTTGTCCATAGCCGATCTTCTATTGATCATTGTGTGCATGCCGAGCGCCATTTTGGACCTTTTTTCCAAAGAGGTATGGTATTTTGGCAAATTTTTCTGCAAATTGATCCCTTGGCTAGAGCACACTGTGGCCCATGCGTCCATTTTGACCATAGTCTCGATCTCTATAGAGCGCTCTTTGGCCATTACTTTGCCGCTCAAAGCCAAGCAGTTTTTCACCAACCAGCGACTTTGGCTTGTGGTTGTTTTCATTTGGATTACCAGCACTTTGTCAACTATCCCTATTATGATGGCAACCTCTTTCAGACAAGCCTATCATCGGCATTTGGCCACTTATGTCAATATATGTGTAGTTGGCACCGGAGAAAAATGGCAGATAGTCTACTTGTACATATCGCTGTTTATGTTTTATTTATTACCATGTATATCGCTGTTTGTACTCTATGGTAACATAGTGTTGATAATCAAAAATCGAAACAGAAAGAAGTCAGTGCCGCATGCCACAAACTCTCAAAGTTTGATAATACGTCGCGATGACTGCTCTTCTCAGTGCCAAGAACACCAACCAGACAAGCACAAGCTAAGTGTGCGCCAATGGCGCTTTTCCAAAAGAGGCTCAATAACATCAATAAAGAACAACAAACCAGTGATCCAATTGCCACAAATTAATCACAAGCAGATCATCCTATTGCTTATAGTGATGATGTTGCTCATTTTTGTGTGCTTGCTGCCTTATAGGGTGTTCAGCTTATGGGTGGCCACTGCCGACAAGTCCCAGTTGCTTAACCTTGGAATGGTCAAGTACTACAACATAATTACACTTTGTAGGGTGGCTTTCTACACCAATTCGGCACTCAATCCCATCTTTTACCACATTATATCATCCAAGTTTCAGACAGCATTCAAGAAATTTTTCAAATTTTCACACGGATCTACAATAAATTTGTCCAGAGCCTCTAAGCGATCCAATGTGGCCATCAATCTAAACAGTCATGCTTAATTCATGTTTTCACTTTTATTTTTAGTCCTTATTGTAAAATTTATATACTAATTAAATTGCTAATTAATTTTTTTTTATAGCAGTAAAAATTTGAATTGAAAATAAAAAAAATGTTTTTCTAATGTAATTTATATATTTTAATAAAATTAACAGATAAAATTTTTTTTTACAATAAAATTGACCATATCTAAGGCAGATGGTTCTTTCCAATTTTTTAGAAATTTTTAATTAAAGTTGAACGACGACATAGAAAACCAGTTTATTGTGCTAACATGACCACAATATGGCTTATTCCAAATGTGGGCTTACAAATGTGCGAAATCATTTTTGATACCACAATTTTATTAAAAAAAAACACAATTAATAAAAATATCCTTTAAAATTAAGAAAAGCCTTTTTTTTATATTTCAACACATATTTATTAAAAAAAAAAACTAAATTATTTTTTTTTATTTCACAAAAAAATTATTTTTTACCACATTTATTCGGACAAGCCCGGTATCTTTTTTTCGTCATTTTACTGTCACAGTTTTCGCATGATTTTGACTGGCTGTCAAACGCTTCGTTCTGATCTGACAAATGCAATGTTTAGTATAAGCTACTTGTCTAGATTTTTAAAACTATCTATCAGCACTTTTTCAAAATCAAAACAGTTATTTTTGGCTTCGATGAGTTTGCTTGATAAACAGTATACGAAATTTTAGACGGGATTGAGGTGGTATTCATCAGAAATTTTTGTGGCCTTAAAACCTTGTTTAACCATACAGAGCAAATGTTTACAATTATTTTTTTATTTCTAGAAAATTTTATGCATTTAAAAGCAGGTGTTTAGGCTTATCATCTCTCAGTTGGCTAAGAAGAAATATACTGTACAATTTAAAACAAACTTGAACGCTTTTATTCCTCACCTCTTCTTCTTCTTATTACTTTCCTCTTCTCTCTCTTTTTGAGAAGGTTAATCAACAGGCTAGTGCCCATTTCATAAAGAATGATTAACACTCCATTTATTTAAAAAAAATAAATTGTTCAAATAATCATTTAAAAAAGTAAAACATTGAAATGTTTAAATTAAATTTTTTGAATTTTTTTTCAAAATCTGTGAAAATTAAATTGATATTATTAAAAATTGAATGCTTAAATGTTGTAAATTTCAACATTGATCTCTTGATCACAAAGCAATTTATAAGTCTTGAGTAGAAAAATCCAAATGTTTTTTCACCATTTACTGATTTTGAAGTTGGTTCTATCAGATTCTCACTGTTCCTTAGATTATATTTTAAATTTCTTGAGTCATTTTTCTTTAAATTCTGCCTTAGATTTTCAGGAGAATTATGAAAGTAATACCGTAAACGCTTGCAGACTACTCCAGGGCTTAACCTCATTTTCCGGATTTATTCCACTGGAATAGTTCCCATCGACACCATGTTAAAACATTTTTTTTTAATTTTATGGAATTGTGATAGATTTTTTGATTTATTCTAAGATTAAAACCCAATATTGAGTTTTTTTCCTGGCTTATTTCTGAGTTTTTTTTTTCTTTTTTCAAAAACTGGAATTAATTAGAAAAGAATAAAAAAAATATTTAATTTCGATTTATTCCATATTTAAAAATGTAAATTGAGTTTTATTCCAGGATTCAAAGTGGAAAAAAAAATTTAAAAAAATTTAAAGTTTTAAAAAATTGGATTTACAAGTTTTGTTGTCTTATTATTTTTCCATTAATTTGCATATAATTATTGGGAAGATCCCTTCGAGTCGTTGTTACCCTTCGGTAAGTTTTGTTATTTCTTTCCAGCCAGCCATAAAGCCATCCATCACTAGCTTGAAACGGGTTCTGTGCTAAAATGTTCGAGTGAATACGTTGATGAATTTCTAGAGCTTTATGTTTAATATCTAATCCACTTACAGATCACTTGTTTAATCTCTCCAAGTCAAACCAGGCTAGAAGCTCATTTTCAATTTCCGGATATTTTGCCAAATCTTTTTTAGTTAATATACGAGTTTTTCTTCTTTTAAATTTTGTTTTTGAAATTACATCTTTCTGCTTATACCATTCGCAAATTAGTCTTCGGTCGATACCATTAATTCGTGCGACTTCACTTTGATTTTTAGTTGCATCAACTTGTTCAATCATTTCTTGTTTAGTTGTTAAAGAGTATTTTTTTCTTTTTTTTGAATGTCCAAAATTTGGAGTTTGAGTAGGCACATTAATTGGCACATTAACTGTATTGTTTGGCTCAACACCAGTTGATTCTACGTCAAAAGTTTCATCAACAATCATTTTAAGCTTTGAAATTTAATTCGAAATAACAATGAGATGAGAAAAAATGAAAAATTTGATGATGTAATTTATAAGCAAATAAAATTTCAAATTTGAAATTTTTTTTTTACAATTATTTCAAAACTTAATTTTCATTTTTTTAGTTGAAATTTTTTTTTCCACTTTGAATCCTGGAATAAAACTCAATTTACATTTTTAAATATGGAATAAATCGAAATTAAATATTTTTTTTATTCTTTTCTAATTAATTCCAGTTTTTGAAATAAGAAAAAAAAAAACTCAGAAATAAGCCAGGAAAAAAACTCAATATTGGGTTTTAATCTTAGAATAAATCAAAAAATCTATCACAATTCCATAAAATTAAAAAAAAATGTTTTAACATGGTGTCGATGGGAACTATTCCAGTGGAATAAATCCGGAAAATGAGGTTAAGCCCTGGAGTAGTCTGCAAGCGTTTACGGTAAGTAATCAGTGGACCGGTCTTATGTCAAATTCTTTGATTTTGATACTACACGGGGTTGTGAAGTTGGTTTCAATTCGATCATTTCAATTCAGAAAAACTTGAATAACTATTTTACTAAAAGAGATAATTTAGTTCTATAAAATGCTCAATTATAAGCAAATTTGCTTAATTCAGTTAAATAAGTCTGCAAAATACCCTGCAATTTTATGCATTTTGCACGTCATTAAAAAGTATTCAATTCAATTGTGCACTTACTTTGCAGAGTTTTTGCAGACATATGTTTTCAGATTAAGCAAAGTTGCTTATAAATTAAGCACTTTACAGAACTAAATCATTCCTTATAGTAAAAAAGTTATTCAAATTTTTCTGAATTGAAACGATCGAATTGAAATGAACTTCACAGTTCCATACTACACATAAATTGGTCATTCAATAAAATAAACGCTTAATTAAAATAATCAGATATGTAGATAATAAAATAAATAATATTGATCCAAATCTTCTTCTCTTGAAATTATTTCACTATGGATTTGACAATAATTCCTTAAGTCTTCTATCAAATTATTTTGTTAATAGATCTCAAATAATTCATCTTGGTAACGAAAGATCAAAACCTACAGCTCTAAAGTTAGGTGTACCGCAGGGTTCAGTTCTAGGTCCTCTTCTTTTTCTGATTTTTATTAATGATTTTCCCTATCTCTTAAGGAAATTTGACATAAAAATGTTTGCTGATGACACTACAATTAGTCACTCTGATAAGGACTTAGATAGTGTTTTGAAAAATTTTTCGGGTACCATTCACTATCTTAGTGATTGGTGTTATTTTAACAAGGTTGATATTAATTGGTCAAAAACCTACTGTATGATTTTTTCAAATAGAAAGACTATTATTCCCAAGATGATCGATCTTTGTGGAAATGAAATTAAAGTAGTCAATGAAATAACTCTTTTAGGTTATAATATTGATCAGAATCTAAATTTTTCTAAATTAGCATGTAGTGTATCATTAGTTGTGAATAAAAAATTATTCAGCATTAAGAGACTATTCTATCTATCAACTTCTGTAAAAATACAGTTCTTTAAGACGTTTATATTACCTTATTTTGACTATTGCTCAACTCTCTTGTGCTATTTCTCAAAAGAGGCAATAATTAAATTGGCTAAGAGTTATTATTTAACGTTATTTAAATTGTTTAGGTTCAAATTTGATGTAAATAACTTTAATGATATTAATAACTTCTTAGAAAAGTATGGCTTGTATGCATTCCAACATAGAATAATTGATAGAATGCTATCTTTTGCTTATAAAACTATCTTTTACTTTCATAATTCTCCTGAAAATCTAAGGCAGAATTTAAAGAAAAATGACTCAAGAAATTTAAAATATAATCTAAGGAACAGTGAGAATCTGATAGAACCAACTTCAAAATCAGTAAATGGTGAAAAAACATTTGGATTTTTCTACTCAAGACTTATAAATTGCTTTGTGATCAAGAGATCAATGTTGAAATTTACAACATTTAAGCATTCAATTTTTAATAATATCAATTTAATTTTCACAGATTTTGAAAAAAAATTCAAAAAATTTAATTTAAACATTTCAATGTTTTACTTTTTTAAATGATTATTTGAACAATTTATTTTTAATTAGTAAAATTTATTTTATTTAAATAAATGGAGTGTTAATCGGTCTTTATGACATGGGCACTAGCCTGTTGATTAACCTTGAAATATAAATATTACATTCATGTTCATAATCTTCAAAATTAACAAATACTTTATCTTGAATTATTAAATTTTTCAACTCACAGGACTAAACCTTTTAAGTATAATGTGATCTCCCTCTCATTAATCGGTAATCTAATGAAATCTTAACACTCAAACAACGGAGGAGTTTTTTGGGGAAAAATATTGAGAAAATTTTTAAGGAAAAGAAAGGAAGAGGAGAGGAACAAAACGCATACAAGCTAGTTTTAAATTGTACTGTATGTATTGGATAATTGTTTTGAATAATAAAGCTAATTTTGAAGTGTTTCAATTTGTCCCAAAATGTCATATCTTTTCCATATCTTTTAAATACAATTTAGTTCAATATTAATTAATTTACTTTATTTTTGACTCATCCTTATGCATCAAAGTTTCAAAGCTTTCACTAATTAAAATTAAATTTGAATTAGATGTATTAAAAAAGCTTAAGACTTAATTTAAAGCCTCTTGTCAACTTATATTAATTAAAAATTTAAATTTTATTTAAATCAAATAAAAATAATGACAAACAAATTTTATTTTTGAAGAAAAAAAATTATTAAAAAATGGATCACCTCATGGACATAAAGCTTAAAAATTTGGTCCTTTTCCAAAAAATGTTCACCAAACAAACCCACTTGCTGGGTCCCATTTTGCGTGCCACTCATCCCATGAACTCACACACTGCCTGTAAATTTCCAACACCTAGATAATTTCCTACATAATTAACCTTATTGTCAGGTCATTTGGCCGCTCACCACTGGGGCAAGCAATGCCTTCGCAGCGCTTTTGTGTTGTTCATTGGATCGTTTAGAAAAAGCTTTCGAGTTTACGCATCACTTTACTTGGTAAGTTGAGCATGAACATATTTTCTAAACACTGTATTCCCATTCATTGCAGCCAAATATGCCATTCTTTCGAGCCATTCTGTCCAAAGATATGGCTAATGGCATTCAATACCAGCTTTAAAAAGTCCTTAAAGCTTTATTTGGCTTGCTATTTGGTAAACTATTGGCAAATTGTGTCACATGACTCATTTTTTGTTTAGGTTTCAGCCATTTTACGTGGCAAAAATGTTACTTACTTTTTGACCAAACTGCCGGTCGAGACGCTCCGCTCGACCGTCTTTCTGGCCGCCAACTGCTTCAACTTCATGATGTACTTTTGCTTGTCAAGGAAAATATTTGGCGGAATCAGCTACTGGGGAAATTTGCTGTTCACATTTCCGGCCTGTTTTGCCTCAATTTTGATCGAGCGCAAGCAAAGACGAGGCCTGTTGGCGCTATACTTGACCAATCTGGCCACCGAGACCGGCTTCAACATGCTTGTAAGCCGAGGATTGGTGCGCTCCTTGCCCAATGGCCAAGTTCTCCTCTTTGCCATAGCTTCGGCCCTTTACGGCCTCCTGTTCAAGTAGCAGTACACTTTTTGTTTAGTAAATTGGTCAAAGCAGTGTCTTTTAAGGTCGAAGAGCCTTGATGGCGGTCTCTCCAACCTGATCCGATTGCTGGTCGGCTCTGCCGAGGTTATGGAAGGCAAGAAGCCCGACCGCAAGAGCCGTGTGGTCACCTACTACGGCGTCATGACTGTCATCCTCAACAACATTGCCACCAGACTGGATCAGATGTTTTTCCAACACCACAACAGACACAACCGATGGCACAACAGCCTGCTGGACTCAATCAGAAGTTTGGAACACCGCATCGAAAGATTTTTGGACTCTTTCAACAAGGCCAGCAGATGCACCCATCCCAAATGCCACCACAGATACAACTGCTTTATTTATTCAGCCATTGGCTTTTGCCAGAGATTTTTGGCCGGCTTTGGCCTCCAGGCTGCCATCAAGCTACTCGGCTCGATCGGCCTCCTGGTCAAAAAGCCCACTCTTTTCATCAAAATTTTAACCAAAATTGCCAAGAATAAAGAAAATGTTCAGCTAGGCATGTTCCTGGGATGCTTTACTTTAATTTTTAGGGCAGTTAGTTGCGCGCTAAGATGGTTGACCAATTCACATCAAAAGATACATGGCTTGATAGCCGGTTTTTTTGCCGGATGGTCAATGGTTTTTTACAAGAGCTCGTCTATAGCGCTCTATTTAAACTTTAAATTAATAGAAGTAATCAAATTTTTATTAATTATTTTAATAAAGATAAATTTTTTTTTTTTTATTTTCAAATGCAAAGATTATTTGGATGATGGGAGTAAAAAATGGCAAATTGCCGCTAGTCAGGCCCTTCGATGTTATCTTGTACACAATATCGACCGGCTTTGTACTTTGGGTGGTAAGTTTTAAATTATTCATGCTTAATATTTTATGGAAATATTATTATCATAAAGTAAAGTTTTGCCATTTAATTATCTATATAATAAAACTTAAGGTGAAGTTTGTACTTAAATTTTCTTTTACTTTAATTATCATAAGTTATCAAATGTATGCCAAAATAAAATTATTAAAAAAGATAATTTTGAACTTAGTCTTTTTTAAATTTAAATTGATATACATTTTTCTTTTATAAGCTTAGCTTTATGGGCACAAATTCCAATTGTATAAACACACTTATTTTAGATCGCTTTAAATCCATTAGCTTTTACCCATAAGCCATTAAGCCATTGAGATAAATTATTCACAATAAGAATATTTTATTTATTATAAAGAGAATTTTAGTTGGTATGAGTGGATTAGGAATTGTGTTCAACTATTAAATTTAGATAATTTTCATTTGCAGTAGATATTTTTACTAAGGTTTATCAAAGAATTGTTATGGAAGGAGATATTCAGTTTTTTATTTTTTGGCAAATTCTAATAAAAAAATTTTTTTATATTATCCTGGTAAAATATGGTACCATGAATAAAAGCTTTATTTTTAAATTAAAATAATTAAGCTAGGTGTACCAAAATGTAGTAAAACTAAATAAATAAAAAGAGACAAAAATGGTTAATGTTCCAAGAGTGAGATATAAATTGGCTTTTTTATTAATGAATTGTTTAGTAAATACTTATTAAATAAATAGGTCCAAAATGTGCACTCCGGTGCAAGCTGTCAAAGTTAAGGTTAAGTTTTAAATGCCAAAGTATCATTTAGTTATCTATAAGTATAATCATCTTCCTTCTAGGATAGACTTGCCACGTATCCCAGAAGCTGAGCTTTTTGGCATGCTGACACACACTTATTGGTCAACGAGAGGGCATATTTTGATATTTGGCAAACCATGTTAAACCATTGCCAATTATTATTCATAATTCTGGACTTGCTTGAGGTACTGTGTTAACTACTACCATGTTGGACTTTTATGATGTGTATGGTGCCAAGTGAGCCATGCCACCGTCATTTTGTAAATTTATCCAATTAACTGGTCAAATTATTAGACTGAACAAGTTATAAAAAAAACGATTTTCCTTTTTTTCTTAATCAAAGATATTTACTTATTAGTAAATAAGATAAAGATATTTACTTATTTGCCAAAGTGTTAAATAAATTTTATTCAAATAATATAAATCTAATACTTTTAGCACGCTGATTTGGCATAAATTTAATTTAAGAATTTAAATTTTATTTGATTATCTTATCTAGTTGTAATCCAAGTTACATAATACAAGTTTATTAATTCAGATTATTGTTTTGTATAAATCGTTTTCATTTTTTTAAATTTATTTTAATATAGCTAAAAGACCACTCAAGACTTAGAGTCAAAAATGAAAATTTTTATAATCGAATTTATCAATAAATAATTTTTTTTTGTTTAATAAAAATTGAACTAGTCTAATTTGATCAACATATAATTAAATTTAGTTTGCATGAAATATTTTAAAACAAAGTTAATTAATCATAAAGAGTTTTAATTCTAAAAAATGATTAATGTTAAAAGAAAAAGAAGTTTAAAGTTATCTAGTCACCATAAATGAGCAAATTTTTCGTTTTTATCTTTTATTTTACCATAAACCAAGAAGGGTAAATATGTCTCAGAGATTTTTTATTAGCTTGGTTTGAGGGTTTATTCCAATTTTCTTTTACTTTGAGTAGCATCAAATAAACATAATGATAGTTGGCGCAGAACTTTACCCAGATGGTTTAATTTTTGTGGCAAATTGATAAATTATTTAATAGGCTCTATACGAACCACACAATATACGCAAGGCATATTGGAAATTTTTGCTCAAAATATCTGACAATCGTTTTTCCCAAGTCAATAGACATATATTGGATGAGTTCGGCTTGAAATCATCGACAATAGATAAACTATAGAAAGAAATATTTTTTTATTTTTAATTATAGTTAATTTAATTTATTTGGAAAATAAAAATAAAATAACTTTTTTTAACAAATTTATTTTTACCTTCATTAAAAATAGGATTATTTAACCGAGGTTGAACAAGAAAAAAAAAGATAAATTTTTCAGGTAATTTTAAATTATTACGAAATTTTTATTTTATGTTTTTTTTTATATTTAAATCATTATTTTAATACAGATATTTTTAAATTTAATTTAGATTTAGAAAGAATGAATTTTTTGAAAGGTACAGTTAATTGTTTGATGGCCGATTCGGAAATACCCGACGGAAGTGTGCTCCGGGTTCTGTTGTTTGATGGCTCAGATAGACTCAATTCGCCAGAGGCGACCAGCGCAGTGCTCGTGAGCAAAGCGGAAATGGTCAATCCGAAGCAATTTCCGATTGAGTTCGAGCTCAAGTTTGCCAAACCGACCACAAAGAAGATATTTTTTTATCTGTGTGTATACATCGAAAAGAACTCTCATGTGCTGTACCATAACAAGAATGTGTCCAAATACGGAACAGACTTGCTTGGCGGAAAAGAGTTTGGCGATGTTGTGAGCAGTGCCAATAATTTAAAACTGAGAAAAAGCTTAGACGTTTTTTTGACAAAGGTTTATGATTATTAAAATTATAATTAGTTAATTTTATTTGTATGCTGACAAATTTTGTAAATAAATAATTCTAACTATAAGTTAATATTTCTAACTTTATTTTAAAAATAAATTCTAATGGCAAATTTTATTTCATTAATAGATTTTTTAAATAAAAAACTGGTTTAATTTAATTTAAAAAAAAATTAATTATTTAAATAGAAAAAATTTTAATAAATAATTTTAAACTTTAATAAAATGTAAAAATATATTCATGTAAAATAAATATTAAGCTAAATATTTTATTAGATACTATAAAATCTGTATAATTTTAGAAAAAAAAATAAAAATTTGAGCTTTGTACTAGCAATGAATTATATAATTAAGATCTTAAGATGATTGTATTATAAATATTTAACTTAAAATAAATAATTATCTTCAAAGAGCAATGACATGGTTCGAAATAAATCACATAAGTAAGAACTAGAAGGTTTTTATTATTATTTATTTCAATAAACGCCTTGAAGGCGATTTAAATTTAAAAAGTAAGTAAAAAAATAGAACTTAAATAAAAGCCAAAAATTAGTGTCATTATTTTGATCGAATAATTTAAATTATTCTTCGTAGCATTCGAGTTTTTATTAGAATATTCTCAAAAATGAACATCATAAAAATTGAAAAGGAAAAAAGTCTACAAATGATGTGCAAAATCTCTGCAAAATGGACTACACTCGATTATATTGAAATTTAATTTCTGCTGAACTCTGCAAAATTAGCAGACATAGATATTTGATGCAACTTTGAATGTTTCACTATTTTGCATTTACAGAATTAGGTTTAAATCTTTAGAAAAAAAGTTATTCAATTTTTTTGAATTTTTTTCTGTTCTTTTTGCCATTTTGTACTGAATTTCACAAAACCAGCGCATGGAGTGTGCTTTACAATTAGAGGTGTCGGTATTAAAAGCAAACTGACAATGATCAAATGTAACCTTTAAAAATATCTGGAGAAAATGATAAAAAATACTAGTAAAAAAATCCGTTCTCAGTGAACTAAACGAAATACTAGAAAAAAAATGAAAACATTGAAAACTTAGCAGAAAAAATAAATGCATCAAAAAATAAATCAAAACTTCTTTGATTTTATCATTTATTTTTTCTTTCTTAAACAATCGAGAATGTAAGAAAGATGGAATTGTTGAGTCATTGGAGTACTGTATTTCAGGATCAATGACCAAAGAACAACAATAAAACACCGTTAACCACCTAATCCATGGCATGGAATAGATTCGTAATTGTCTAATAAAGATAATGAAACAATTTGTATCAAGAACAAATGTTTGCATGAAATCTTAGGAATTTTCAGCAAGTAAAATTTTTGATCAAATTTTAAGCGCTCAATTTTGCTCAAACATTTTTAGATGCGCAATTAAATTTCATTGAAATTACAATCATTTTTCAAAAGTTTAAAAATTAAGCTTTGAAATGTTAAAAGAATAAAAAATCTGCGATGAAATTGCGCATCTAAAAATGTTTGAGCAAAATTGAGCGCTTGAAATTTGATCAAAAATTTTACTTTGCTGAATTTTCCTATTTTTTTAAGTTTTAAAGTTGATCGATTTGCTTGGTGCAAAATGGTTGTGCGTGGTCGATAAATAGTCAGTATGTTTAAAGTTAGCCGAATTCGAATATGTTGTTTTGTAAAAAAAAATTTACTGCTTTCTAGTAGAATAAAAAGTCAATTTTAAATTTCTATTTTTATTGTTTAATTCAGTAGGAAAATTATTAAGTAAATTCTGTCTAAAGAAAATTTAAGGCAGAATTTAAAGAAGAATGACTCAAGAAATTTAAAATATAATCTAAGGATCAGTGAGAATCTGATAGAACCAACATCAAAATCAGTAAATGGCGAAAAAACTTATGGATTTTTCAACTCAAGACTTATAAATTGCTTTGTGATCAAGAGATCAATGTTGAAATTTACAACATTTAGGCATTCAATTTTCAATAATATTAATTTAATTTTCTAAGATTTTTTAAAAAAATTTAAATATATAATATTTCAATTTTTTATTTTATTTTTAAATAAATGGAGCGTTAATCGGCCTTCATGACACGCCAAACCTGTTTTATCAATCAAAACAATCATTTAATTACAAAAGCTTTTAATAATCTACATTGGGGTCATATTTTAATTTTCAAAATTTATTCTCAAAATAAATGGCACATATCTATCAAAAGAATATATTTATGCCTAATTTACTTTCTGATTATTATTTTATAGTCCAATTAAAGAAAAAAAAGTTAACTTTTAAAAAATATTTATTTTTAAAGTCTGTTATTCAGCTTCTATTTCGCTTAATAGCCTCCATGCTAAAAATAATAAAGATATTTTTTTTTTCTAAACAAAAGATTATTTTAATTTAATTATACATTAATAGCATTTATTTCTTCTTCGGGTATAGGTCTTGGTCTAAAGCGTTCAGGCAATTGGACAAAATCCAACACGGTCTGTTTCTTGGGCTCTGGTCGAGGCTGGACTATTTTAGAACCTTGGCTTTGGTGTTCTGCTGCTGAAAAATATTAATTTAGGCCATTAATCAATGTCTAGATCTTTTTACTTCTAAATCCATATCGGAACTTAATTAGCGGAACACGATGGGACAGCCTTACCGCTCGTTCTATCAAGAACATCTTAAAACAATTAGACAAACTAAAACCATTTAACCAACAACACCTTATTACAGGTGTAATAAAAATATTTGTTTATTTACTTATCTATTTTTAAGTTTAAATTTATTTATTTACAAAACAGATATTAAATTTTTTAAATTTAATTTGAAAAGAGATCGCTTGGAAGTGGGGCAAGCTCAGCAGCTTCTTCAATGCTGGTCAGATCTGGCAAGCTTTCCAAATGATTTTGCAGCTCTTTTTTAACCGTGCTGACCTGTTTTATTTTCTCTTGCCATTCTGATATCAGTTTTTCATCACTTTCGGCTTCTGTTATTTGGTCGCGGATAAAAGCGGCCAATTTGAGGGCAGTTTGCTTCCTATTGAGCAGTTCTTGCTGTAATCGTTGGTTGTAGCCATTGAGCAAAGTGGACGCGTCGTCCACCATTTTGGACAACTCCAGCGCATCGCTTCTGTCCTTTAGCTTTTTAAGCTCTTCCATGTCGGTCACTTTGGAGGGCAGAGTGGCTATTTTTTGTCTCACAAGTGCATCACTGGACGCCGAGTTCTCCAGCTCGTGCAGCATTTGCACCAAATCGGCTGGTTCCGGCGCCGCTATTTCTGCATTCTCTGCCAATTCTTTCTGCACTTCTTCCTTGAGCGACAGCTTGACCTTGTCGGATCGCGAGCCTGGTGACTTTTCTGGCGAAACAAGAGACTTGGTCGTGTGAAGTTTTTGTCTGAATTTTTCAATTTGTTCATCTTGGTATATTTTTCTGTCCTTCCAGATATTCAATATTCTCTCGACTGTGAAGCGAGTTTTGTCGTCCGAATACTTGGCCATGTCCTCAATGGCGTCGAGCATCACGCTCGAGAATTCTTTCAAGTATTCGGCGCCCTTCTTGCGGCTATTCTGCAATATGTCATTGGCCAAGTAGAGCAGGGTGAGCTTGCGATCCGACTTTGGATTGCCAGACAGCTCTTTGTACCATGTGGAGACTATTATTTTGGAGTTTTTGCGGTGATGGATGAGCCAAAGTGACAGTGTTTGCACACTCTGTTGAGTGTTGGTCAGCTCGGCAAATTTTTTTTGCAAAGAAGCCTCGCTAAAGCTCATTTCTTTACCAAACATTAACTTTATACACAGAAAATAGTTCTACCCGGTTATTTGACCAACAGGGCATTTACAAAATAAAAAAAAGAAGCAAACAATTGTCACATTTTATTAAAATTGATTTGTTTTAGCAATAAATTAATTAAAAGTTTAAAATTTCTCATTTAAAAGAAAAAATTTATCTAATCAATGTTTTTCGGTTTGGTGTGCTCCTCGGGCCAGTTCCAAGTGTTTGGTACATACGACTGATAGGTGGTGTCATAGAGCTGGTCTCGAATATGGGACTCGAGGTCGTATGGAGCTGGATAAAGCGATGCCAGATCGGTTTCATAGTAGTATTTGGATATCTCTACTGCTATTTTGACCGAAACGTTCTGAATCTGCTTCATTGGCGGATAGAGTCGCCCTGCGACCAAATCTGACTCGGACACTTGCTCAGACAGGGTCTTGAATTTAAATTTTTTAATTTAATAAAAGTTTATTATTTTTTGTTCTAGCTTTTTATTGCAGCTTTAATTAGCCTAATTGAGCATTTAATAGAAAATTATTTAAAAACTTCATGTTGGTTTTTATTCAAAAATTTATCAAAAATTTACACCAAATAAATAAAAATTTAAAAAAATTAAAAATAAATAATAATTTAATCTATTAGGTGAGATTACTTTAAAAATTAGTCAACATCAAATAATAATTACCAATTTAGCATTAAAAGAAAACAATAAGCATTTCAACTACCGTTTTCCCTTGTAAATAGGTGCCCTCCAAAGACCCCTTTTTTAAAGGCTAATCAAAAGTGGTTTAGTTCTATCGAAGTTACTTTCTTGTAAAGCATACTCAGAACCTTATAAAATATTTTATTAAAAAAAAAATTTTCTATCATCTAAGGACTTAAATTCTTCAATAAAGACACGATTCTGTGGGCACTTATTGGCAAGGGTGTTCGGTAACTTTTTTATTCTATTTTTTGCCCAAACTGATGAACAAACAATATTTGTCCTTTTCTTATTCTTTATCAATATTTTATTATACATCGCCTATAAGACGTTCAATGAAATAAATAAAAATAATAATAACACTCAAAGGAGCGGCGGTGTCAATTTGGCATTTTTCCAAAAATTCAAACTTAATATTTATTTTAAGGCTTTGACATTGATCTTTGAAGATAGTGCTTTTAATTAAACAGACTTTTATGAAACTAATGCAACATTTAAACAAAGATTTTGACAAAAATAGCCGCTCCTTTGAGTGATAAGCAATTAAATTACACAATTAAAGTAATATGTATATCATAACAGTAGATAGTATTTACAGATCAAAACAGACTAAAGGCAGAAATGCGGCGGCTTTCTATTCGCCTTGGAAATCAGGTTCAATAAAAGACAAAACAAACAGAAATTATAGAAGAAACTTGCTTGAATTTTAATCAAACTTTTACTTTATTTTATTTATTTACAAAAAATGTATCTTGATAAAAAGAATGTTCATGAATCATGTCTAGTGTTAAAAATTTACTTTTCATGTTTCTAGTAGGAGAGACAAAAAGCCATTTTATTGAGTCAGCCTATTTGAATGGGAATAATTTTCGAATAGAAGAATACTTTGATGATTGAACTTTCTTATATTTGATGAAATACGGTAAGAGAAAAAGTCTTAAAAGGGGATCTTAGTCGAGCGGGAGATGACTAAAAATTGGCTTTAAATTTAAATATTTTAATTAGGCTTAAACTATACTTAAATCTTAAAAAATATTTTAAGTTAGAGTTGTTAACTAAGTGATATTTCATAAAGGCTTAAATTTTTCTGTGTTTTTAAATTACTGAATTTTGCTGACGGCCGCACCTAATTAAAAATAACGAACTTTTTTTCAAGTTCTAGATATGGATTGGAGAAGAGTGCGCAGCGTGAAACTTGTGAGAATCGAAAAGACCGAGCTTATCTGACTTTTTGTCGATCAGTCGATTTTTATTTAAACAGAGGGTGTCTGGCATTTAGACTCTCATTGTAAGTGAATAGTCTTCTTTTTGATTCCTGTTCCGAAATAACTGAAAAAAAAGGCAAGTTGAAATTTACGATCAAATTAAAATGATCATGCTCAAAATTATTATAAAAACAAATTTTTAAATATTTTCGGCTAAAAAAATTTACTGCAGAATCACATTTTTAAAGTAAACATTCAATGTTAAGCTTAATTTTTTATAACTGCAATTTTCTGCAAAAATTTACGCATGCAGAATTTAGCACAATACTCGATCATGAATAAACATGTTCTGTTACACATCAAAATCTTTCTCTGCATAAGTAAGCTACAATTTTCAATTAAAACGATTGTAAAAAATTTAAAAAAAAAATAATTTTCTATCATGATCATCTTAATTTGATCATAAACTTCAATATGCCAAAAAAAATACAAAATATCCCGACTGAATAATTACAAAAATTTCAAATTAAAATATCAAAAGAAATAGAAAAAATTCATTTAAAAATGATTAAAAAATTTAAGTATTACAAGCTGAATTTAAGTTTCTTTGAGATAATATTGAATGTTAAATTTCTTAAAAAAAGGAAAAAACCCTCGGGATTTCTAGTGTTATATAGGTACATTTAAATTAATATAGTCTCATACTAAAATTATTATTTTTTATCTATCCTTAAATTCCATTCATACTTCATTCAAACTGCTTTGACTAAAATTTGTAAATGTCGAGCTTTTCTACCGCCCTGATTCAATTTTTACTCGATATATTTTTGTCAGACTTGTTTTTAAGTCACAAGATAAAGTCTAAGGCACAAAATTTTGGGTCAAAGTCATACTTCATTAAATTTGAATTATTTTTATTTCAAATATATAAGCAAGATTTCAATTGAAAAATATATCTAATATTGATTGAAAAACGTCATCGTTCTAATAAACAATTAGAATTTTTTTTATTTTCATTATATTTTATTTTTTTGATACTTCAAAGTAATTTTGACTTAAATTTTCTTTTAACGTTTAGAAATTTGACTTGTGACATAAAAACAACTCTGATTTTTTGTATAAAAATTGGGTTCCTAATCGAAGACCAGGAGCCTCGACAGCTTCCCTAAAATATGTTTCTAATAAATATATAAAAAAATAATTCACATTCTTAACTATTGATAATCATCTTACTATCTAAATTAATAGATTATTTGACTAGGTTAATTGATTATTAAAAAATGTACTCATTTTATGTAAACAATTACCTGCCTGATTGATACGAAAAAAAAACAAAGCCAATTAAGGACTTACCTGAGCAGCAATCAGAAACACCTCTTCGTCAATGTGCTTGGACTGAAATACAGTGGTGGCGAGTGCCACACCTGGAAATATGTAGCTATTGTTGCCCTGACCAGGTACATAAGTGTTTCCGTTTAGCTCAACAGGCTGAAACGGACTGCCGCTGGAGAACAAGCAGCGTCCTTCAGTGAACGTGTACGCATCAACTGCCGTACACTCGGCCTTATCTGTCGGATTACTCAGAGCAAATATAACTGGTCTTTGGTTCAGCTGGCCCATTTTTCTAAGAACTGGCTCGGTAAATATGCCGCCGACGCCAGTCGCGCCAATCAACACTGTTGGCTTAATTTGATCGACCGCATCAGACAAACTTCTTGTCGGTTTCAAATTTAATTTTGTGTACTTGTTCTTGGGACCGTCCAGTTGGCCCTCGGGTCTCGACTCGACCAGCAGGCCGTCCACATCAAACATGTAAATTCGAGAGCAAGCCTCTTCAAATGTTAGGTTATTTTTGCGGCTGATGGCCAAAGCGACCAGGTCAGCTATACCACACGCGGCTTGTCCCGCTCCGACAAACAAAATTCTGTTTTCCTCGAGCGGCACGCCGGTCACTCTAAGACTAGTCAACAGGCCGGCCAGAGCGACTGCAGCTGTGCCTTGAATGTCATCGTTAAACATGCAGTACTTGTCATGGTACTTTTGGAGGAATTTGTAAGCATTGTGCGAGGCAAAGTCTTCGAATTGTATTAGACAATTGTAGCCAAAGCGAGCCACTACAGCATCCATAAACTCGTCCATGAACTCTTCATACACTCGGCCAGTGACCCGTTTCTGCCTCAGACCAATGTAGAGCGGGTCGTCGAGCAAAGCTTGGTTGTTGGTGCCGACATCGAGCATAATCGGCAAGCAGTGAGTGGGATAGATGCCGGCAAGAGCTGTGTAGAGGGACAACTTGCCGATTGGGATTCCCATTCCGTAGCAGCCGAGATCGCCCAAGCCCAGTATGCGCTGACCATCGGTGACCACAATCGCTTTGACTGTCGACTCTGGCCAGTTGCATAGAACGTCATAGATGTGTCCTTTGTCGTGTATGGTTATGTACAAGCCCTTGGAGCGCCTGAAAGCGATGCCGTACTTTTGACACGCCAGACCGACAGTAGGTGTGTAAACGATTGGCATGAGCAGTTCCAAATTGTCTATTAGGACCTTGTAGAAGAGTTTTTCGTTTCTGTATTGCAGGTTGGTTAGGGATATGTAGCGACTTAGGTCGTCTTTTTCGCGTTTAAAATTCTCCATAATGCGATGGCATTGGACTTCTTGGGACAGGATTGCCGGCGGCAAGAGGCCGTGTATGCCGAGCAGTTGTCTCTCTTCGATGGTAAATGCCATGCCTTTGTACAAGCTCGGGTTGCGTAGCAGTTCAACGCCTTTTATTTGAGAGCGTGGCTTAGACAAACGGTCCTTGTCGTCGACGGCAATGTTTCTTACATGCTTGACGCTCTGGACATTCACAGACTTGTGGATCAGTCTTAAACTAGATGGTTTTATTTTCAACATTATGTTCTTCTTTCGTAGAGTAGTGATTGTTCTCAAACTTAATCATATTCGCCGATAGATTAGAATTTAATTTGATTTTTATTTTATGCCAATTTGTTTCTTTACATGTATTGTACCCGAACGCTTGTTAGAGTGGGAAAATTTTTTGTCTTGAGCTATTTCTAGCATTATTGAGAGGATTTATCAATGGTCAGCATACCCTTCAGGTTGTTCGTTGAAAACAAGCTGATGATATTTGCCAATGTTTGTAGTTAGATCATCTGTTTGTGCAGTCGAGTCGACAGTTGTCAGTGCTGTCTTAAATCGACGGTTGGAAATGATTTTTCAATTTCAAGGTTAATCAACAGGCTAGTCATCAAGACCCTTTAATACTTCTTATTTTCAATTATTATGAAATAATCTTACGACCCTATTGGGTTAAAAAAATACATTTAAACTTAGTGAAACAGACTTTTTCGTTATGACTTAAATATATTCAAGCTATGGCAGTAAATTTGACTATCCAGGTTAATTTTGAAGTTAATGATTGACTCGGAATCGACAATGTACTGAGGTAGACTATTCCAAACATCCTTCTATTTAAGTCATTTGTAAGGCCACATCTTGAATATGCAATTGTTTTCTAAACTAGTTCCTGAACTTAAGTCTAAATCGTACTTAGAAAGAAGAGAAGCACTTAAATGGACAAAGCTTGAAGAAAGAAGGAAGCATGGCGGCTCAATCCAGCTACATAAGATTCGGCATGGTCACGATCTCATTGATGTAATGTACGGTAACCAACAGCTAGCATCAAATGATCTAGACAGTCCAGCATGTCGGACAAGACATGGTTTGCTGGGAATTAAAAGACAGCTTATAAGAAACTGTGCAGTACATCATAGCTATTTTACCAATAGACCGGCTGGATACTGGAACGCACTTGACAACAAAACTCTCAGTACACTCAATACTGACATATTCAAAAATAAAATAGATAAATTTCTATATAATTTGTAAATTTAGGCTAATATATAGTGTCACTATAGGCTGTACAAAAGGAACGTCTACTGGCGTAACTGCTCAGCGTTGTTCTCAATCCCCACAGCATAAACTACTACTTGATTTTTTAAGAAATGATATAGCTGGATGCAACTTTTCACATTTTCTCTAACTATAAATTTGTTATGTCTTCCTAAGATTTGAGAAAATTTATAACATTTTCAAAATGGGATTATAAACTTCCTACAAATAAAAAATTCTTCAGCACTATTGATGGACTCGATTTTTACAACTGTAAATACAACGGCATTGTGAAATTTAGAACAAAAAATAAAAACAAAATATCAAAAATGCCAAAGGAATCATTTTACTGGTGGTACAAAGACTTGAGCTTTGGAATTTTTGATATTTTGTTTTTGTTTTTTGCTCCAAATTTCACATTGCCAATACAAATACTTTTTTAATTTTTATTCTTTAGGCATCATGTTAGGCAAATATCTTTCTTTTACAAAGCACATTAGCAACCTAAAACAAGCCCAATCTTAACATGCTAAAGCACCTCAAACAAGTAAAACGAATAGAGACAGGTTTTACGTTATATGTATGATGCAAACGATTTAATATTTTCTTCCTCAAAGGAGGCTGCGGACTAATTGTTCCCAAACCAGGTTTAAGAACAAAAATTATTGAAAAGGCTCATTTATTAGGACACTTTCAAGAGGAAACAACTGTAAAAAGAAAAAGAGTGGTTATTGGAAAAATACTTAAAATTAAAAACACCTTTAACACTGGTTTTACACACCTTTGTTAGTAATTCTAACTAAATCTAGAAAAACTTTTTTAAACACTTTAAATAGAGTGAAAAATTGATAAAGAAATTAAATATAAGTTTTTTTTATAAATTTTAGTTTTGATATAATTAATATCCTAACGCTTTTGAAAAATTTTTGGTCGATATTTTTCAGGCATATTTTTATAAGTTCAAGTAAGGTCAATGCATAGGATGGTCTCATGTTTTATACTTCAAATAATAATTGCAGCTACATATTCCAGTAGGATTGCTGATTTGACAGGTTCCATGGTATTGACCACCAACGAACTGATAGATGCCAGCTACCATTTCTGTTATTTAGACTTTGAAAAAGTGTAAAATTAAGTTTTGTTTTCATATGAAGTCGAATTAATGTTATTTTGGACATTTTTTATGCATTATGTTGAAAGTTTTTCATGGGTAGTTTTTTGTACATGCTAAAACAGTCAATTAACAAAAATTTAAAAACAATCCTTGAAAAGAGATACAACTAGAAAGTTTAATTGATTAATTGATTCAAATTTCTCATGTACAGGCGTGTTTAGTATTATTTTTTTTTAATGTTATTCTGATCGAGCTATTGCTCATTCAGATAAAGTTGCAAAAAAGAAATAAAAATTTAAGTTCTAAGTTAAAATGAAAGAATAAAAATAAAATAACAAAAAGGACATGGAAAAAGTTAAATTATAACGTTAAACAAAACACTAAGAACGATGAGACACATGAGAGAAACAAAAGTTAAAAATGAAATGAAGTAGGGATAGCTTTGAATCACAAGTTGAAATTAGACTTCAAGCTATTATTCGAAACTATCCAGACTGGAAATACTAAAAAAATTTAAACAAACAATCTCTTTTATTACATCAATCAATTAACACAAAATAAAATTCTAAAAATGTCCGTTTTATCTTCATATGTTCCAGTTTGAAAAAGATTTTTTGCGTGTGCTGAATTATCTCATCAAAAATTGTAGTCTATTAGAATTATTTATTGAAAAAAAATGTATCTTGATTAAAAGATCAATTATTGATCAATATGACAATATTACATAGATAAGAATTTAAAAAAATACTTATAATTTTCTACTAGGGTACTTGAGAAAAAGTCCAATTTTTGTTTGAGAAAAATTTAAGATTTAAATTCGAAAACAAAATTGAACCTAGATTTATTAAAATAAAATTTTTCTAAAAAATTAAATTCATAAATTAGAAAATTATCTTCATTATATCTATTTGATAGTTTCAATCAGTATTTACATCCTGGAACTCTCTTAAAATAAAATTAGATGTTAAAAAACAGTTCAGAATATAGAAAATAACAAAAATTATGTAAGTTGAATTGATTGTCCAAAATGAGAATAAAAAAAGAGTCTTGTCACAGTATAAATTTGAGTCCGTATCTTCAAAAACAACTTTTTTATGACTGGAATAAACCCACACATTTCCTTTCGAACATAATGTTAAAATTTTATTTGCAGATTATGAACAGAAACTGGTACCAGCTAAAAACCATGCAAATTGAAAGAGCATCAATACCATAAGCCAAAATAATTCAATATAGAATACCAGGGTCAAAAAAAATTTATCCCTTAAAAATTTATATAAAAAGGAATTTTTATTAAATAATTGTTTTTAAAATTTACACTTTTAAAAGTGCGGCAACACCTATAAAAAGTGATAATGAACATAATATTGAGCCTGAACCAGAAACTATTAGCCAAATAGGGATCTTTGATTGAATTGCACACTTATCTATATATAAAGATCCGATTACTATCATGGCAATTGAATAAAACGACAAAAGTATTAAAAAAATAGGCGCGTGAATTCCAATTCCTAGAAATAAATATTTTATTAAATATTCTTTACTAATAGTCGAAATACTTAATTGAACTCTTGTTTGTGTAATATTGTTTGTGGTCGACTTGGATAGAGCTAGTTCCATTTTGTTTAATACTAATAGGCTTATTAAAAACAAAAAGATGAGAAAAAAATTTTAAAAAAATTGATAAATGTGGAACAAAAATACTTAAAAAAATTATTTGATAAGGAAAAGCTTATCTAGAAATGGTGTCTTGAGATTTTTAACTTATATTTAATTTTTACTTGGTCACGAATTTTGTTAATATGTTCACTTTATATTTTTTTTGTTCACCTAATTTTGGTAATGGTTACCTAGATATTTTTTGTTCTAGAATGGCAAGCAATAGAATTGAACAATTCTTTTTCATTATTTTTGAGATAATTATATTAATTAAATAAAATTTGAATCCGATCAAAAATCAAACAAGCGTAACTTATTAAATACACATCATCATCCTATCTAAAAAACAATTTAAAATATGAAATTCTGAAAATTTCATATTTTTTGTCTATTCTCTATAATAAGGTTTTGTGAAATTCAGTACAAAAGAACAGAACAAAGTATGAAAAAATTAAATAACTTTTTTTCTAAAAGTTTGAAGTTGATTCTGTGAATGCAGAATGGTGCAACATTCAAAGTTGCATCAACTGTTAAAGTCTGAAAATGATGTGCAAAATCTCTGCAAAATGCACTTCACTCGATTATATTGAAATTTAATTTCTGCTGAACTCTGCAAAATTAGCAGACATAGATATTTGATGCAACTTTGAATGTTGCACCATTCTGCATTTACAGAATTAAGTTAAAACCTTTAGAAAAAAAGTTATTCAATATTTTTACATTTCTTTCTGTTCTTTTTGCCATTTTGTACTGAATTTCACAAAACCCTATAATAAGTATTTTGATTTTGTAAATTCTGAAATAAATTTGATACCAATTAAGAAGTTGCTTCTAAATTTTTTTGCTTTGAATATTGACCCATATGTTCTGTTAATGTAAACAAATTTTCAACTAGTACTGATTTAATTTTTTGTTCAAGTGTTGATAGAGATAACTTGAGATGTTTTTTTCCAATATCTTTGTATTTTTTTAAAAACGAACGATGGTCAATCGTAGAGTGGACCTAATTTGAATCTAAGTAGCTCTAACTTGAACTCGTAAAGTAATCAGAAATAAATAATTTAGTATCGCTTTTCCAGAATGAAAGAGGCGAAATAACTTGTAAAATGCTTTGAGATGTTTTTAACTTGGTAATCTAGGATATTTCATCTTTTAAATTTAATTGTGTTTTCTCTGTTTAATTCGATTTGACTATATTGGAAAGCATACTAAAATGTTTTATTTTTTTATATAAATTTTATGAATAACCGTTTTGCCAAAAATTAATATTAAATCTTTTTCAGTAAATTCTTTATAAATTCATCTCTAAAATTTATTCCAGTTCCAATTTTTTAAAATAAATTTTTTTTATCCTTATTTTTTAGTACATTTTCGTATTTTAAAATAAAAAAATATATTACTTTCTTATTTTATTAATTATCATGGGAATTACAAATTTTGTTCGTTGAAAACTTTTAAAATAACTATTCATTTTAATCTAAAATGTTTCCTGTACTTGTTCCAAAGTTCACCAAACCAGTAGACTCTCATACTTATCATCTGTTAAATTTCTAAATCTTGCAAGTTCATCTGGTTCTATTTGTTAGTCATACTTAGAGTCTGGCGACTACTTTAAGCGTAGTAGTTTATTTATGTAATCCATAAATAAATATAGATAGTAATTATACCATGGAGAATTGATGATGTACCGTAACACACTTTTCACATTAGGCCTGTAACAGGTTCCAATAGTGCGAAGTATACTTTCCTCCTCTAGGAAGATGCCTTAATCCTGCAGGTCAAGGTGAGTTGCGTGTGATCCCATTATTTTCGAGTCTAGGAAATCAACATCAACATCTGGTTATATTCTTGATTTGTCATTCGATGAAATTTAATATCGTTAGTCATGCTTAGCAACTCAGTGATGCCTTAGAGAAATAGACGCATCCACTCATTAAATTCTAAATTTCTTGGTTCATAAATACAAAAGGCAGTCATTTTAAAGCTTAAAATATTTTTGATTCTAACTATTGTGACATTTTTGATCTGGATTTTTATTATGCTTTTTGTGACTAACTGTAAAAAAACTTGTAATTTCATACTTTAAAAAACACAGCTGCATTCACGATTAATATTTTTTTCATTTAATAAAAATATAACCTTTTTTATCATACTGGTGACAAAAAATTCTGTTTTGGTCTCACTTTATTATATCCGGTCACATAGCCGGCAAGACAAAAAAATAAATAAACAAAAATTAAAAATATTTTTTAAGAAATTTTTTATTATTTAAATAATTGATTCGATTTAATTTCGTCGTTTAAAAAAAAAGTTTAAAAAAAAAGAAGAAAAAAATTTTAAAAAGACTTTTTTTTTAAAATTTTATCATTTGTCTTAGAGTTAATAAAGCTCAAATTAGAATACTCGACTAAATAGTATAAATTTTTTGTTTAGATGCTGCGCTCTCTCAATCTAAAATAAGGTTAATTTGTTCCTAATTTTTGATATTTCTCAAAATTCGATTTTTAAAATAATATGGTCCAGCTGATTAAAAATGAAAATAAAAGGTTAACACTTTGATTATAGGTCACTCTCGCCATATAACGCTGTCGAAAACGAAGTGTAATCAAGAGCGCCTTGCACGGCGTCAGGTCCTCGGTACGGTTGCATTCGCTGGATACAATACTGCGCTTGATCCGGCGGCAGTTCGCTTCTCAGGATGTCCGCTGTAATGTATGGCTTGACAAAAATAAGTTAACACTTAACCAAGAGAGCCGAAATGGCATCTAAATTACTTTATTATTAGCCAAGACCTTAAATGACTGAATGATTTGATCGGCTGTGTCCTGGTCGCTTGCGTCTCTGGTCATGAAATCCATGAATGAGTCGAAGCTTACATAACCAGTGTTGTTTGGATCAACAATTGACATGATTCTTTGAAAATCAGCGTCTCCCTTTTAAATAAAAAACATTTTTTTTATTCTATTTAGTTAAGATGAATATTTTTTTCACAATATTTATTATTTGAATAAAAAAAAAATTTCAGTATGCTGCAAAAATCCCCGAGAAGATCTTAACCCAATCGAGAACTTATGGTCATATTTGAAACCAAAATTGTTGAGCATAAAAATACTGGCAAAGAATTGCCAGCAAATTAATTTGAACTATAGCCAAACTAGTGTTGGTTTGACGGCGCCAGAAGCGGTCAATTTAAATATTAAATTGTAAAAATATGTGAAATGATGACCAATTTTTTCAAAAACTTTTTACCAGAAAATAATTAACACTTTAGAAGTTCAAATTGGTCACGTTGTCTTAAAATTAGGACTGCCATAAATAACTAAGGTTATTTTAATACTATATTGTTGTTAGACCTCATTTAAAAAAGCAAAAGCTGTTGGTGCCCATGATCTGTCTATCCTTCCTAGCAAAAAGAGCTTTAAGTGACTTGATAAAATTCTATAAGATAATAGATGAATATGAGATTATGAACCGAAACCAAGAAGATATGATCTGAGAAGAAGCACTAAATCATTACAGCATTCAAATTTCTTGGTGAATAGGGTGGTAAATACAAGGAACAAATTACCAGAGAGTGTTGTTCCTGGTTCAAATTAGCTTTGAAAAGAAACTTGATAATCGGATGGCAAATTATTACCAAGCGACTTTTATGGCTCAGTAGAGCTTTGCTTAACCAAATTGCAGTATTTTCTATTTTGAGGCTGGTAAAGAATAACATTTAAGAATTGGAGCAAAACATGAATAATAATCTTTATCTAAAAAGTATCCTTAGCTTATTTATATAAATAATCTGATGCAATAAATGGTCACTTGGCAAGATTTTTTTCCATTAATACTTATTTTTCTTCAGTTTAAAATTCAATTAAAGTAAAAAAATTAATTATTAATTAAAAATGTCTTTGCATTAGATTGTTAAAGTATCATAAATTTAGCAAATATCAATTTTTATCATAAAATCAAAATAGTATTTAATTAAAAAGTTGTTAAATGAAGGCAAAAATGTATTCATGAAATAAAATCTTGCCATTGCCAGATAAATGGTCTAAAAGTCACATCTAGCGAAAAAAAATCCACATTGGAAAATATCCTAAAAAAACGATGAGACAATTATTCCTTATTTTTAGAAAAAATAGTATCTTTTTATCTATTTTCTTAATTATATTAAAAAAATCATCAATTATTAAGAGACTCGTACCGTAAACCCTTGCAAATAAGTGCCCCCCGAAGACCCCCTTTTTTAAAGCTAATCAAAAGTGGCTCAGTTCTATCTATGTTGCTATCTTGTAAAGCATACTTAGATCTTTATAAAATATTTTATTTATAGAAAATTTTCTATCATCTAAAGGCTTAAATTCTTCAATAAAGACGCGATTTTGGGGGCACTTATTTGAAATGGTATTTAAATGGGTGTTTACCAATAAAATTGGGTATCTAGCTAAAAATTTATTTGGATTTTAGAAAAAAAAACAAATAATTGCATATTTAATTGTGGTGAAAATAAAAACAATTGTAATTCATTAAGAGCATTAATTAATATTATTGATGACTTAATTAAATAAGAAAATTTAAATATTCGAATAAATGAGCCCAAATTTAAGTTAATCAAAATAGAAGAATAAAATAAAAAGAAAGTCACAAAGCATCATGGATGGGGGCTAGAAAATATATGAATAATTTGGTAACAAGAAGATAAAGGAGTAGGATTCGAAACAAATCTGGAACTGAAGCCTCTTTTCAAATCAGAAACAAGCCTGTTGGTCAAAGGAACATAATTAGCTTCACTGATGACACAGTTTCAGTGAAGTCAAAGGCATGACTTCAAATAAAGTTTTTTTTAAGTCAAGTAAATTACTTATAATTTGCAAATAAATGATAAATTCTTTCGAAATTGAAAAATTAATAAAAAATAAACTGTTTTAGAAGAGTTGAAAATTTTTTTTTGAATTTTTCAAGTTATTAATTTGACTTGACTTATGACTTGTGACTTAACCCTAGAAAGCCCGAGGGGTATTTTTAAAAAAATTAGACTAGTGTCGAGGCTGGCAAAAGAATAAACCCCTTAAGCCCTAGACCCCAAGCCTTTAACAATGTCTCAAATTAAGGTTAATGTGGATTCATCAGTATATGTAGCTAATAAGTAAATTATTATTAGTAAATTATCTAAAGCCTTTGACCCGATACTTCATGCAAAAGACAAGAATGGCAACAGACAGAATTCCTAGAGTTTCAATATTAATCTCAATAAAATGGGACCAAATTGATCTGAGAAATCCTAAATTGTTTCCGCTTTTTAGTTTAAGAATTTCATCATTAAGAACACTTTTCAATTTCTTCAACTCTTCGTTTAATAACCCAAACATATTTAAAAACCCTTTTTAAAAAATATAAACTTGAACATTATCTCAAAGAAATAAAGTTATCAAAATTCACTCAAAGAAACTTAAAATCAACTTGTAATACTTAAATTATTTAATCATATTTTAAATAAATTTTTTCTATTTCTTTTGATATTTTATTTTTAAATTTTTGTAATTAATTAGCCGGGCTTTCTAGTGTTAAAAACAACTAGTAGTGGTAGTTCCTGCAATATAGTGATTTATATCAGCGCAACATTAAGGCTAAATTATTTTTAGAATTGTTTTAATTTTTTATCTGAAGAAGCTCAGCTCAGTCTCGAGCAGAAATACTAAACAAAAAAAATGCTTGAGCCACAATATAACAGTTAGGAAGAAACCGATTTTTAGATGGAGAAAACAGTGCATGAATCTCAAAACTACAGACTAGAAAAAATTTCACCCGTTTGATTTAGCAGTGAGTTGAAAAAACGGGCGATTTTGAAATTTTATTTTGAAGTGTTGAGCTCGGAGTAGAAAAAATAGAAAACCAACAGAGCTCTTGTTTCTGATGCAACTTTTATTAGCTAAATCAGTTCCCATCGGTCAAAAAAGAAAGAGACAGACCTACATTAGCAAAAAAAGCATTTATTTGAGAATAATTTCTTTTGAGACATTCAATAATACTTTTTATAATAAATAAATACCCAAAAAAATTTTACTTTATCATGCAAATAATAAATATAAGTGTATTAAAAAACAAACAATTAAACCCACCTGTTTATCATCTCTAATGTTATAACCTAATGATATAAGACAAGATCTAAACTCTTTTGGCTCAAGGCGCCTAGTTCTGCTCTTGTCAAAGTGATTGAACGACATTCTAAATTCGTTCATTTGCTCCTCTGATATGCCCTTTGAGTCCCTGGTCAATATTTGGTTCTCAACTTCGTTTATATTGCGAGCAATGCTGACACCAAGCTGCTCCCATCCGACCCGAATGGTCTCCATTGTGTACCCAGTGTGTCTGTTCTCGAATATCATGGCCTCTTGAATTTCTTTGTTAATATTTTCCATCTCGTCTATATTTGGCTTGTACTGTGCCAGAGCTTGTTCCATGGTTCTCAGTCTTTGCAGCTGTTGCTCTAGGCCGCCTTGCATATTCACCGCCACACTGGCTATTTGGTCATGCTGACGCTCAATCCACGGCCCGACTACATTGGCCTTTTGAGCGAACAAAATTCTCAAGCTGTCATTTTGCTTTTGTTTGTTCATTTCGTTTTGAAGAGTTTGGTCTCGCAGTGGCACCAAATGCTGCACTTCCATCCACTTTGACTGAAGCTCGCCAGGCTGAATGCTGGTGTATGGGTTCTCGACAATCTGTAGACCGTGCTGTTGGCACAAATGATGCGCCTCCTGAGCCAGGGCGTTTATCGAATTGAACTCTTTGTCAGCTTCGGGCAGAGTGGCCTTAAACTGCTCATGGGCGCCAATCAGTCCCTGAATTTCATCAATACTGTGCACAATGAACATGTCGACCAAGTCTTCTCTTGCGCCGTCCAACCAATTGTTGTATGGCGCAGCTCTTTTGGCATATTCCAAGAAAAGACTGTCCACATGCTCGAGTATGCGCTCGGCTTCTTCGAGCGCCACTCGCCTCTTGCTGGTCAGCGTTCCTAACAAGTCCCAATTGCGGCAAATCTTCTCGCACCTAGCGTTCACCGACGCTGCGTCATGATAGTCCAAAGCGTTGAGTTCTTGCGCTATGGCTGCTATTTGCTCGACGCGGTCCTGGTGAGCGGCCAAGTCTGACTCGAAAGCTTCGTGTTTTTTAATCAAAGCTTTCAAATCGTTCAGCTTGCAGCGCTTAAAGTCCTGAGCCTCCAAGAGGTCTTCTTTGCCATTGGCCCACGACTCGTGTATGTCGCACTTGTGCTTGAACTTTTTGGCCAAATGATCCAAACGCTCCAGTCTCATGAGCTCGGAGAGCAGCCATTCTTCGAAGCCTCTTTCGGCGAACTCAAGGCCTTTCCAAGCATTGGATATATCCGAGACTAGTTTGCCCTCGGATGGTAAATAAGCTGGCCTATTGCTAAGTCTCAACTTGGTCTGTAGGGTGTTAAAATCAGTTTCCAGTTTGGCTTTTTGTTCAAGACGTGGTGGCTTGTTGACGCGACGATAGTCGCGGAACTCAGAGAGCTTCTTTTGGGTGCCTGGCAGTGTGTTGTCTGTGGTACGGTTTTCCAACCATGGAGTTGTGCGTTTGATCCATTCCAAAAGCTTTGAAAATTAGACAAAATATATCTATGATAAACAGAATCTATTATCTCTTAAATGCCTATAGGTTAACAACTTACAATTTATCTTTAAATTGAAAATATTTTATATATTTTTTGGTCTAATTGATTAATAGATAAAAAATTTAATTTCAATTGATTATTTTGTTGAATACAATTTTTCCTATTCAGTTACCAGACAGAGAGACATATTTTAATGGTCAAAATTATTTTTAATATGTTACCTTGAATTATCACTTATTCATCAGCTTATTAACTGACGCACAAAGATAAGTGAGAATTATACTTGTCACGTATTTCAGAAGTTAGACGCTTCGAAATGCTCACAAATACATTTATCACTCAGCTCACGTCTTGCTTAATTTAGGTATAAATAGGAATTCTATTCTTAGAACTTCAGAACGTTCATTAACTTATACAAAGCTTTTAAAAGATTAAACATTGTTTTATTATAAACCGGTTACAAATATAATAAAATTTATTCAAAAAGCATATTTTAATGATAGAAATTAGGTGCCAGATTCAACTGTAATATGTGTGTTACTGATATTTGCCCAGTACTTGTGTTGTGTGAGTCTGAAATGAAACAATTTCTATTTTTTGAGTACTTGTCATATTACTAGTTGATCTGTTGAATAATTTATCAACTAGATCTTATTATAATTTAATTTATATGGCAATGTATAAAAGTGTCCTTATTATTTTAAAGAATCTTGTCACGTACTTGATTCCATACATATGCACCTCTTTTTTTTTGTCATTTTTCTTAAAATTTTAGTAAAATAAAGAATGAAGTGATGAAAAGTTTTCATTGTTCCGTAATACATTACATAGAAGCAGCGATAAGGGATAGTCATCACAGCTCTGAGAGAATCTATTAAAAGAGTCGATCAGAGTTGAACAGCCGCAGTGAAAAGCAACCTATTGATGGAATTTGATGCAAATGTAAAGAAAATGAAAGATTTTTAATAAGATTTATCAGGAAAAAGCTACGTGCTAGACTCAAATACGCCTGTGTGCTACGGAAAGCGTACAGAAAATGTCGAGGCACTAAAGCCACTAGTGTTCCTGTGGATTTGCAGCAATCAGTCCTTATGTGAAGAAGACGGCCTTAAGTACTTTGTTAAATTACCAAAAGAATTCGCCTACTTAGACATATGAAGGATATTTAAAGTTACTCTTAGAGAGAGATAATTCAAAGGCTAGGAAAAAATAAAACTAGAAATGTTTGCACTCAAACAAGCAGGTTGAGGAGTTGGCTAATGAATCCGGTATAGCATAAGAAGATCTAATTCTAGTTTCTTCTTATGGAGGGAAATTTAAGTAAAGAAACTTAAAAAATAGCAGAGAAAATTTGAAATAAGTGGTTCCTTAAAAGAGTATAGGATAATTAATTATTCATGGCATAATATGACATATAACATATATCGAATAAAAACAGTTTAGGCAGCTAGCTTTTCTCTTAAATAGTAAATCCCAATTAAATCCCTAAATGCTTCAAGTGACAGGCTTATCAAAAGTGGATTACAACACTTGGTAATGGTTTAGTTTGATTTTCTTCTAAATATAATAATTAAAAAACAAGTTAAATAATATTTTTTGACCATTTTCAGAAAAAAGTAGCAACTGTGCTACGATCATCTAAAATTCAGATAAATCAAGCTTGTCAAGGTGTTAGTTATAGCTATAAGAGTCATGGCCATTTCAATGACCGTTGTTCATCATCTTTTTGATTTTTATATCTGAGTTAAGTACTTATCTTGACTTTTGAATCAGGTTTTTAAAATTTATCTTGATTTTCTTCTAGTGTTTTTTTAATTTTACTGAATGATAATTTTTTTAAAATTAAGAGATAAAATTCATAAAAGATTTATTTGAAAAACCTGTTCAAAAGATGAGGGGACCTAAAATTTTTTATTGCGAATCAAATGACTCGTTTGTTGCTTCCAGTGATTACTCTTCACTCTTTGAAGCAAAGGGAAAGTCTCTCGCAGAGAAAAAACTCGAATAGTCACAGTAAAGTAGAAACAGTTTATTGAACGCTTTTGCGAAGGAAAAGCAGCATAGAAAAATCAGTAGAAATTTTAAAGTGATGAGAATAAGAAACACACCTAAGTATATTAGAGTTATTTACAAAAGCCGTTAAAACATTTTTTTAATCACCAGACCATCTTGTCTTGATGCTTAAAAATTCAGTAATTTTTTTTAATGGGCCCAATGGTTTAACATGGCATGAAAAGGTTGCCTCACTATGAAAAAAAAATTCTCACGGTCAATTAACTGACGGTAAATGTTAATATGAAAACAAAAATTTCTACTTGTTCATTCTTCTTTATCTTACTATCTTTATTTTTAATTAAGTACGACGCCTTTCGGTCCTGTACCCAAACTACCGCTCCATAGACACAGATAACAATGATGAATCCCAGTTTTTCTTTTTTTTTATTCTTGTAAAAATTAACTAACTCCTTTAACCCTAAAATTCTTATTGTATATTTCTATCAGTCTTTAATCTCATTATGTGCAACGAGCTACCATAGGCGACCTCTCATGTAGGCCGCCTTCGCAAGCTAGTCTTGCTGTAGCTTTTTATAATAATAATAATAATAATAATAATAATAATAAGTAAAAAAAACTGTTCGAGCTAAGGCTCCTTCAGTAAAAAAAAATTAAACGGAAACAAAAATAATTATGAAAAGGTTACATAGTTATATGATAACTAGGAAAGTATGGTATAAGTTTAAAGAAAGATATGATTAAGCAAATATGAAGAAAAGAAATAAAAATGTATCAAATATCCTAAAAATCAAATGTGTTTAAATGTAAGCTAAGATAAAATTTAACAAGATTAAATTAGTGTCATTAATTGAGCAGCAAAGGTAATAAATTATGTGCGGGGATAAGTCGCATTGAAAATAACTTAAAATCTTCGGCTCTATGTGTCTAGAACAACGACAACTGAGAGCAAGGCTTAATACAGATTTTTAAAATAATAAATGGATTAGATAAAATAGGTGAAAGGAATAAATTATGGTAAGAGACACCAAAAGGCTAATACTGCTGTGGACTTAAAGCAAAAATAGCGGTATTGTGAATTTCAAAAACAAACAGAACAAAAATTCTTTCTATTTTGATAAATTAAAATCTACTAAAATAAAAAATATTTAAAAAAATACTGCAACATACTTTTTTACCAAAAATAAAAACTTAATTTTCTTGTTTATTAGGTAAACAAAATCAATAATCAATTTAAGTCTTGTTAATGCCTTACTTTTTGTCTTTTATCTAAATCAGATAAATTATTTTAGATTGCACTAAGACTGCTATAGACAGATGCAGACTGGAAGAGCTAATGACCATAAACTTGTAAGAGAAACCAAAAGGCCAATAAACGTATTTTAGAAAATAACTTTGATCAAATTAAATGCCCTATTGCTTATATTTTTTCAATATATTATATTTATTTAGTTAAAATGTCCAAGTTAAAGTTTATAAATTATAGTGGTTCAGCCGTGTCTGGATTTGGCTCTGATTTACCAAGAGAAAAAACCTGTCTTCCTTTCTATCTGTTTTGCTCTAATTGATTTGCATGAACAAAAATGCCAATTTAACTTACATCAGATGCGAGACGTTCATACTCTTCCATGAGTCTCTCGTTTTCTTGGTTAACCTTGAGCACCTTGCATATTCTGTTGGCAGCAGTTTCGGCCTAGAAAATAAAGACAAAAATTAAAATAGGAAAAGACGGTAGAGGATGGTGAAACGCATGCAGACCTTTTGAGCCCCGGCAAAGGCATGGTAATACGAGGACACATAAGTCATCACGGACTTCTCATCCGGCTTAGCACTGTGGGTTATTTCTGGCAAAAATTCAAATTCAAACAAAAAATTTCAAAATAAAAAGGGGCAGGGAATGGGCTTAAAAAACCACAAAGCATGCATGGACACGCGGCTGAACGCGGCCTACCTTGTGAGCGCCGGCGAACGCGTGGTAATACGCCGAGACGTAGGTCATGACAGACCTCTCGTCCGGACGGATACAATTAACCATGTCTGCGCAGTTAAATGTTTACATAATGGTCAAAGTCAAGGGCTAGTTTACCTTCGGCGTCCAACATTTTTGGTATGTCGAGATGCTTCTCGGCAATGTCAAATGCCAAGTTGAGATTTTTAAGTGGTTCGTCTTTGTTCAGCTTGTCATAGTCGATCAGATCTGGACGGTGGCGGTGAATTAGGGCGCAAAAGGCAAGGCCGTCTTTAAAGCTCATGTGAAAGTTTTGCACATTGACATTTTTGTACGGCTGGGTCTTGCGCTGGCACCACAACAAAAGGCCCTCTTTGGCCGACATCTCTGAAATAAAAATAAAAAAAATAAAAAAAAAATTTTTTTTTTGTATTTTATTAAAATTGAGAGCAGACCCTCCACTGATATGTCCTGGATGGCAAATCTGAGAATAATTGTCCAGATCATGCCGAGTGTCATTTTTAGATTGCCATCGACAATCTCCTCGGCACCAATGGAGACCAATTTGACTCCTTTGCTTTGAATGTAGTCAAGAGCTTTGTTGACATTGGCTATTTTGTGGAAGCGCATTTTGCCACGGTCCGGCTTGGGCAGCTGCTCGCCGGATATCACCTCGAGCAGAAGCATCAGCTTGAGACCGTTGCGAAAGTCCTCGTTTATCTCTTCTATTTGAGTGCCGGCTTTGCGCAGATGCGAATTGCACCACGCAGTGAACGTCTTGCGCTGCTGCTTCTCCCACAGCGGGTCCAGGACGCCCTCGCGCTCCCACTCCTCCTCCTGCTGCATGTAGTCCTCAGCGTAAGGACTTACACCCTTGCCGCCGTAGCCCTGATCGTACGGCTGCTGTTGATACGCTTGCATGTACACACTGTTTGCCGGGTTGGCATAATAACCGTTCATTTCCGGGTTCATCATTAGAAATGAAGATGTTCAATAGCTAATTTATATTCAGGTGCTCTTTAATTTTAAATCTAAAATTAAAAATGCTAATTTAGATGATTTTAGTGCAATTAATGCATCGGCAAAGTCTACCAGTTGTTTAGAAAGAGAAGAGAGAGCGAGCGAGAGAGAGAGAGAGAAAAGAGAGAAAGGGGAGAGAGGAAAGCATTAAGCTAGATGCTTCGATCAAACATACCCTCAGATCAAATTACGTTTACTTTTTGAGCATAAATATTTGTACATTTTTTTATTTTGTCTAGTTTTGCTTTACTAGTGTAGCCCTAGTGTCGAGGCTGGCTAAAGAATAAACCTCTTAAGCCCTAAACCCCAAGCCTCTAGCAATGTCTCAAATTAAGGCTAATGTGAATTCATCAGTATATGTAGCTAATGAGTAAATTAGTGAAACAAAATTATCTAAAGCCTTTGACCCGAAACTTCATGAAAAAAGACAAGAATGGCAACAGACAGAATTCCAATAAAATGGGACCAAATTGATCTGGAGAAAAGAGATGATGTTTCATTGAATAAAAAGATGTGGTCTTTACAGTTCCTTTCAATTTGATCGTTTTAATTCAGAAAAACTAAAATAACTTTTTTGTCTTAACACTAGAGGAGTTTATAAAAACCCTTTTTAAAAAATATAAACTTGAATATCATCTCAAAGAAATAAAGTAATCAAAATTTACTCAAAGAAACTTAAAATATACTTGTAATGCATAAAGGAGTAGGATTCGAAACAAATCTGGAACTTAAGCCTCTTTTCTAATCAGAAACAAGCCTGTTGGTCAAAGGAACATAATTAGCTTCACTGATGACACAGTTTCAGTGAAGTCAAAGGCATGACTTCAAATAAAGTTTTTTTTAAGTCAAGTAAATTACTTATAATTTGCAAATAAATGATAAATTCTTTCGAAATTGAAAAATTAATAAAAAATAAACTGTTTTAGAAGAGTTGAAAATTTTTTTTTGAATTTTTCAAGTTATTAACTTGACTTGACTTATGACTTGTGACTTCTATTTCTTTTGATATTTTAATTTGAAATTTTTGTAATTAATCAGCCGGGCTTTCTAGTGTTACAAACAACTTTAAATAAAAATGATCAAATTTAAATCATTACTAGCTGTAGAATTTCCTGCGGTATAGTGATTTATATCAGCGCAAAAATAGCGCTTAGCCATTAAGGTTAAATTATCGTTAGAATTGTTTTAATTTTTTATCTGAAGAAGCTCAGCTCAGTCTCGAGCAGAAATTCTAAACAAAAAAAAATGCTTGAGCCACAATATAACAGTTAGGAAGAAACCGATTTTTAGATGGAGAAAACAGTGCATGAATCTCAAAACTACAGACTATAAAAAATTTCATCCGTTTGATTTAGCAGTGAGTTGAAAAACGGGTGATTTTGAAATTTTATTTTGGAGTGTTGAGCTCGGTATAGAAAAAATAGAAACCAACAGAGCTCTTGTTTCTGATGCAATTCCTATTAGCTAAATCAGTTCCCATCGGTCGAAAAAGAAAGAGAGACAGACCTACATTAGCAAAAAAAGCATTTATTTGAGAATAATTTCTTTTGAGACATTCAATAATACTTTTTATAATAAATAAAAAATAAGCTGTTTTAGAAGAGTAGAAATTTTTTTTATGAATTTTTCAAGTCATTAACTTGACTTGACTTATGACTTGTGACTTAACACTAGAAAGTCCGAGGGGTTTTAAAACCTCTTTTTAAAAAATATAAACTTGAATATCATCTCAAAGAAATAAAGTTATCAAAAATTACTCAAAGAAACTTAAAATCAACTTGTAATACTTAAATTTTTAAATTATATTTTAAATAAATTTTTTCTATTTTTTTTTTTGATATTTTAATTTGAAATTTTTTTAATTAATCAGCCGGGCTTTCTAGTTTTCTGTTTCTTGTTTTAATGCAATAAAATAAGTCGGCAAATAACTCTGCAAGTTTCTGCATTTTTCACACCATCAAAAAGTATTCTCAAAAAGAGTGCAATTACTCCGTAGAGTTCGGACAGAAACATGTTTGAAACATTTTTATTTGTTTAAGATATAATTTAGGAAGCTAATCCCACAGGCTTATACGAGAAGTGAAAACCCTTTTTTCAGCCTGCATGCTTTGTGACATTGAATCGATAATTAAAAATTGAAAATAAAAAATTTACAGTAAATTTTAAACAAAAAAAGTAAAAAAAGTTAAATTAGTCGCGATTATCTAGTAAATTCTCTAACTAAATAGAAACATATTTATGAATCAAGCATTTTACTAGAACTAAATTATTCCTTAAGGTAAAAAAGTTATTCAAGTTTTTCTGAATTGAAACGATCCAATTGAAAGGAACACAACCCCACAGATTTGTTTTTAATCAAAAATCTATTTGTTTTAGTTTTTTAAATGGCAAACTCCAGTCAATTTTAATCTCTATTATTATATGATCTCCTGCGCGAACAAGTCATAGTATTTAACACTGTGTAAAATAGTTATTTGTTGGACCTGAAGTGGCCCATTTATAATAAACAATTGTAAAATCTTCTTTAGGAGAATATGAAAAGGATCTTGCCCAAAATGTGATCAATTAATCACCACAAATATGGTCGTTTTTATGACGCTGATTTGTTGAACAATATCATCATATATTAACTAAATTTAAACCTCAATCAGCTAAGATTAAGATATTTATTAGAAAAATTAATTGAAAACCATGAAGAATAAAAGGCTTGTTTTTAAAAATGAACAATTAAAAAAACAGACTAAAATTTTAAATATCAATTTTTATATTATCTTAATATTATCATTATTGACAATATTCGTATTTTAGATTAGAGTTAGAAAAAAATTGATACTAATGTTAATAAGACTATTTATTGGATTCAGTAAATTAGCTAAATTAGCTATATAATTAGTAATACTTTTGAACAAAGTATTTAAACTGGGATCAAAAAGACTTCTCTAAATTATTCTTAACAATTTTTCAATTACCAATTTACCAAAAATTTTCTAATTATGATTATTAGTTTGATAGTCACAAAATGGCATCATTGGATGAAATAGAGCAACCCAGAAATAACCAAGTCTGCTCAGTAAAACTAGAAATTAGTAAAATGAAGGAAAAAATTGAAATTCTTGTAGAGACTTTTTAGAAAAATATGGCTTATATATTTTCCTGCATGGAACAGTTGAGATACTATATTTAAGATACAAATACTGAATATTCTGGAAAGTGTGATATAGCGACATCTTTGTCGATATCACTGGTTTAATTAACTAACTTAACCATGAGCGTTTAAGTTAGAAAGGAGCATAAATAGCTGCTCCAATACGTCTAACGAAGAGATCGGATAGACGGGCCCAAGGGTAGTAATGTAAACATTACATCTGGCGACGAGGATAAAAGCCCCAGAAGACTAAAAAGAGCGCTTCTTGGTGGCAGTAGTGTTTATAGTATGTGCAGCGGCTACCTGATATGTGTCAGTTAGTACCTGGGAAAAACAATTAAATTTGAATTGTATTTACTTTATAAGGCGTCCATATCCATAAGCTATTAGCCATATTAACTCTTGATATTTCTGAAATTTAAACTAGATAATAAAGTAATAAAACTAAATATTTTTATTTTAATTGAATAAATGAGAAAATAACTTAAACTAGCTTTTAAGTAGATACTTAATACTGATGCTAATAAAAAGTATTATTTTTTGGAAATTTTTGGGCAAGAGATTTATTAAAAAATTATTGTATAAACTTGCTGATTTTTCAATCGATCACATTGATCAGTCACCAGACTCATCTGTCTTCAGAAGGAATAAATAAAATATACAGATTACTTGTTATGGAGAGAATAACAGGCTTATAATAAACTAAAGAATGGAAGAAAATACCAATAATAATTTTTGTAGAGTGATTTTGAAAACAAAAATGTTATTTTTTAATAAATAGATAAAATTAATTTTCATTAATCCATAGACTAAATTAATGCCAAATACACCTAAAATGTTTTCTTCCTACATAAAACTCTCAAAGTGCAAACAATTAGCTTGTACCTGGTTCTGAAAGTAAAATACAAATATATACTCAAATATTAATTAAAAATATATTTAAAAATTAGACATTAAATTATTTAATCATTAATTAGTAGAATCTAAAAAAAATTTGTGTAGGAGAAAAAAATTCAAAAATTTTGTATAAGATTTTTAAAACCTTAATAAGAGCTTAAATTTAAAAAATTATTTCGATTAAGCTAGTAAATGAATCAACTTTTATGCAAGCTAAAAATCAAGTCTAAATTTAACAAATTTATCTAATTTACAATAGAAAATAACTGAGTATTGGAGAAAAAATGCTTTACTATCTATTTAAAGCAATAGATCATATTTCAGTGCTCAAGTAGCTATTTGCTAGCATAAATAAACCAAAATTCGGAAGGTATTCGTAAACAGCTACTTTTAATATAATTAATATAATTAAGACATTCGGGTTAGCGTTTAAAATAAACTTAAATTTTTAAACTTAACTACAGTATGATGATAAATATGCCTATTTGAATTAAAGTCAAGCTATTTAGCTAATATTTCGAATGGATTAGAATATTATCTTATCAATTATGTTCAAGATATGTTTTTAGCCTAAAATAAATCATTAATCTTTTTAGTCGTATGTTTTTTTTGTATATTTAAATAAATAATGATAAATAACTATTGCTTAATCTAATAACTGACAGGTTATGAGCTTTATTTCGATTTTTGGCAAAAAATTGGAAAATATTGAGTCTATTGTTACAAAAAAAGCTTTGCTTTTGAGACTCAAAACTAATTAAAATGTTCATTCATTAGGTGGTTGTGGGTTAATTGAATTTTCAAAGAATGCCTATTTAAAAAAAAAAAAAACTTATTAATACTTTTAGCAATAATAAAAGCTTGTTTTATGGTTTAATATTTATTGAATATGGCGATTATCTACCACGACGTAAATTATTTAATACTACTTAATTAATCTTTGATTGTTTATACCAAGAGTTGTTGCTCTGTTCAGCAAAAATGGACTGATTAATTTCTTGATTACAAAATTAAATCAAATTTTCTTATTGGAATTAGTCTATCGCCAAGTAACCACTTAAGTTTCAATAGTTTTTAAGAAAATATTTTGAAAAATGTGAAAAAATTTTTAAATAAATCAATTAAACAATTATTTTTTCTATTTATCTATTAGCTTAGGTACTTAAAAAGCAAAGGTTTGATATCTATATTAAATCTATTAACAATAACGCCTAACTAAATAAACTTTTAAAACTTAGTATCTACAAATTGCCCAATTTTGTTGACAGGCTTCTTTAAATCAAAAAATAAATAGATAAAAAGCTCAATCAATTCAAAGTTGATTTATAAATTAAAAAAATAGAGAATTTTTTACCAGCTATTTTAAAATTTATTTTTAAAGTTAACATAAATTAATTTTTAAACAAGTCTGTTTGCCAAGTGCACATAATTGTACTAAAATGGCTCTTAAAAAGAAATGAATGAAAACTTTAGAATTTTGTACCAAGACTGAAAATTGGCTTTTTGCTAATACTTAGGTAAATCTACGAGTGATATGGCAATTGTGCAAATTTAAATAACAGTGTGTTAACGTGTTAAATCCTTTTTCTATTACAGATGATATTAATTTGGTTAGACTTTTGCCAAATTAAACTTGGGGCACAATCTCTATTTATTCTAGAGATACTATGATTTCACCAAATAATTATAAATAAAAACCAGACACTTAATACAAATTGAGGCTATTCTATACAAATATGTTTATATTAGATAATTAAAATCTAATTGATAAAACTTCCGCAATTTTTAATTAAAAAAATTTAATTAAAACTAGCAGAACACTAGCTGACCGCCACATTGGTACAAATAATTATTAAATATTAAAGCAATAGTTAAATTTGTCTACTATTTATATATTCTTTTTTAAACCACTTATGTTTAGATTAGCCAAAAAGTCTCTTTAAAATACAAATCTACATTTATTCGATATCTATTTGCTGCAACCTTTGAAAATTAGTCTTTGGACGTATTTAGCCTGGATATCATTAGTATGCTAATTTGAAACAAAAGACTTATGTCAGTTTTAATAAACTAAAAGAACTTTTATTCAAAATAATGTTGTAAGTTTATAATTAAATGTCTTTTTTTTGTTAAATTAATGAATTAGTAAAGATTAATAGCTATTAATGTACTTTTTATTTTATCATGATTAAAGTGATAACTTAATTTTACTTAAAAAATAATTATTTTTATTTTGAATAATTTAAAGTAAAATAAAAAATTGACAATATTTGATTTTACGGCTAATTCAATATAAATTACAAGAATAACTAAAATAATTTTTGTTCTGAAGTTTTGTTTAGACCTAGGTGTCTTGGCCCAAAGACCTATTTTTCATTCATTCCTTGCAGCTAAAGCTCACTTTTTAGCTCTTTTTTAAACTTTTAGTAATTATTCAATTAAGAGTTTGCCCTAAGTTCATGGTGTCCATTTCTTGAAAAAAACGATCACTTGGCTAAAAATGTTTAATTTTACTAATCTCAAAATACGACGGATGAAGGGGATACTTAATCCAACTTTTTAAAATTATTAACGGATATGAAATTAAAAATTTTGATGATGGTATAAATTTTTCTCGAAATTAGTCATATAATTTAAGAAGACAGGACAAATGTATAGTTAGAGAAGATGAGAAAAGTTGCATGCAACGATATCATTTCTTAAAAAATCAAATAGTTAATATTTGGAATGATAAATCCAGAATCATTAAAAAAATTCAAAATAAACCAAGGCAAAAAACTAAAGAAATTCTCCAATTTTTTGTCATTGCTTCTAAAAAAACTTATGTCAGTATTCATTCAAATAGTATTCATTTTTTTCCTCTCCAATTTGATTAATTACACTCAAGCTAAGGAAATGGTCCAATTTACTGCCATAGTTTCTAAGAAGCACGCAGGTCTATAACTAACACTTCTATTAAAATTTTCACAATTAATTAAGTTTATGTCTCTCAATTAAGCAGTAATTCTATTTGTTTCCCGCTAGAAGGTCTACATCAAGCACCTTATTTAGTCAGATATAAGAAAGTTCGTTCATCAAAGTATTTCTTATATTCGAAAATTTTTCATTCACTCAAATAAAAGTAAAAATCGGCTTTTTTTATCTTCCACTAGAGACAAGAAAAATCCATTTTTTACATTAGACGTGATGATTCAGTATTTTTCTTTGAAAAGAAGAGACATTTTTTGTAAATAAATAATTAAAATAAAGTAAAGTTTTTGGTTGAAATACAGGCAACTGTGGTTACTGATATTTAAGCAAAACTAGGAAACAATGCTTTCTATCTTAATGTTACAGTTACGTCATTCTAAATTGTGAATATGTCTGAATTGACCGTTTTTCAGTAAATAAGTAGTGAGGTATTTTAAGTAAAAATTCTTCTTAATCGGTAGAATCGATTCGAGCGAATGGTAGCCTAATGAATAACAATCTTCTTTGTGATGAAGGCAGAGCTGGGGAAGTGACTGCGCTCTAAACACAGTACATACCACAGTTACCATAAATAGGATCCTACTGTTTCCCATCTTCGCAAGTCTAACTTGCTAGCTTGTTGTAACTTATATTACTGTTATTATTATTATTATAAGTCTTTGAATAATGATATTGGGTTTATTTCACTTAGGCAACATGAATGCGCGGGTTTGAATAAATAGAAGCCATTTAAAACATATATTTCTTTTGTAACCCTAGTCCTTGAAGAGCATGGTTAAGTTAGTTAATTAAACCAGTGATATTGACAAAGATGTCGCTATATCACATCTTTGCCGGGTTTTGTAAAGCGAATGCTAGGGAACTGTCGACCATTGTGACCACTGCCGGGTTAACAATGACCGGGACCAACCATAGACTTTTGTTTTTCCCAGGTACTAACTGACACATTCTATAAACAGGTAGCCGCTGCACATACTATAAACACTACTGCCACCAAGAAGCGCTCTTTTTAGTCTTCTGGGGCTTTTATCCTCGTCGCCAGATGTAATGTTTACATTACTACCCTTGGGCCCGTCTATCCGATCTCTTCGTTAGACGTTTTGGAGCAGCTATTTATGCTCCTTCTAACTTAAACGCTCATGGTTAAGTTAGTTAATTAAACCAGTGATATCGACAAAGATGTCGCTATATCACAAGCACAAGGAAAATGAAAACTTTTCTTTCTAAGTTTTTGATTTCTCTGCAACATGTAAAATACTTGGTCGGTCAGATAGTAAGTCTAACCTAAATGTTGATGGTCCAACGTTCATCCTCCAACTTAACTCGTAAAATTTCATACAAACATTTTTTCTCAATACAAATTAATTCACTATCTTTATTAGACAATTACGAATCTCCTATTACCTTTAAATACAAATTTGCTCCTTAGAAAGCACATATCATGCCTTTCGATTTCCTAGATCTGCTTTCCAAGTTATTTTTACTGGTGATACAGCTCTATAAATTTCTCATTTCTGAATAAAGGATTGACAGTTGCTGGAGAGCTAGAAGAGGGTAATTCATCTGGAGCCTTTTTCGACTGATCGAACAACTGTACAATCGCTGAAACACATGACGAGTGTTTTATTGTGCCCGTTCTAGCCCTCACTCCTTCTCTCAGCCAGAAAAGCTACAAAGCAACGCGCTCAAATGCTAAAACTCGAGAATAAATATCTCGTCTGTTCTTGTTCTATCTCGAGCACACAACAATATTAACTCCAAATAAATCATTGGATCTTAAAGTAAACTGAATATTTTGTTTAGTTGATTTGTGAGTGAGTGAGTGTGTATATGAAGCCAATCTATCTAATCGTATCAATCTACAGAACATAAACTAAATACGATTAGAATATTATGATAGAGCAAACACTCGTACACATTCATATGAACGCCTTAGAATAACTAATTTTTCCCATTTTTCCAAAACATACCGATATAGAAATATGTTGATTTGAGTTTACAAAGGTAAGTATCGAACACAAATCAATAATAAACAATAGAGGATTGATCGTGCATTGCCATTTTATTTTATTTTAATTAACAATTATTTTTTAGCCTAGTAGAAAAAATTATAATAATACAAAATTTAATATATGATTTCGTATAGCTTCTAATTAGATAACTGTTTTTCTAGCTTTGTGTAGTTTGTTTTTGTTCGATCGTATATCGAGCCAGAATGGAACTATTCAAATAATTTATTATTTAATTGCCCCTTGAAACGCTCAATTTTCCCCCCTAATTAAATAAAATTTAAAAAAAATAATCAATTTTTTGTCTGACCAGTATCTACCGTATTTCTTCAAATAGAAGAAACTTGCTTGTATTTCAATCAAAAATTATCCTTTATTTGAATTATTTATCTACATAAGATATCTCTTGTTTGATAGGAAAATTCATGAACCATCATGTCTAATGTAAAAATGCATTCTAAAATACTTTGATGACCAAACTTTCTTATATTTGATGGACATTATTCAATTCTGTGAAATTTGGTACAATTGAACAGAACAAAATGCTCGAAAATCTCTCCAAAAAGTTAAAAACTGGTTCTATGACTGTGACATGGTGCAAAATTAAAATTTTTTTTATGCCGAATTTGCAGAAGTCTGCCAGAATTCAGCACCATCTTACATTCACAGTTTTAACTTGTGGAAATTTTTTTAGCGTTTTGTCCTGTTCTATTGTACCAAATGGCCTGTAGCGCATGTGTTTACAGCTTAAATTGGGATCTCCAAGCAAGACAATTAGCTTGTCTTGTTGTTAAAAAGATAGATGACATCATTCTTAACTGTATTGCTAGAGATAAAGTTAACCAAGTCAGAGATCTGGTAAATGGATCAGTAATCAAAGGTCCAGTAGTTCCGCGCTGGAACAAAATACCGCAAAATGTGGTAAAATGTGGTAACATCTAAATAACGAAATGCTTTAGATAGATTTAATGGAATAGCCACGATGCCAAATGGTGGTTGTGGCCTCAGACATTCTACGTGCTAGGTGTCGCAACAAATACTCCTGCTACTCCTTCTCCTAATTAAAATAATTAATAGATAACAACTAAATGAAATAGATAAAAAATATATAAATAATTAAACTACAAGTTATTTAATAAAGTGATTTTTCCATAAGTGATAGAATCTTATTTTGGACAACCAAAATTTTTAATATAATTATCTTTTATTAAATTTATTTAATTATTCAGCCTATTGCTGAAAATAAATGATTAAGCTTTTAAATTAAATTTCTTAGATTGTTAATTATTTTTTTTTCCAGCTGTTAGAACAAACATAATTGTTATCTTTTATTTTTTTAATATTTTGTAAATATTTATTTATTGATATCGGCATTGTTACATCATTCACTGGTAAATCCTTTTGGGAAGAGTCAAACTTTTAAATAGAGCTGACCAAGAGAACGGCTGATTGCGACAGACACAATTTGGTCAACCAAGACCGCAATCAAATAAATTTATCCAAAAAAATTGAAAAAATGATTTATCTCTTAATCAGAAAATAAAATTTAGCTAGAAATCGATTTTTTTTTCGACTTAAAAATCATGTTAGGTATAAAAGAGATATCAATTTAGCTTTAGAAGACCACATAAGATAATTGTTTATCATATTGATATTGTTTGACTGACGCTTTTATTAAGTTTATTGATTTAGAAGAGTAAAAATGAGATAGATTACGATTAAGTCAGAGCTTATTAAGATTTATTTTTATTTTATCAGTATCCATTTTGGTAAAAATATTTGGTTTTGGTGAGTATCTGCATTATTATTTGAATAAAACAATAAAAATAAATACTTATAACTTTAATACACATATTATTTACTACATAACTTAATGACAATTTTTAATTAAAAACTAATTATTATTTGAAAGAAAAGAAAAAAATGAAAATTTTTTATTAATTAGTAATCTTTTACGAATCTTGAAATTTGTCTATTTTAAACTAAATATTAAAAATATACTATGATCTATCGAAAATACTTATTGATATCTCCTGATACTTGATTCAATGAAAAATAAAATTATATCATCATTTTTGAGAATAATCTTATTTATTTAGGCAAAAATAAACAAATATTGATAAATTCTGGCATCTGATTTGAGGCGAGATAAGACTTTGCCTTCATAAAAGATAAATGCCTCAAATAAGACTGGGCTTTTAGTATCGGGTAGCCAATCTACCTTTTTCACGGTATGTAAATATTTTCTAATTTTATCAAAAAAAAATTATTTTTTTTAAATCGGAACCATGAAATAGACAAACAATGATAAAATTAAAATTTTCTGTTTAAAAAATTTTAATTGCTTTAATGAGATTTTTTGTTATAACATAAAACTTTTCATCTAAATAAACAATTATGATTGTATACGAAAAAAAACTTCCTTTCAAAATTTATTTTATTATCAAGAGCAAAATTTTTGATTAAAAAACTTTTCTAATTAATAAACTAATTAGCAAACAAACAACATTTTGAATTTTATTTGATAATTTTAAAGCTTATTTAAATAAACCTTAAATGCATATTAATCTGGATAAAGAATACGCTTTTTCCAGACTGGGTTTTAGTATCATATTTCCTCGATGCAAAAAAATTATTCCTTTAAAAGCACCCATTAAAATACTCAAAATTAGATGCTGGTTTACCCTAAAGTATACCATCTAGGGCTTAGTTACTTATCTGATAGATTTAATTGAACCAGTTAGGTTTTTCAAGCACCAAAAAAGCCTACTTTTTCAAAAATTTCTTTCTTCTAACCAAGCTTAATTAAATTAAAAATTTTGGTATAAAATATTGGTCAAACTGTTCTAGAAATGAACAAGACAGGCCGCTATTAACTTGCTGCCAAAAGCTTTAAACTGATCTAATTTAAGATCTAAGCGAAAAATTTATACGAAGTAAACAACCTATCTAATTATGTAAGATGATTTGAAAATCTTGGAAAATACTTGATTGTTTTTGAAGAAATACAAAGATGGTAAGCTTTTTTTCTCAAGATTAATTGAAACCTGAAACAAAACCTCCAAATCAAAAACGCTAATTACCTTCAAGCCATGTAAAAACTCGTGAATAATTGCTCAATTAAGATTATTAATACATTTTTGGACTGGCAAAATGTAACTTGGTTGAGCTAAAAATATATTTTTTTTGATGGTTTTTATTCAAATAGGTAAAAATAAATTATTAGAAGAGATATATGAATAAATAAGAATCATTGTTTTGTTCAATTGTGTTAAAAGAAAATGATTTAAAATTTTCAAATTATTCTAATTTGCATAAAAAATTATTTCAACATTTATAAACTTTTCACAAATAGACAAATATTTTCTAATAGATATTTTAATAGACAATTTGGATTTATTTGGCAAGTTTATTAATTTTAAATTTGTGATCGCCTATTATCTTATTAGGCCGGTAATCGATTTGTTTGGAATAGTCTACCTCAGTACATCATCAAATCCGAATTAACTTCAAAACTAGTTGGACAAATGGCTCAAGAAGCAGTTTAAGCGCGGTATTTTTTACTCCTATATGAGATAAAATTATTTGTTAAACCATTTTAAGAATTCTCAATTAATATTTCAAAATCAGATTCTGGACTGGATTCTAGAGAGAGATAAAAGTTGGCTTAAATTATTGTTGCAAGACATTCCATCAGTACACATGATTGGAATCTGTTTGAAATATAGAGCTCATCTCATGTTTAAGAATATTTCTAAAATAAGAGTTAAAAATTGCTATTACATGGTTTAGATTGAAATAATTCCATTAAAAATATGCTTTTGAAACAACCAGTTTTTCTGAATTAAAATGGAAAATAAATTCAAAAAAATAAACTAAAAGAAAGATATTTTATTAAAATAAAAATAACTTTAAACTTATAATTTAATAATTTTAAGCTTAGAATTTTTCTTTCATCAAAAATCCTCATTTTTCAATAATTTTTCATTGCATTTTAAAAATAATCTTGTGAGATAATAATCCTATTTTTCTCTAAAATTTTTTTTTTTTTTACTTATTCACTCCTTGTGGAGCATAGGGTCATTACTTTTGATTTCCACCTTTACCCTTGCCTCTACCCATGTCATTCCCATTTGGGTGAGCTCTTTCGTGATTTTTGACCTCCATGTTACTGCTGGTCGTCCTACCTTACGTCGCCCTTGCGGTGTCCATTGAAGGGCTCTTTTTGGTATCCGTGTATCTTTCATTCTAAGTACATGCCCGAGCCATCGAAGCCTTTTGTTCTTGATGCATTGACTTAGTGGCTCTGATTTTGTCATTCTGTATAGGTCAGCATTCGACAGTGTCCCAGGCTAGTGTATCCCGAGAATCCTCCGCAGGCTTCCAGTGTGGAAGGTGTTAAGGTTTTTTCTGTCAGATTCACTCATCCCCCAACATTCACTTCCGTACATAAATGTTACTTTTACTACACTGTTGTATAGTTTAAGTTTTGTTTCCTTGCTGTAGCTTATTGATTTCCATGCTGGTCGGAGTCTAGAAAAGACACTCTTTACTTAAGCAAATCTATTCTTAATGTCTCTGTGTGTTTCCAACGTTGTACTGATAGTGCTACCTAGGTATGTGAATTCATTTACACACTCGATTTGTGTACCATCGATGGTGATCGGGGTATCTAATTTGGTGTTTATGTACATTACTTTTGTTTTGGCTCAATTAACTTCGAGTCCGGTTGGCTTAGCGTTGTTCGCCAAGTCTTGCGTCTTCATATGCATATCTGCCTCTGTACTAGATATTAGCACCAGATCTTCCGCAAAGTCTGAGTCTTCAAAATTTGCAGTTAGTCCCCATTGAATACCTCTCGCACTAACAATTGTTTTCTTCATGACATAGTCAATCAATATTAGGAATAGTGCCGGATAGAGAACGCACCCTTGTCTGACTCCTGTACACACTTTGAAACTCTCAGATTTCCCTCTTTCCAGAATCACGCTACACTCGAAATTCTCGTAGAAGAGTTTTATCAAGTTAAATATCTTTTGTGGTAGGCCATATGATCTTAATATAGCCCACAAGGCTTCTCTGTGTATGCTATCAAAGGCTTTCTTAAAGTCAACCAAGTTTAGATACAGGGCGCTATTCCATTCCAGACTTTGTTCTATGATGTTCCTTAGTGTAGATATCTAAAAATACTTAAGTAAAATTTAAATTCTTTAATCTCTTTTCTGACCCGTTTAGACGAGTTAAAAAAGCTTTGATCATGATCCTCTTGGTTTCGTAGCATATTGACATTCTGATTTTCATCAATACAATGGAGACGCATTAGACGGAAGATTTATAATATTCCTTTATTCCATTTTTGGTGAATCCATTTTTTTTCAATACTTTTGACGGCCTCATTGTAATTGTTAAACAAAATTTCAACGCTCCAGTGAATTCTTTTTCGTCTGTTTGCTCGATTACGAGTATTGAAGTTGTTGGTTGGTTTCGTTAGTAGATCAACTCTTATCTTCGAACTGGACTAAGTAGGGCGGACTGGCACAGCCCGAATAAGCTGATGAGCTCTATTATAGTTGATTGACCAGCGCGTAGAAACAAGCACCGACTGGAAAAACAGTTCAGCAAGAATGGCTACAAAAAAACATTTTCTGCTGAAAAGAGTGGTTGAAAGTTGGGACAAGTTTACAACAGAGACTATCACATCCAAAAATAAAAACATCTACAGAAAAGATTAAATAGGAACTGCTACCATTTCCTTTACAGTTAACCTGTTGTAGCTTATTGGCATTATTAAAAACTACCCAAGTGCGCCTAACAAAAATTTTTACCAATTTTTACCAATATAAGCAAATTCGTTGAACATTTTTAAGATTAAATGACAAAAAAACTGATCTATTTAAAATTAAAATATCTGAGATTTAAGCCTTTAACCAAATACCTAATTTGACAATTTCAAAATCATCCATTTTGACCAATTTTATTTTTGACTAATAAAAATTTTTTTTCTACAAACTGTTTTTTATTTTGAGTCACCTTATTCATATACAAAATAATTAGTCTGTCCCACTATATAGAATGTTCATTTTTTTAGACAGTCCGTATTTTAAACCAAGTGACCACCCGCCAACAGGTTGACTTTGTAAAAAGAGTTTTTTAAATGAAAAAAAATATTTCCAAATATGATATTTTATTTATAGAAATAATAATATGCAATTAAACACCTCAAAGCTAGGTAAATCTGAGTTTTGTTCTTTAACTATCCTAAAAATCGGTCTGCTTAGTTCTATTAAAATAATTAAAAATTTTACAAGAAATAACAATCTGAATTACCAATTGCCAAAAACATTTTCTTCTGCATAGCTCATGTACAAAAATTCATCTTTATCTTTATATTTATTGTATAGTTCACCTATTCGGGAACTCAGAACAGTCATATTTCTACCAACAAAAAAAAAAATTGTCTCTTGACTGGCACATGGCGGCAAGCGCTTTTTGACTGAGTATAAAAAATGAGCTACTGTTGAATCACGTTCAACCAAAAACTTGGTAATTGGCAAATCTGGCAAATTGGACTCTGCTCGTTTTTCAACAATTACTGGAATGCGGTTATGATATTTAGCTTTAACTCTTGTCGCTTCATCGTATCGTTCTTCGAACGACTTTTCCTCTTTGTATTTCCATCTCATTTCGAATTTTTCAAATAGTAAAAATTTATCTCTTACGATTTTTTAGAATTATTTTTAACAAAGACTTTTCTTGTTATCTTCTTAAATTTAGATTTCGAAATATTTTACTAAATTGTTAAATTTTATTTTGATTATAGAGAAATTTTATTAAAAAAAAGAGGCAAATTTCTTGTAGAATTTTGCAGCATGATAAATGACATTTTTTATCTAATTTCTTATCACTTTAATTAAAACATGCGCCAGTGTAATTAACATATGAACTTAGCTTTAGAATGAATCACCAAAGACTTGTTCCTGACGGTGACTGTTTCTTGGATAAGCGGCCAGAACCATCTCTCAATCTCAATTAATATTCAAACAGGTTAAATATATAAAAAGTTAAATTAACAAAATTATTCTTCTAGAAAACAACTTCTAATTTATATTATAATTTTTCTTTAACATTTTATAATTTTACTACATTGCCAGAATTGGCGCTAAATGAAATAAATAAATAAAAGTTTAAGTTGTTGCCAATAATTTCAAATCGGATACTAAAATTTTTGGGCAATATAATTTCATATTGAGTTGAAACGGACATAAAACCTTGTAGAATAAATGCAAAAACATAGTTCTACGATATTTTCCTATTGGTTGGATTATCGAATTACCCTAAAAAGCTAATTATGCAAAAAAATATGACAAAGTTAATCATTCTAATTAAACATTCAACTAACTTTTCTCCGTCTTATATTTTATTGGTTAATATAAACCAAAGAAAAATTGAAT